>JAXCMG010000032.1:7789442-7815056 GCA_034642415.1 Podarcis siculus | reverse complement strand
AATAATAATAATAATAATAATAATAATAATAATAATAATAATAATAATTTATTTATACTCCGCCCATCTGGCTGGGTTTCCCCAGCCACTCTGGGCGGCTTCCCAAAAAATATTAAAATACTGTAATACATCAAACATTAAAAGCTACCCTAAACAGGGCTGCCTTCAGATGTCTTCTGAAAGTCTGGTAGTTGTTGTTCTCTTTGACATCTGGTGGGAGGGTGTTCCACAGGGCGGGTGCCACCACCGAGAAGGTCCTCTGCCTGGTTCCCTGTAACTTGGCTTCTCGCAGTGAGGGAACCGGCAGAAGGCCCTCAGTGCTGGACCTCAGTGTCCGAGTAGAACGATGGCGGTGGAGACGCTCCTTCAGGTATACAGGACCGAGGCCGTTTAGGGCTTTAAAGGTCAACACCAACACTTTGAATTTTGCTCGGAAATGTACTAGGAGCCAGTGCTTTCAATGTATGGTGTGAAAGTGTCCCTTCCCCACCACAAAATTCCATTACAATGTAGTTAGTGGAGAGGAGTGATAATTTCGAATCACTGGTACTTTCTTGGGCATCTGATCAAAAAGAGCTGCTCTGTACGCTTTTGAATTTTTTAGCCCCTCTTTTGCATTTTTACTGTATCGCAAGCTTCTTTGAGCGCATTTATGTGGGAAAGTGGGAGCCAGAATGAAGTAATCCATAACAATTCACTTCGTATCTCTCTCGTAAATGCATGTTGAGGGTGAAATGATAGATCATGAATAACTCAGATTACCTCAGGTCTGCTCACAGGGGCAAACCTTGGTTACAGCTCCTTATTTTGGAGCCAGCTGAAGCACGAGCCTGGATCTGGATGACACACTAAACCAAACCATGGTTTCTCACAGCACTGGTGGAGGAACGGGAGTGCGGAGGAAGTGGACCACCCCCGGCACCACTATTCCAGTAGGGTGCCATCGCTGCGCACCCTCACACATGCACCAGGTGCCATGCCCCCACAGACAGTGCGCCACGCCCTCCTGGGTGGTGGATCACACCCTCGCGTGAGAGCCAGTGTAGTGTAGTGGTTAAGAGCGGTAGACTCGTAATCTGGTGAACCGGGTTTGCATTTCTGCTCCTCCACATGCAGCTGCTGGGTGACCTTGGGCCAGTCACACTTCTCTGAAGTCTCTCAGCCCCACTCACCTCACAGAGTGTTTGTTGTGGGGGAGGAAGGGAAAGGAGATTGTTAGCCGCTTTGAGACTCCTTCGGGTAGTGATAAAGCGGGATATAAAATCCAAACACCTCTTCTTCTTCTTCCTCACGGGCAGTGTACCATGCCCCCGGGTGTGCGTCATGCCCCCTGGGGCGCACGCCACACCCCCTGGGGGCACCAGCCATGCCCCCGTCTGCTCTCCGCCCCCGGTAGCGGAGCATGCAGCTTCGCCACTGCAGTGCAGCAAAATGGTCAGGGAGGGGAACAAAGTTGTGACCATCGCCTCTCTGGAAACCCACATGCTTGTGTGCTCATGATGTGAACCATAGGTGCTAAATAAAATTTTACATGCTCTTTCATGACAGATTGGCCACTGTGGGTGAAGCATACATAATCGTGCCACAGTTACCTCAGACACGGTTACTTATTTTTCAGTGGTTACCCCAGTGTTATACCTATGAATTAAGGCTCCTCTCACACAACAGGGATGGGGGTTGCTTTGTTTGTTTATACAGCGAAAAGCCTCCTTGTTGTTGTTACAGCTGAGAGCTACCACCACCTTGTGTTTACCTCTTTGTTTAGCCATTTACAAATCTCTCCTTTTGCTCAAGTCGCTAATGAGCAGCCCTGCTGTGCGGAGTTGCTGAGGTTGTTAGCATATCTTCAGAAGGAATAGTGGTTACATAGCGCTAGCTGCCATTCCTACTGAATGTCAAGCTGGTCCCAGCCTGTGGAATTTCCTAAATACATTTTCTCACCAGGAGGATCCTGTCTGATCATTCCAACCCACTCATTACATTTCCTTCATCCTTTGGTGTTGAGATGATACAGGAAGTGAGGAATCTGTATTTTGGATGTGCATATTAAGCAAAAAAAAAAGAGGGGGAGAAATGGAGGCAGTGAGAGATTTTACTTTCTTGGGCTCCATGATCACTGCAGATGGTGACAGCAGCCACGAAATTAAAAGACGCCTGCTTCTTGGGAAAAAAGCAATGACAAACCTAGACAGCATCTTAAAAAGTAGAGACATCACCTTGCCAACAAAGGTCCGTATAGTAAAAGCTATGGTTTTCCCAGTAGTGATTTATGGAAGTGAGAGCTGGACCATAAAGAAGGCTGATCGCCAAAGAATGGATGCTTTTGAATTATGGTGCTGGAGGAGACTCTTGAGAGTCCCATGGACTGCAAGAAGATCAAACCTATCCATTCTGAAGGAAATCAGCCCTGAGTGCTCACAGGAAGGACAGATCCTGAAGCTGAGGCTCCAATACTTTGGTCATCTCATGAGAAGAGAAGACTCCCTGGAAAAGACCCTGATGTTGGGGAAGATGGAGGGCACAAGGAGAAGTGGACGACAGGGGACGAGATGGTTGGATAGTGTTCTCGAAGCTACCAGCATGAGTTTGACCAAACTGTGGGAGGCAGTGGAAGACAGGAGTGCCTGGCGTGCTCTGGTCCATGGGGTCACAAAGAGTTGGACACGACTAAACGACTAAACAACAACAACAACAAAATATAACAGTCTCACAAACCTCCCAATACAGAATAGTCATTTGAGAGTTCTCTGGGGCCTAAGTGTAAAATTTAAAACATTGTACTGTGCACTAACATTGTGTGTAGTTGAGGTCTGTACCTTTTGAGTGAAGTTACAGGTCTCCAAAGGACCATCTTCTCTCCAGGATATGTGTGTGTGTGTGTGTGTGTGTGTGTGTGTGTGTGTGTTTTCAAGGTCACGATTCCCAGCTCAGCATATTTCTACCCACTGCAAGTTTCAAATTGCCAGTTGCTTGAGTGATAAATACTGTTTATATAATTGGATTAACAGCTCCTGTTTGTCATTCGCTCATCTTGCAAATGTTCCTTTTGGCAAGTAGTGCTTTACTACCTGGGACTTGATGTAACACGGGCGGGGGGGGGGGCAGAGTATACAAAAATACTTTGATGTGGCCTGTAGCTTCATTTGAAGCAATCAAAAGGGATTCAGTTCTTCAAGAGACTGAACAAGTCCTTACCCATTCATTTTCACTTGGGAGAATTAAGATTCTGCCTATGAATCTCCTTCATCTGTGCAGCTACTTTTCTTTCTCACGGAAGTAAGAAAGAGGTTACATTCCTCGCCTTGTCCGCACCAAATTTCTTCCCTTCTTTGATGATGTTCATTTAAAAATAAATGCAAGAATGCTGAAAATTTCAGCTGTGCAAAAATAGGCGTTAGTGCACCGTGAGGCTCTGCAGCTTTCTTGGGACTTGCAACTTAATACAGTGGTACCTCGGGTTACATACACTTCAGGTTACATACGCTTCAGGTTACACACTCCGCTAACCCAGAAATAGTGCTTCAGGTTAAGAACTTTGCTTCAGGATAAGAACAGAAATCGGGCTCCAGCAGGGCGGCAGCAGCATTTATCCCCATTAGCTAAAGTGGTACTTCAGGTTAAGAACAGTTTCAGGTTAAGTCCGGACCTCCGGAATGAATTAAGGACTTAACCTGAGGTACCACTGTAAAGCTTGCTTCTGAGGATTGGGCTGTCAAGCCACAAATGACAAAGGGTGGCAGTAGTTTCAGAGATAACTCACACAGGGCTGGCCCAAAACATTTTGGCACATGAGGTGAATCTCAAAATGGCACCCCGCTTCCCCAGCAGGGAAGAAGAGTTGAGTAAAGATCTATATCAGGAACAAGGGGGGAATGAGTGCAGATATTGAGAGATGAGGCCCTTCTTTGGGTGCCACCACCCACTGAGTTTTTCTTGGTGGAGGTGGTCCCCATGACATGAATAGGATATACTAGAGCTACAAAACCAATTCATTTATATTAGCTGGAAAAACATTTTGTTTATTTTCCCAGGCTACTAGAACAATGCTCTTGCATACAGGCCTTCTGCTTCGCCACGTCTGTTTCTGATTTTGATTGATGTTGATTGCATTACTGTATAGTATTATGTTGCGAGCCACCCACAGGACTCTTTTGTGGAAAGGCAGGATGCAAATCTAAACATAAATGTAAATAAACAGAACGGTGCCCTTGCGCGAAAGGTCCCAGATGACCCAGAAGAAGGATGGAGCGGAGAAAAATAATAGGTTTCCCTTTGAAAAGCTGTGCCTCTCTTTTCAAGGCTCCAGCATCCCTTAATTTATATACTGAGAGATGTGCCTCCTATCTCCAAAGCTCTAATACAGAATTAAGATGCCAAGAGCAGTTGATGTCTCCTTAAATTAGGAGCAGCGAGGCATGAGATGACTCAATATTGACATAGTTCCTGCTTCCATACAGCTGCTGCCACTGTATTTTTACCAGCAGTGAGGTCTGTTCATAGTCTCGACATCATCCATATATTAATATTGTTACAAAATGTGCCTCCCCCTCTTTCTGCTGAGCGGTAACAAGAGCCCATGGGGTTCCAGGCACTCACCCAAGGTCTGTGTTCCTTTGGAGAACTGAGACGCGGCGGAGACTGTTGTAGCTTTAAGAAATGTGGTTTATTCACCCATTTACACCTTCAGTCTGCATGGAGGGAGTCCAGATCTTACAGCATGGTAATTTCAAGAGGGGCTTTCTACCCCACAGCAGTGCAGCCATGGAGTCTCCCAGCCTGCCTTCAGCCAACCTGACCAAGATGGCTCCTGTTAAGTTGTGGGCGAACATAGCAGACGACACAGCGATTCTTCCAAAGCAGCTCTTTATTTGTAAGCTGGAACAGAACTAACTGAGGAGCTCAGCCAGCCTGCTTATATAGACTCCAGAACAATGTAACTGTTGCCATTTTCTAAAACTATCCAATCACTGAACGTCACTTCGATCCTTCATTTGCATACAAACTATCCAATCACTAAATGTCACTTTCGATCCTTCATTTGCATAACTATCTACAGTATCCCCCTGCTGGCCCAGGGTGAGAACTTCAGTACATAACAGCTCCCAGTCTTTCTTTTTCCTCCCAGAACACCTTGCTCCAAAACTCTCTTTTCCTGTCCACACCCAATTACCCTGGGCAACCTTCCAATTCCTCTGTCTCTGTTTACACCTTGGGACATGGAGGAAGAACAGTTCTCTTGCATTGCCAATGGCTCACCTTGTCTTGTCTCTTAATGGTCCTGGCCAGGTCATTTTACATAGGCTAGTCCAGGAATTCCTCTGCAGCCTGTATTTCTCCCTTCACACCCCAAACAATCAAAATCCTACCATTTATTAATTTGTAGGGTTTAGGGGAGTCCCCCCCCAAAGCAATAACAATATACAAGTAACATACGGCTTTGCCCTAGAAACAGATATACAGTTCTACCTCAACAACGGTGGTCTTTAAAATGAGTTTGGGGAACCCTGAGGTTCCTTCAAAGCTTAACAGGGAGCTCCCCAAAAAGAAGGAACAGTAAGATAAGCTTACTGGAAAGACAGCTTTCAGTACAAAATCTTCCACTGCAACGTAGAGCCACAGTGGGTATTATCTGGGCTAGGATCTGATCACACAGAGTTTCAACAGGCCTTGTCAGTGCCCTGCATGTTCGCCCCCTAAGGACAAGTCCAGCCACACAAGGATGCGATGGCAGATGTGAGGAGGAGATACCACCCTATTTTGTGGAAATATTTACAACATCTAATTAGGAGGCTGCACCGTACGCATTGGTTCATGCAATGCGTAATGAACTTCTGGAATTCATTAGTAAGTTGGTGACGGCTTCTAGTTTAGACGCCATTTTAAAAGGATTAGACAAATTAATGGGGGATAAACGTATCTGCAGTTATTAGCCTTGAGTGCTAAAGGGAACATCTGTGTTCAGAATACAGATGGAGGAGAATTTTCTTAGGTCCATATTTTAAAGAGAAGCGACCTGATATAGCACCTTCCAGATTTATACATGGGCTGGAATGCAATTAGGCTTAGAATTTTGCTCTTCTGCAAATTTTGCAATACAGTTCTCAGCTAAAAGATGTACCAAAATGCACTAAAATGTGTGCATTTTAGGATAAAATAGATTTAGAAATGCATACACAGAAACATAAAATAGTATTCAAGTACATATTTTGTGATAAAATACATATTTAAGCATGTAGTTAAATACAATTTTCCATATGGTCCATTAATCTGCCATTTGTTCTTCATGCAAAAATATCACCAAATGGACTTATGTGGCACAGACTGAAAACAGACTGATCTGTACATCCCAAGTTCAAAAGCCCTGTACTTCTAAAAATCACATGGGGCAAGCAGAGGATAACCTTTGCCTTCATATCCTTGTTACAAACTGCCCAAGATATCTGTCAGAGCACAGCTGGAAAGGGAAAATGATGGACTAGATGGATTCTTGGTATGATCTTACAAGGATTATCTTGAATTATTATACAGTATTAGTTTTAGATATTGTATGTCCTGGTAGTTTAAAATGTTCTGTTCTGCTTCGCCTTTGGAAACAGTATGTATTAATCTGACCTTAGGAGGACCAGAGAAACCTGCTACTCTTAAAGCATTCTCTTTTGCAGATTTTCAGAGTTAACCACCTAGCTATGATCAACAATCTCATCCACTGCTACTGCCCCACAATTTAGGAGTCTTAAATTCTGCTTTTTGAAAGGTCCACAAAATCCTCATGTTGAATATCCGATTTTACATGTAAGTAAGTATTTTTCTAAATGTTCACTGAAAATCCTAAGTTGGCTAGGTAACGGGTAAAGGGACTCCTGACCATTAGGTCTCATCGTGGCCAACTCTGGGGTTGCGGCGCTCATCTTGCTTTATTGGCTGAGGGAGCTGGCGTACAGCTTCCGGGTCATGTGGCCAGCATGACTAAGCTGCTTCTGGTGAAACCAGAGCAGCGCACGGAAACACCGTTTACCTTCCCACCAGAGCGGTACCTATTTATCTACTTGCACTTTGACGTGCTTTTGAACTGCTAGGTTGGCAGGAGCAGGAACCGAGCAACGGGAGCTCACCCCGTCGCGGGGATTTGAACCGCCAACCTTCTGATCGGCAAGTCCTAGGCTCTGTGGTTTAACCCACAGCGCCACCCATGTCCCTTCTACCGGAGAGTAAATTGTTGTCTAGTACTTTGCCTTTGCAGTGGAAGTAATTAGGATCCAGAATGTGGCACCAATGTCACAAAGAGGCACAGAAGTGCTTATCTGACAAACCAAACCTCTGTTGCTGGCAGGTTATAGTAATCTGGCTCGGATAAAGAGATCTTTGTTGAAATAATCAGCACCACCCAGGTAGGTACACATACTTGTCCCTTGGTCTTGGTGTTGATGGCCAAGAACAAAAAAACCCAAAAAACATTTCTGCTTCATCTGCGGTCATGTGTCCTCAACAAAAGTGCTTGATGATTCTTTGTCCTGGATAAATGGAAGAATGGAAGAATGCTTAATCCGCGAAAGTAAATAAAACAAGCCAATGATGCCAGAATTGGATCCTGTAACTTCAGTTACCTTCATGTACTGACAAAAATATTGTCTGAACTCATACAGCTGCCTACACACTATGCCTTTAGCGCGTCTTCAAAGCACACCATTTTCCTCAAAGAATTCTAGGCACTATAGTTTGTGGAGGGTTGCCTGGAATTGTAACTGTGAGGGGGAAATTGCAGTGGCCAAAATTCTTTGAGGGGGGAAATGTGCTTCTAATGCGCTTTAAAAGTAAACTGTGCACACATTCCAAGAAACCTATTATTCAACAGGCCTACTGTGTAATGATTAGGGACGCGGGTGGCGCTGTGAGTTAAACCACAGAGCCTAGGACTTGCCGATCAGAAGGTTGGCGGTTCGAATCCCCGTGACGGGGTGAGCTCCCGTTGCTCAGTCCCTGCTCCTCCCAACCTAGCAGTTCAGAAGCATGTCAAAGTGCAAGTAGATAAATAGGTACCACTCCGGCAGGAAGGTAAACAGCGTTTCCGTGCGCTGCTCTGGTTCGCCAGAAGCTGCTTAGTCATGCTGGCCACATGTCCCGGAAGCTGTACGCCGGCTCCCTTGGCCAATAAAGTGAGATCAGCGCCGCAACCCCAGAGTCGGCGACGACTGGACCTAATGGTCAGGGGTCCCTTTACCTTTTACTGTGTAATGATTACTAGTCGAGAGGGTAGGATTCCTTTCTTTGCCAAGCCAGAACACAGGAGGAAATCCAGCTGCCTCTGTAGTAACTTGAATACAGCCCAAGGTCAGCCTTTCCTAACCTGGTGATCTCCAGATATTTTAGACTAAAATTCTTATCGGCCCCACTATGCACAGCCATGCTGCTTGGGGTTGATGAGATGTGTTGTCCAAAACATCTGCTGGCAGAAACTCCAGCTCCTGGAGGCCAAGCCCAATATTTTTGGGGTGGGGGCTGGGTGCTTGCCTTCGGGCGAGACAGGGAGGTGAGTTACCAGGGGATCAGGACCGGCCGTTACCCCGACAGAGATAAAAGGCTGTCGGACCCTGCCCCAGGTTGTGGGGGCAACATTGCTGTTTGCTAGAACCTGCCTGTGACCCTGTGCCTGACCTAGCCTGGTTTCCTGCCTTGGCTCGGTCGGATTGACACCTCGCGGAATCCTTGGATTCGGGACCGGACCTGGACCGCATTGCTTGGGTTCAGTGGCATAGCCTGGGTTGTCAGCACCCGGGGCAAGGCAAGTAATTTGCGTCCCCTAACCCGTGGATTTTAGCACTCGAGTGCGAGCACGCCCCCCCCCAGGTGTTGCGGCCGGTGCGGCCGGCCCCCCCTGCACCCCCCACGCTACGCCACTGGGGCTGGGGCGAGCGAAGGAGCCAAGGACCCCCCCCCCCAAGGCTCAGCAGGAATTTATTAAATTTATTATTTGCGGAGCCCCCGCGGGCCGAGGCAGCCGAAGCCCCCTCCCCTCGGGCGCCTCCCCGCCCCCTCCTCTCCTTGGGCTGTAGGTGGAGCCCGCGCTCCAGATCCGGGCTTAGCGAGCGCCTCTCCTCCTCCCGGCCGGGTCCGGGGGCTTCCAGCCGCGCTCCGTCCTCGCCCCCCCCCCCGCAGCTGAGACTTGCGCTGAGAGCCGGAGCCAGCGGTGCCCCCTTCCACCGGGAGACCCTTGCCCGCCCGCCGGCTTCGTCTCGGAGGGTTTTGGGGAGGGCAGGGCGCGTCGAGGCCCCTCGGAGCTCTCCTCCCTTCCAGTCGGCAGAAGCAGCCGCCGCCTGTGGCTGGGCCGAGGGGATGGCGGCGGCGTGCGGAGGCTGCCCGTGCCCGGCCAGGCATCGGTGGTGGCGGCGGCGCTGCTGCAGCGGCTGCTCCTCCTGTGAGCAGTGAGTGGAGCGCAGCCACAGCGGCGGCGGGTGGCGCGCGCGCTAGGGCGCAAGGCTGGCGGTGGCGGTGGCGGCGGGGAGCCCGGCGGAGGAAGGAACTTGTCCCTTCCCTCTGGACTCGCGCCCCCCCAGATGTTGCGCCCAGTGCGGCCGGCACCCCTGGCACCCCCCACGCTACGCCACTGCTTGGGTTTACCCCCGGGCCCAGCACATTGAGGAAAGTTAATCTAGATTGTGAAGCCATGGGGTGCCCCATCCCAGACAAGACACTGTAATAAGACAATCTGATGTTTACCTGGAAGGAAGTCCTACTGAACTCAGTGTAGCTTCTTGCCTCCCATGCAAGAAAAGGTCACAGGACCACAACATTAATTTCTTTAATATGATTAAATATGAAATGGTACATAATGAAATGTCATGCTAAATTCTGTTAGAGGACTCTGGAATCTTGGTTTCTAAACCACAATGATTAAAAATTGTATCAAACTTGTCCATTGCTCCAAGTCACTAGCAACAAATTTAAAACACACATGTAAGTAAAAATACATTACAACCTAAGCACATTTACACAGAGCATCACACACACCCAATAACAGCAGCAGAAAGCAGCCAGTTGCCATTGTCGTTGAGCACTAGACAAAAGCAGCATTGTCCCTTCATTTTTGAAGACGTATTTTATCCTAGGCACCAGTCCCGTGCCATTCTGCTTGTGGGCTTTTTGCCAGCAGTGATCAGGAATGCTATCTGAAGCAAATGACAATAATTGGGATTTGCAAAATGGCCTGTTCTTTTCAAAAACATAAAATGCGGCACAAAAAGGCTCATCTGTTTATGATCCAGCCCTCCAGGCCCTTCCAAGTTAACACACGAAGACAAGAGTTTTTATATGACACAGCTCTATTTGGGGGAGACTCAGTGACTTAATGGGGGGGAAACTTTCCCTTTTTACGCTCCTTTGCTCCATCCTTTGGAGGCCGGCCTTCTAACAAAGCCCTCCTATTGTGAGAGGCATGATGGCGCAGCTGCAGGTGTCCTGGTAGCGACACAGGACAAAGCCCATTTGTTAATCGGCCGTGTCACAAGGCCCGTGGTCCCCTTCTCCAGGCATCGCCACAGCCTTCAAAAGCAAAATCTACACATTCAGTCAAAAGACCTATTCTCCAAGGATTTCTTAGCGAGTACTGTCCCTGGGGTATGTGTATGTAAAAGCAGGGGTCTGTCTTTGCCCCAGTGCCCAGATCTGGCTCCTGGTCAGCTTGGCGATTCTTTGAAAGAATCTGTGTGGAGACTGTTGAGGCATTAAGAAGAAGGGGGACGGCTTCCTTTTAGCCCCTTTCAAGATAAAGAAACCACCATCAAAACTCTTTGGAAAGTAAAATTGTTAAAGGGCCATGGCCCTAGAATGGATGGGTTACACCGAGTTAACGTTATTCATTCAGTAATACTACATTTATATTATATTCATTCAGTAATACTCAGTAATATGATATATTCAGTAATAGTAACATTATAAAAAGTGTCATTTTTGTGCGTGTGCGCACACACTTAATTGCAGGTTGCTTCAAGACTTTTGGGTAACGTTCGGCTAACAATTCAAATACAGTGGTATCTTGGGTTAAGAACTTAATTCGTTCTGGAGGTCTGTTCGTAACCTGAAATTGTTCTTAACCTGAGGTATCACTTTAGCTAATGGGGCCTCCCGCTGCCGCCGCACCACTGCTGCCCGATTTCTGTTCTCATCCTGAAGCAAAGTTCTTAACCCGAGGTACTATTTCTGGGTTAGCGGAGTCTGTAACCTGAAGCGTCTATAACCCGAGGTACCACTGTAAATAACAACAGCAAACAACACCTTGCATTTTCTCTAACAAAATCAATGTGGCTTACATGCCCCACTTTTATCTTCAGAATAAAATAGTCTTAGTGCACACTTGAGAGGTGCCGGAATAGAGTTCCGGCTGAAAAAAACCCCTGGTCTTGTGTAATCTCAGGTTAGTTCATTATCTTATCGATATTTGTATTATTGTCAGCACTGGTTAGTCACTTGTCACTGTAACCATTTTGATTTTAGGTATCTATAGCTGTCTGCTCATTTTTTACATTATCTTTCCCTCCGACCTCAATCTTCTCCATTCCCTCAACCACTTGGGTACACACTCCTGACAGTTTAGGACTTCACATCATGCACCTGATGAAGTGGACTCTGGTCCATGGAATCTTACATGCCGTATCGACATTGTTCGTCATTAAGGTGCCACAATTGTTGTTCTTCAAAAGTAGGCTAGGCTGAGAGACAGAGTTGTTGTGGGTGGATCTGAACCCAGGTTTCCCCCGTCTAAATCTGACACTATAACCACTGCACCACACTAGACAGAAAGCATTTTACTTAAGGTGGTTTACAGCAAAAATCAGGAGAACATTGTCATAACCATGCAGTTGAATCATTTAAAACCCAACACAGCAAAGTCAGCAGAAAAGTGGCTTTGAGTCAGTGATTTTAACAGTGCCATGGGTTTGGCAAAATAAGAAGGCTTTAACTTCCTCCCTCAACCTAAACCTTGAATAGAGAGAGTTCCATGGCCAGCCCTCCACTGTGGACAAGCCCCTGCCGCAGCCAGCCACTTCCCAAATAAATAGCAAATAATCAATGTTGGGGTGAGGATGGACAAAGAGGTCTGCTTGACCACAGCTGCCTAAATCCATGATCTCAGGAAATGGAAGTGTCTCTAGAAAAGCTCCCCAAAGTCCACACTTGGGTAATACCTTTATTAAAGGTAAAGGGACCCCTGACCATTAGGTCCAGTCGTGGCCGACTCTGGGGTTGCAGCACTCATCTCGCTTTATTGGCCAAGGGAGCTGGTGTACAGCTTCCGGGTCATGTGGCCAGCATGACTAAGCCGCTTCTGGTGAACCAGAGCAGTGCACAGAAACGCCGTTCACCTTCCCGCCAGAGTGGTACCTATTTATCTACTTGCACTTTGACGTGCTTTCGAACTGCTAGGTTGGCAGGAGCAGGGACCGAGCGACGGGAGCTCACCCCGTCGCGGGGAGTCGAATCGCCGACCTTCTGATCGGCAAGCCCAAGAGGCTCTGTGGTTTAGACCACAGCGCCACCCGCGTCCCTGCCCCATGCTGAAGGCCTGCCCAAATTCCAGCAACCCAGAAACCCAACAATCCCTTTTATTGTCACAATAATCCTGTGAGGTACCTGTGAGGCTGACCAAGATCACCCAGTGAACTCCAATGACTGAGTAGCGGCTTGGACTCAAAAACAAGTTCAACACGCTTATTAAACCCCACCGCTTCTGATTGATGGCTTAGTGAACTGAGGGTTAGGCGGAGGGCAAGGGGTGTTTGTGAAGCTCAGCTTTTCCTCAGAATTTGCAATTGTTTAGCAAGCTTTTGGTTCCTATTTTTTATATATATAAAAATCTCTGCAGGTCGCTTTGAGACACTTGTTAAAAGCAATGAGTAATATCTTAACAACAACATACACCAAGGAGGACATAAAATCCATTTGTTATTCATATTAATAGTATAAGTCACAAAAGTACTTCAGCAACAACAACGCTGGGATTCAATCCATACAATTTATTTTGCCCTGTCTTGATAAAGGGTTCCATGGAGATGAGCTATTTAATATTCATAAAGCTTTCTGCACACAGATGTTAAAGAAAGGCTGGAGTGATTAATTGATTGGCCACTGTTGAGCTAGCGTGTAACTGGAGATTTTACCTTTGTTGGAGTAGATTCAGAAGCCATTGGAAGGTTTTGTCGGGAATCTAGTAAAGAAAAGATTCCCATGTCTTAATGACACAGGAGTGTTATTGTGCCCAGTGGTTCAACAATTTCTCTGGAGAACTAGAAAAAGGCAAAAATGCAAGATGTGATATTTCTATTTCAGCATCCTTTTAGTGAGAGAGAAGGGGAAGATTTGCCGTCGTTGTTACACCATCATAGTGGCAGCCACAAAAGCCAAATAATAAAGGGTGGTGTGGGGAAGTGGGCATTAAAGAATCTTCAAATATTGATTCTTGAAGTTAAAGGAAAAGGGACCCCTGACCATTAGGTCCAGTCGTGGCCGACTCTGAGGTTGCGGCGCTCATCTCGCTTTATTGGCGAAGGGAGACGGCGTATAGCAGGTCATGTGGCCAGCATGACTAAACCGCTTCTGGCGAACCAGAGCAGCGCACGGAAATGCCGTTTACTTTCCTGCCAGAGTGGTACGTATTTATCTACTTGCATTTTGATGTGCTTTTGAACTGCTAGGTGGGCAGGAGCAGGGACTGAGTAACAGGAGCTCACCCCGTCACGGGGATTCGAACCGCCGACCTTCTGATCGGCAAGTCCTAGGCTCTGTGGTTTAACCCACAGCACCACCCGCGTCCCCTGATTCTTGAAGTTAGTGGGGTTTAATTGTCATGGCTTCACCCAGAGTGCCAGGGGAATGGTAGCTTTGTTAAGAGGCAGAGAACTCTGCCAGAGGTCCCAGCTCCTACACAACAAATAAACAGGTTGGAACCACTTGACACTCTTGGCTCACTCCCAAAAAATTTCCGGGAATTGTAACTGTGTCATGATGATACATATCCCTAAAACACTGTTTCCCAAAGTTTCGAGAACTGAGTCACATTCTTTTTCTTTTCCTGGAGTGAAATTGAAGGCACACTTCGTTCCTACCCCCCCCCCCAAAGACTTTACATTTTAGAGTGTGCAAAATAATAATAATAATAATAATAATAATAATAATAATAATAATAATAATAAATTTATTTGTATCCTGCCCTCCCCGGCCAAAGCTGGGCTCAGAGCGGCTAACAACAAGTAAAAATAGCACAGCGTACATAAAATCATACAGTCAATTAATTAAAATACATTCTAAAATCAATTCAGAATCAAATTAATGGCAACCATTGGGTTAGAGTTCTGTGAGGATTACAGAAAGAGGGAGGGTCAGACTGTGCCTTGGCCAAAGGCCTGGTGGAACAGCTCCGTCTTGCAGGCCCTGAGGAAAGATGTCAAGTCCCACAGGGTCCTAGTCTCTTGTGACAGAGCATTCCACCAGATCGGGGCCACGGCCAAAAAAGCCCTGGCTCTGGTCCAGGCCAGCCTAACCTCCCTGTGGCCTGGGATCTCCAAGATGTTTTTGTTTGAAGACCGTAAGGTCCTCCGTGGGAAATACCAGGAAAGGCGGTCCCGTAGGTATGAGGGTCCTAGGCCGTATAGGGCTTTAAAGGCTAAAACCAGCACCTTAAACCTGATCCTATACTCCACCGGGAGCCAGTGCAGCTGGTATAGCACCGGGTGAATGTGATCTCGCAGTGAAGACCTTGTAAGGAGTCTCGCTGCGGCATTCTGCACCCGCTGGAGTTTCTGGGTCAGTCTCAAGGGCAGCCCCACGTAGAGTGAGTTACAATAATCAAGCTTGGAGGTGACCATTGCGTGGACCACAGTGGCTAGGTCAGGGCGAGAGACGTAAGGAGCCAACTGCTTAGCTTGGTGGAGATGAAAAAATGCTGCCTTTGTTATAGCTGCAACCTGTGCCTCCATAGAAAGGGAGATGTCGAAGACTACACCCAAACTCTTAACGGACGGCGCTGGCACTAATTGCGCCCCCGCAAGAGATGGGAGTTGGCCCCCCAATCCCATATCGTCCCGACCCAGCCAAAGGACCTCTGTCTTTGAAAGATTTAACTTCAACTGGCTCCCATGTAATCATCCAGCCACAGTTTCCAAAAGGGAGAATTACTCTAGGGCAAGCTCCTGTTTTGTGCAATTCCCCCTAACTAGAAGGAAGGAAGCTCACAGAACTAATTCATGCATCATCTCAAAGGGAGACACCTTGGAGGGCAGGTAATTCTGCTACACCTCTGTATCAGGAATGAGGCAAGCTCAGATCAGCACATGCGAAGAAACAGGGGGCTGCCCTCTCTAAGGGCAGGTACTGTGAGCTCACAGAGCTTTTAATTACTTCATTAACTTATTTTATTTGTAATGCTGCACTAGCAGTTCCTAGAAGTAGGCATGGATGAATCGGTTCATTTCGGTTTCTCAATTTTCCCGTCTTAAATTCAGTTCTCCATTTTTCTGCAGCACTTAAAAAAAAAGTCATGAAAATTCATCAGCAGTTTATTGCAACTTTCTCCTAACATCTTGTATGCAGTTTGGGCTCCCATGCAGATTTCTGCACGCTCTTCTCCCTAATATAATTTTTTCATGTTATTTTAACTAATGTATGCATTTTAATGCACAATTCCCCCTAAGACAAATTTCCCCTATGTACACATTGGTTGAAGAAGTGCATTGCAACATTCAGAGAAGCGTGAAATTCATAGGATAGCTGTGTTCCATTCGTGTATTGGTTTGATGAGTACAAAATAGGTAGTCTTTAAAATACAAACAGAATCAAATCCCTCCCCCATCTCCACCCAGGAGTACTTGGTTTGAAGCAAAGCCTGTTGAACTGACTCAAAACGGGTTTAAATCTGTAGTCTGAAGAGGCAGCTGGCAGCTACATTCACATTTACTCCCCCCCCCCCTTGTTTTCATCTTACTCATTTGCAATTGCTTCAAAAATTTGCCCTTCCAGATAACGAACTACAAAAACAAGGTAATCTGTTCTCTGATCCCATGGGGTTCTTGCGTCTCCCTGAAAAACGGCATATGAATCAGAAAATTTTATTTTTAGGTTTTGCTAAAACAAGCAAACTCTCTCCTCTTGCTGTTGACGTGCCCCTTTCCTTCCTGCTAAATTTCTAGGGAAATACTGGGTGAGTACATACATACAATGACATAGATTTCTAACTGTGAAAACTACAGTACTGCCTGTTTTCAAGGAGAACTAATGAAGGATACTGCTCCAAAGGGAGAAGGTATGGGTTTATACCTAGACAGCATCTTAAAAAGCAGAGACATCACGTTGCCAACAAAGGTCCGTATAGTAAAAGCTATGGTTTTCTCAGTGGTGATGTATGGAAGTGAGAGCTGGACCATAAAGGCTAATCGCCAAAGAATTGATGCTTTTGAATTCTGGTGCTGGAGGAGACGCTTGAGAGTCCCATGGACTGCAAGAAGATCAAACCTATCCATTCTGAAGGAAATCAGCCCTGAGTGCTCACTGGAAGGACAGATCCTGAAGCTGAGGCTCCATTACTTTGGCCACCTCATGAGAAGAGAAGACTCCCTGGAAAAGACCCTTATGTTGGGAAAGATGGAGGGCACAAGGAGAAGGGGACGACAGAGGACGAGATGGTTGGACAGTGTTCTCAAAGCGACGAGCATGAGTTTGACCAAACTGCGGGAGGCAGTGGAAGACAGGAGTGCCTGGTGTGCTCTGGTCCATGGGGTCACGAAGAGTCAGACACAACTAAATGACTAAACAACAACAACAACATGGGTTTATAGTGTGTTCATAGTTATAGCTGCAATTGAAATTTTAAATAATAATGACAAAACATAGATTTCCTTGCAACTGAATGTTTTCATATAAGGCTACAAAGATTCCTCAATTTAATTAAGTGCTATCCTTGCATCAGTGGTGTAAAAAAAAGGTGTGTGGGGGAGGACTATTGAAAGAAATGTTAGGTCCCTCCAGCTGTTGTAGGACTACTACTCCCATCATCCTTAGCTAGCAGGACCAGCAGTCAGGGATGATGGGAGTTGTAGTACAACAACATCTGGAGACCCAAGTTTGAGAAACACCGTGTGCTTATTGCATTGGTGGAGGTGGACAAAGAGGGAGAGTTGACAAAGGGATGCTGGAAAAAAACACAGCATGCTAGGTTGTCATTCATAACTTGGGATACAAATGGTGTTTGGGTCGGCTGTTTGTGTGCCTTTGTATTTTATTATTTGATTTCCCATGGAGAATGGGGTGGAAGGCAGGGCTTTGTGTCACATCTTGGATATGCCCGCAGGAATGATGGGTGTCAAGTGTGAGAGAAGAACAGCATCCATTGTGTGCCGATACTGCCCTGCCGTTTTGCAGTCTTTGCCCCTGAGCAAGTCATTTCCAGAGCACTGAATTTTTATGGGGGTGAAATGGCTGTTGCTATGGGCCTCCTACAAATCCAGTGCCCCAGAAATGGCAATGAGAAATTGGCCAGGAGGGCAGAGACAGATTTCATATTACCGTCTGCAGGGCAGCCATCCGATGAAGAACGACAGGGCCTGCTGAGACCAAGAGTCACCAGCTGACGCCTCAGCCCCAGCCTGAGCACTAGGCCTTGCTGGCTCCAGTAGCAGTAGCAGCAGATGGGCAGAGTTGGACCCCTGGGCATGCCTCTGCCCCACAGTGCGTACAGTAGAGAGGCAGAACAGAAAATGGCTAAGTGGTCCATTTCTGCTTCTTTGCCAAAGCTGTCTCACCCACCTGCCCTCTGCTCCTACCCTGTGAGGAATGTTTTTCCTGAGTCATCACTTTTTCAGAAAGGAACAGGTGTGCTGTTCCCCTCCCTTTGCCAATTTCCCACTTCCTCCTCCTTTCCTGGGATACAAATAAGAATAACTATTTTTAAAAAACAAAGGGCATGTTAAAGATTCCATCCCCGCCTGGAGAAAACCACTCCCTGTGAAATGACTGGTTTCCAAAAGCCCCTTCAGTCAGAGGGAGAAAGCCAGAAAACCGTAAAGTAACAATGACAGAAGGAAGCCCTTAGATTTGTGTATAAAGGTAAAGGGACCCCTGACCATTAGGTCCAGTCGTGAGCGACTCTGCGGTTGCGGTGCTCATCTCGCTTTATTGGCCGAGGGAGCCGGTGTACAGCTTCCGGGTCATGTGGCCAGCATGACTAAGCCGCTTCTGGCGAACCAGAGCAGCGCACGGAAACGCCGTTTACCTTCCCGCTGGAGCGGTACCTATTTATCTACTTGCACTTTGATGTGCTTTCGAACTGCTAGGTTGGCAGGAGCAGGGACTGAGCAACGGGAGCTCACCCCGTCGCGGGGATTCGAACCGCTGACCTTCTGATCGGCAAGTCCTAGGCTCTGTGGTTTAACCCACAGCGTCACCCGCGTCCCTCAGATTTGTGTATATATGTCTGTAAACTTGTATGTGCAGATTTGCACCTTATGAGCTTTTTTACTGGATTTTTAAGTACTTAGCAGTACAGTGGCACCTCAGGTTACATACGCTTCAGGTTACATACGCTTCAGGTTACAGACTCCACTAACCCAGAAATAGTGCTTCAGGTTAAGAACTTTGCTTCAGGTTGAGAACAGAAATCGTGCTCCAGCGGCGTGGCAGCAGCAGGAGGCCCCATTAGCTAACGTGGTGCTTCAGGTTAAGTACAAAACCTCCGGAACGAATTAAGTACTTAACCCGCGGTACCACTGTACCAGTGAAGGCAGGTAACTTCCCCGTTTCTGAACTGGGGGACAGGATTCAGAAAGGGAAAACCACCAAGCATAGGAGCCAATTCAATGCCCCAATCTAGATTAAGGATGCTACAATTTCTTGAAATTACAAGAAAGGAGATCCCTCCTTAACATCAGGAAGAACTGTTCACAACAGTGGAACCGTTTCTCTCAGGTGGTTGTGGCCTTTCCTTCCTTGTCTGTCAGAGATGCTTTTGCTGACATTCCTGCATTGCAGGGGGTTGGACTGGATGACCCTCAGGGTCCCTTTCAACTCTACAATTCTATGGTTCTATTAAAGAAAAGGAGAGGTCTCCTTTGGTCCTGAGACTTCCTCACTGTGCTATTTAAGAGTTGTTGGGGGAATGAAACCCTTGTGTTCTGTTGCTTACAAACTGAGCAAGGAGGAAACGGGGGGGGGGTGCTCAAGAGGGGGAAATGGGGAAGGTGGGTGCAGAGGAAGATGAGTTATGGGGTTACAGGGTGCGCTGGGGAAAGGGATCTAAAAAGGGGGTGCAGAGAGAAAAGGGGGCAAGGGAAACGAGGGGCTGCAGAAAGTGGGGGGGGAATAAATGATAGTGGGGTGTGTTGTACCTTGCTGCGGTGCACCTGCGGGGTGAAACTTAAGAAAAAGCGAATTGGGTGTGAAGAGAGGTCGGAAGCACCTGTGGCGAGGCCGAGAAAGGCGAGGAGGGGATTAACCGAGACCCTGGCAGGGGGAAATAAAGGAAAGGCTCCGATGGCAACAGAAATGCAGCGAGGCGCCTCCGT
The DNA here is from genome assembly GCA_034642415.1 of Podarcis siculus. Classification (NCBI taxonomy): domain Eukaryota; kingdom Metazoa; phylum Chordata; class Lepidosauria; order Squamata; family Lacertidae; genus Podarcis; species Podarcis siculus. Next base: position 7,795,515 of record JAXCMG010000032.1, on the reverse strand, counting down.
CCGAGTTCCTGAAATGCAAAGGCGGCCCTCGGCATGTATATCATTGCATGCAAAAACCTCTCCCTGCTCCGGGCAGCGGGATGTTTGGGGAGGGGGGAGGGAGGCGGGCTGCGAGAGGAGGGGCGATTTTGCGGCAGGAAGAGGAGCTGCCGCTGCTCCCGGCAGCCGGGAAATCCTCCTTCGCTTGCACAAAATACACACACACACACCCTCGGCTTTGCCCGGGCGGCGATCCTTGCTCAGCCGGTGGAGAAGGGAGGTCCCGCTTTGGCACGCCAGGGAGGCTTGGTTTGATGGCGCTGCAGCCGGGAGTCTGGGAGGTAAGAGTTTCCTTCCTCGCCGCCATCCTCCTCCTCCTCGCCTCTTCCATTCATTGCTGGGTTTGCAGCCCCAGCAGCTGCGGGGTCCGGGCTGCGGCGCCGCAAAAGGGGGAAGCGGAGTTTCCTCTGCGCCGCTGCTCCCCAAAGTGACGTTTGCCCATTGATTCCCAAGCAGGTAGGCGCGCTTGCTTCCTTTTGCGCTGCGTAAAGAGCTTGCAGCGAGAGGCGCAGGGCAAAACTTTCCCCTGCAGCCTGTGTTGTGTGTGTTTGTGTGTTGTGTGTGTGTGTGATCGGCCTCGGGGGGGGGGGGGGCTCCCATCCGAGGCCGAGAGAGCTCATGGGAAGCGGGGACTCGCTTCGCCCAGCAGAAAAGGCCATGCGCCCCTCGCTTCCTTGCGCCTGGACGCGCCGCTTTCCTGGAAGAGTCTTGCAGGACTTCGAGGTTTCCTCTTCGTGCATTTGGCGTGGGTGGTTTGCTCCGCTTCTACACACGTGTTGCGTGTTTCCCCCACCCCCGCAGCTGTTTCACTCTCTTCCGAGGTTTCACGTGGCGAGCGCCGAACAACACTAAGCGAGGTAGCCTTTTGTTAAAGGCTTCCAGGGGGTTGCATTGAACTGAATGCAGTGCGCTGCGTTTCGTCAAACGTGCCCGGCGGAGCAGATGGTTGGCCGGGCATTTCTTGCCAGTAAGTTCCCTGCAACGTTACAAGCTTGGCGTGGTTCGGCTGTTCCAGGGGCGAGGTTTCCCTTGGGTGAGCGGGGCAAACGTATTTCCTCCGAAGCACATGGCTTGCTAAAAAGCAAAGGGGGGAAAAAGCTCTAGCAGCGCTGCCCAGACGTCTGACTGGACCTTGATCTTTCCAATATCCTGTGCTTTAAAAACCAGATTCCTCATAAGCTGTATAAAAGACGAGAGAGGGTTTTACGGAAAAGCTGTGAAAGTCCAGACTGTAATTAGATAGGGTGCAATAACCATATTCCACGTTTCTTTCAACTTGGCAGTGTTCCTGATCCTTTCCTATCTGCCTGTTGCAGGATTGCAGAATATACAGTGGTACCTCGGGTTACATACGCTTCGGGTTACAGACTCCGCTAACCCAGAAATAGTGCTTCAGGTTAAGAACTTTGCTTCAGGATAAGAACAGAAATTGGGCTCTGGCGGCACAGCAGCAGCAGGAGGAGGCCCCATTAGCTAAAGTGGTGCTTCAGGTTAAGAACAGTTTCAGGTTAAGAACAGAACTCTGGAACAAATTAAGGACTTAACCCAAGGTGCCACTGAACAAATGTTATTTGGTTTCCTTCCCTTGGCGTTTTTAGACTGCAACCCCACTCTCAGTGCCCTGGAAGGAAGTCCCATTGAACTCAATGGGTTTTATTTCTGGGTGTACATGTTGCTGGATCACAGTTCCCGTTTAAAGTTGCCAGTTTCCTTGACTCTTCAGCTACTGCTGCTTGTCAGCCTAACATTTTACAACTGTGAGTACAAACATTGTTAGCGTTTATTAATTACCAAAGAACCATATTATTAATGTTTTGTCAGGCCTTTACTAAGTGTGTGCCCCAGAAAGGCAAATAGAGCCCACTGTGCGTGGATTTCCTGTAGGGGTATGATACACCTGTTATTGCTACCTGTCTGAGACTGCAATAAGGGGGAGGAGGGTCAAATACTTGACAGGCCACAGGGCACGCCTAGCGGGCTGCATTTAGGCTGGGGAATCACAAGCTGCAAATCTGGTGTTACTGATCTTATACAGAGGACTCAGCTATACAGCTGCAAATGAAACGTTTTAAGTGTGTTGTAAAGTGCGTTATACAAATCTGACACTAGATGGCACTGGTGAGCTATGAGAAATTCAATATATTTTTCAAAACTTTTTAAAAAAAGCATTTTCACAACTTTTTTTATATGTGTGTAGATTCCACCAGAGCATTTTGAAGTCAGTGCAGTGATCCCAGGGAATACCCTCCCCCCCCCCAGCCTGTGATTGTGATCCGTGGGCATGATCCAACTGAAGCTTAAGTACACTTGGATTCCATTGATTCCATATCATAGAATCATAGGGTTGGAAGGAACCCTAAGGATCGTCTCGTCCAACCCCCTGCAATGCAGGAATATACAGCTGCCCCATATGGGAGTTGAACCTGCAACCTTGGCATTATCAGCACCATGCTCTTACCAACTGAGCTAAAGATGCCGGAAGATACAGAGAGCTCAGCAGGTTCTTAAATCCCCCATGGATATTTGCTTAAGATCAATTTCACCCCAATGTGTTAGGATTTGGATGATACCTGGATAATTGACTGCAGCTTGCTTCTGGACTTTAGACAGCAATCCTCGCTGAACACAGGGGGACTTATTTCTGGATAAGACATACACTGCTAATTTCCAACATTGTGGAACTGGTCCAAATAAAGTTGGTCCTGCTTCAGCCTCTTTGAAATCAGTGGGACTTAGTTGATTTCAGTGGGACATAATTGCAGTTATTACTTGCAGTGATAAATAATAATTTAAATGTTTCTGCAGGCAGAGGGCCTTCTCTGTAGTGGCACCCGCCCTGTGGAACGCCCTCCCACCAGATGTCAAAGAGAAAAACAACTACCAGACTTTTAGAAGACATCTGAAGGCAGCCCTGTTTGGGGAAGCTTTTAATGTTTGATGGACTATTGTATTTTAATATTTTGCTGGAAGCCGCCCAGAGTGGCTGGGGAAACCCAGCCAGATGGGTGGGGTATAAATAAATAATTATTATTATTATTATTATTATTGCTGAAAATATAATACATGGGATCAGTAATTGTAAATTATTTACAGTGACAAAAATGCATCCAACTTGACTGACATTCCTTGAAGGTGTATTCTGGTAACATACCTGGAAATATAATGTGTTGGCTTGATATTCATAGGATTCTTAGGATTTATGTAGCTGTTGTTGCTTCATACAGTGTCTTCCATTGTATGCAGTGGTAGAACTGTGTGACTTTTCTCACCACGGGCGAGAAAACTTGAGGAGCATCCTTTAGGAAGTTTTCTTGTACTGGGCCCATTGAAAACTATGGAGTTGCACAAGAATAACCACAAACACCTGTGCAGCTCTCATTGATTTCAATGGGTCTTGTTTAAAAAAAAATTATGGGGGAATTGTGCTCACACTAATATAGTGCCAAACCTGTGGTATTGACTGATCATTTGCTTTGCAAAACTTCATTCGTTTTCATGCCAACTTTTCAATATGAAAATAATATTGAAAAGTAATAATAGCTATTAATAAATATATGTTTTGTAGGTGGCTTAGAATAGATTCTCAGTTTGGAGGATTTCTGCCAGAGGAAAGCTTTAATGAAACTGAAGAAACAAAAATGTAACTTGCATCTCCCTTGCGTATTACCCATTGTATGAGCCATATTTTAAAGCTCAGCATAAATTTACATTTAAAGCATGGATTTGATTATATTCCCAGCTCCAAAATAGCCTGATTATGCAGATTTGGCACATAGATGATGCCAGTGAAAATGTAAGTCGTCCAGGAAAAGTTACATTAACACTGATAGGGGCAGGGAGCAATCAGTATCTAAGCTGTCAGTATAGAAAATCAGTCTATATCTTTTTACTGGGCCTGCAAGAGTGATTCATCGCTGATGGGATTAGGAATGATATGAAAATTTAAAATTGTAATGAAATAGCACTTTGAACAGGGTGGCTACAACAGAAGTGATACAATAGTGAATGTTGCATAGAAGGCTGAAGTGCTGAGTAGTTATTTGCCACCATAGTTAATTGGAACCACCCATGTTAAACCACAGAGCCTAGGACTTGCCGATCAGGTCAGCCGTTCAAATCCCCGCGACGGGGTGAGCTCCCGTTGCTTGGTCCCTGCTCCTGCCAACCTAGCAGTTCAAAAGCACGTCAAAGTGCAAGTAGATAAATAGGTACCACTCCAGCGGGAAGTTAAACGGCGTTTCCGTGCACTGCTCTGGTTCGCCAGAAGCGGCTTAGTCATGCTGGCAACATGACCTGGAAGCTGTATGCCGGCTCCCTCAGCCAATAAAGCGAGATGAGCGCTGCAACCCCAGAGTCGGACCTAATGGTTAGGGGTCTCATAATAATAATAATAATAAATTTTTATTTATACCCCGTCCTCCCCAGCCAAGACCAGGCTCAGGGCGGCTAACAACCAATAATAAAAACAAGTTGATTAAAATACAATTTAAAAAAGATTAAAATACAACATTAAAACATTAGGATGCAGCCTCTTCACAGGAGGAGAAAGGAAAAATAAAGAGGGGGAGGAATCAAACTGATTCTAAGCCAAAGGCCTATATATATATATATATATATATATATGCAGGTTTTGGTGTCCTCGGGTGTCTTCCCGTGTAAAAGTTGGGGTGTCTAGGCGACGTTTCGACGAGGTCTCACTCGTCATCTTCAGGCTGGTGCTTTCGGCTTCTTGTTACTGGAACAGAGCAGGATCTCAGTGTTTGAGTTCCTATAAATACTGTTGAGGAGGTGTGGTGTATAGCCTCCAATGTTCTGGGCAGAGAGGAAGTTCCCAGGCTAGTGTGCCTTTTCTTCTTTTGTTCCTTAATTGCTTGAGGGATATCTTGAGTGATTTCTTGAGTGATATCCTGAGTACCACTTAGGTGGGTCATTAGGTGTGGATTAGTTGCTAAAGCCTTTGTGTCTTGACCTCTTGAACTTTGTGAAGAGTTTTTCTGAGAAGATGGCTGTACTGCTTTGTTGTGCTCTGGCTTGGCTTCGTGTATAGGGGCGAGCTGTGGTTTTGTGGCCTGTGCCAGCCAGATCTGTGTAGGGATTGCAGGGGGGTGCAGCATCCGGAGGTGCCATCGTGGTTTGGCTACTGGATGGTGTCTGTAATTTATCTGTGGAGAGGGTCTGGGTTTGGGTCTGGTGTGGTTGATTGGTGATGGCGTTCTGTGTGCCTCTGGATCTGGTGTCAGTTTTTGTGGGGAGGGCTAATTTCCAGATGTCTGGCAAGCGGGATGTGTCGTCACGCTTGTTCATGTTGTGAGGGTGTTTCTCTATCTCGATGGCTTCCATGATTATTCTCTTGTGGTGATGTTCCATGTTAGAGAGCAATTTGGAATCTGCAAAATTAATTTCGTGTCCTGTTTCTTTCATGTGTTGGAAAAGAGAGGAAGTTTTATCTTCTTTTTTGACGGCATTCTTGTGTTCTGCGATACGTGCATTTATTCGTCTGTTTGTTTGTCCAATGTACGTGGCTGGGCAGACTTTGCAGGGTATTTCATAGACCCCTTGGTTTTCCAACTGGATTTTATCCTTGGGGTTTCTGAGGATATTGGCTATTTTTTGGTTGGCGCAAAAGGCTGTTTTGATATTGTGTTTATGGAGGATTTTGCTAATTTTATCTGTAGTGCCCTTGATATAAGGAAGGAGGGCCATGCCATTGTTTTCTTCTGTGTCTTGGTTTTTGGGGGGTGTTTCTTTTTGGATTAGCTTCGTAACCCTGTTTTGCTGGTATCCATTGGCAATTAACACATTTGAGAGATTCTGTAACTCAGTTGTCAAGTGGTCTTTGTCAGCCAGGCGTTTGGTTCTGGAGATGAGAGTCTTGGCTACGGAGTTTATTTGTGCAGGGTGGTGGTGTGATTGTGCATGTAAGTAGCGGTTGGTGTGTGTTTTTTTTCCGGTAGATAGTGTGTCCTAGGGAGCCATCAGGTTTTTTGTAGATTAGGACGTCAAGGAAGGGAAGTTGGTTGTTGGCTTCTATTTC
>JAXCMG010000032.1:7644664-7789042 GCA_034642415.1 Podarcis siculus | reverse complement strand
CCATGTTTTAGCCACCCCAGCTTAGAAGCATCTGGCTGAGTACTGCTAGAAACCAATTTTCCTATGTTGCGGAGCCCCACAGGTTGGTGTCAAAGTTATTTGTGCTTTAATCCCATGGAAATCGATGCAACAAATGAGTCTAGTTGAGGTGTGAGGGATCTGCAGTCTAACTTCAGGTAGCCCTTGGAATAATCTGCATCCTAAATTGGGAATCTGCGGCCTAACTTCATGTGGCTCTTGGACCAATTTCAAGCCAAGGAGCCAGTATTACAGTTTGCAGAAGGAGGTTGAAGGCGAGAGGACGGGCCTTTCTTGAGGCTATCCACTTTGTTAATCTCTCATCTTAGTCTCTCGCTTCACTGAGGTGCCACCTCGCTCATTAACTCACTGCTTGGCTTTAGGCAAGGTGTTATGTACTGAAGTTCTCACCCTGGACCAGCAGGGGGATACTGTAGATAGTTCAGGTCCACATATGCAAATAAGGGATCGAAAGTGACGTTCAGTGATTGGATAGTTACAGAAAGTTGTTACAGTTACGTTGTACTGGAGCTCTATATAAGCAGGCTGGCTGAACCCTTCAGTTCAGTTCTGTTCTGACCTGTGAATAAACAAGAGCTGTTTGAAGAATCGCTGTGTCGTCTGATATGTTCACCCACAACTTAACAAAAGCCACCGTCGTGTATTCCTGTCACGTAGAGTATAACAGTACTGGCAAGATCCTACGCAGTGGTTATCAATACTAGGGTAATGTGTGCAGAGCACTTTGCAAACTTAGCAAAAGCTGCCTCTTAACGCTGTTCTTATTGATTACATTTCTATCTCACTTTTCCTCAAAGGAGTTCAAGGTACCCAACCACCTGCTTCATCCTCAACAAGGACCCAGTGAGGGATATCAGGCTGAGAGAGTGGCTTAATCCAAGAGGTGGCATTCAACGTACGTTTTACTCAGAACAGACCTGTTGAAATAAATGAACCTAACTGAGTGACGTTCATTAATTTCAGTGGGTGCGCTCTGAGTAAAACTTAGTTGCATGCCAGCCAGAGTTTCCCAGTGACCTTCATGAGGGTGTGGAATTCAAACCCAGGTTTCCAAAGTCTTAATCCAGTGGTTAAAATAAGAATAATAGAATCATAGAATTGTGGAGTTAGAAAGGACTCTGAGGATCATCTCGTCCAACCCCTGCAATAATAATAATAATAATAATAATAATAATAATAATAATAATAATAAATAATTTATTTATATCCCGCCCTCCCCAGCCAAAGCCTGGCTCAGAGCGGCTAACAACAATAAAAGTAACAGAGTTTACAAAAAATCACAATCAATTAATTGAAATATGCAGGAATATGAAGCTGTCCCATATGGGTATCGAACCTGCAACCTTGGTGTTATCAGCACCACACTCTAACCAACTGAGCTATCCAGGTTCTGAAAGTTTTTTCTCTAGCCCACACTTTCAGAATAAAAAATTTTGCTCTCAGCACACCGGGTTTTTTTTTTTATTGATAAAAAATACAATCGAAAACAAAAAGAAACAACTTCTGGCAAATTGAATGCAATTGACTGGATATACAGCACGCATGGTCCGAGTAGCAATAAATCTGGCTTAGTAACTTGCTATTCAGCTGGTCACCTGTGGTGAGTAACAATTGCCCCCAGGCAAATAGGCAGGGAAGCTTTACAAAAGTTGGTTCCTTTTTCTGTTTGAGGCACAAATGACTAACATGGCGTGGGTGTGAGTGGGCTGGTAACAACTTTCGCTGGCATGTCATTTTGAGGATTTATTTCCAAGGCTGCAGTAAATCCTGTATTAAATGAATTTTTTTAACTGTCGGATGCGATAGAGCTAGAGAAATGGGATTAGAAGGGGAATTTTTCCTTAAATGGGCGTGTTTCTCGTGGGGTCCTTCAAAATCAGCTGCCTGTTTCCATTGTTGTAGAAATGGACAATATAGAAGTTATGGCAAAGACAGCTGATATTCAAAACTTGACGGATTGATAACCATCATTTGTTTACATTCTTTTTTTAAAAAAAATATTTTTTATTAAGTTTCTTTTCATAGATTTAGAAAAATACAGAATAAAGAAAAAAGATACATGAGATGAAAATAGAAAACAAAGTACATATTTAACAATCCAATTTTCTATTATTTTTTGGACCTCCCCACATCCTCCAGACCCTGCATTCTTTACAATAACAATGTCAGCAATTTGTTACCTTATTTCATGACTTACTGTAACTTTCAGCTATTATGTTTCTAGATTCAAAATGTTGTAACTCAATTTTGTACCTTTAAAATAAACATAATTAGTTATTTCATATTGCCTCCACTTCTTTCTTATCACTTAATTTAGAATTTACCTAATCAAATTGCTGGAGCATAAAATTTTCTAATCGTGCACATTCTTAACATTCATACAACTTATAAAATTTTTGCAAATAGTCTTTAAATTTTTTCCAATCCTCTTCTGTTGTTTCCTCATCCAAATCTCGGATTCTGCCAGTCATTTCAGCCAATTCCATGTAGTCCATCAACTGCGTCTGCCATTCCTCCAGGGTGGGTAAATCTTGTGTCTTCCAATGCCCATCATTTGTTTACATTCTGTCTTGATCTTCCATTTGTTAACTTTCTGTAATTTCAGATAGGTAAAGGTAAAGGGACCCCTGAACATTAGGTCCAGTCCTGGCCGACTATGGGGTTGCGGCACTCGCTTTATTGGCCCAGGGAGCCGGCGTACAGCTTCCGGGTCATGTGGCCAGCATGACTAAGCCGCTTCTGGCCAACCAGAGCAGCACATGGAAATGCCGTTTACCTTCCCGCCGGAGCGGTACCTATTTATCTACTTGCACTTTGATGTGCTTCCGAACTGCTAGGTTGGCAGGAGCTGGGACCGAACAACGGGAGCTCACCCCGTCGCGGGGATTCGAACCGCCAACCTTCTGATCGGCAAGTCCTAGACTCTGTGGTTTAACCCACAGCGTCACGTCCAGGGGTCCCTTTACCTTTATGACTGTAGAGACCAGGGGTCAGCAAACTTTTTCAGCCATGGGCTCAGACCATGTGGTGGGCTGGACTATATTTTGAAAAGAAAAAAATGAACAAATTCCTATGCCCCACAAATAACCCAGAGATGCATTTTAAATAAAAGGACACATTCTACTCATGTAAAAACAAGCTGAATCCTGGACCGTCCAAGGGCCGGATTGAGAAGGTGATTGGGCGGCATCCAGCCCACGGGCCTTAGGTTGCCTACCCCTGGTAGAGACCAATACAGGAGAGACATATTTTGTTGTAGCTGGGGCAGATGAAGGGATCCGGTTTTGCTGCTAAAGGTGAACTATGGTGCTTCTCTCTGTGGTCTTCCCAGGGACCGTTCCTCCTCTGGTCATAGCTGTGGATAGACGACCTGACTGTCTTGTCTCCAAGCACCACGATTGTCTGCAAGGGATTCCCACACGGCTGGGTTAATGTAATGTTGCCAGCCTTCATGTCACATTTCATGTCCTTGGGGATCCCGCCATCCTCCTTTCTGTGTACATGACCAAGCCAGCCTAGACGTTGCTGAGACACAAGTGTCTGGGAATGTGGGCCTGGAAGAGCACATCTTTGTTTGAGATTCGGTTTTTCATGACGTCACAAGTTCCCGCCAATTAGTGCTGTGCACATCAAGCTTTTCCTCTGGACACATGGAACCAGTTTTTTCTGTGCTCGGTTACCTTGATGAGATTTCTTCCCATGGGCATCTTGTTGGCCATTGTGGTGCTAGACTCGATGAGCCTTTCAACTGATCCAGCGGTACTCATACAGTATGTTATTTTCTTAATATAGAAGGAAATATTGTGTATCCTGTAGGGCAAAGACTTGGGAAGGACTTCAGCTCCCTAGTTGGCAACTAATTATGCTATAGATGGGCCTACGTTTTAAAACTATTTCCAAATAGATATTGGAGACGTCAAGCTTCAGGCCACTTAACTTCAGAATAATTGTACTAATGAGTAGAACTAATTCCAAATAGATAATTATCTGCCTATCTCTCCATCCTTTAGTTGTCTTGTGTCGTTTGATTGCTCAGTTGAAACAGATGTTAATTACCCTTTCTTTTCTTTCTTGCCCCTTCTCTTTCTTTGTGCGTTCAGTAACAATACATTTTTCAATTAATCATCATCAGATATTTTGATTAGCAGTGTGGCTAGTTTTTAAAATGAGGGCAATTAACATTTTCCATTATAATCCTTTTGTCTTCTTCTTTCTGATCCAATTACTAGAATGAAAAGAGAATTTTGATCCTTCTAGGGGCGGCGGCATTCAGGGATCTAAAACAATTAACTGCTGTACCGTGAACTAAGAGCCATAATTTGGGGGGGAGGGGTTCTGGAAAAAGCAAACATGGAACATTTTTAGAGCTCCTCATAAAATAATCGCAAGCAAATGACTGTACCTCCCATTTGCTGGATTGTAGGTTTTTCTTTATTAGTTGTGACTGAAACACACCCAACATATGGTAAATTGGATAATCAGCTTAAATAAAAACAAGCATTTTCCACACAGTGTACAGTAAATAAAGCGATGATTTCTTGAATTGATAATGATGGGAAGGAAGGAAATAATAAAATGTTTTCATGTCATTTTAAACCATAGTTAAACTAAACTATGGTGTAAATCTTAAAAAGCAGCATCTTAAAAAGCAGAGACATCACCTTGCCAACAAAGGTCCGTATAGTTAAAGCTATAGTTTTCCCAGTAGTGATGTATGGAAGTGAGAGCTGGACCATAAAGAAGGCTGATCGCCGAAGAATTGATGCTTTTGAATTATGGTGCTGGAGGAGACTCTTGAGAGTCCCATGGACTGCAAGAAGATCCAACCTATCCATTCTGAAGGCAATCAGCCGTGAGTGCTCACTGGAAGGACAGATCCTGAAGCTGAGGCTCCAAGACTTTGGCCACCTCATGAGAAGAGAAGACTCCCTGGAAAAGACCCTGATGTTGGGAAAGATGGAGGGCACAAGGAGAAGGGGACGACAGAGGACGAGATGGTTGGACAGTGTTCTCGAAGCTACCAGCATGAGTTTGGCCAAACTGCGGGAGGCAGTGGAAGACAGGAGTGCCTGGTGTGCTCTGGTCCATGGGGTCACGAAGAGTCGGACACGACTAAACAACAACAACAATGGTGTAAATCTGAATGTGCAGCTGACCTTCATTCCTCTTGTGCTGCCAGAACGTAAACCATGGCTTGGCTTTTGATTTGTTACCTCCAACCAAACCACAAGCCGTAAGCGAAGAATAAATCTTGGTTACAGCACATGACTCATTTAGGGAGAAGGAAACCACGACTCTATTTTCAGAGGTCCCTCCCAGTGGCAGCAACAGGGCCTGTGCACACCAGCTTGCATTTACATTTACACCATCGTTTAATTTAACTATGGTTTAAAAGTGACATGTGGACCTGGCCACTGGGCTGCTGTAGCTGTTATCTAGTTTAAGGATTTGTATGGTGAAATGAAATCTTAAAATAATCGTTTCTTATGCTGCCCTCTTATTTATTACTATGTATATTATACCCCACTTTCCCCTCCCTTTGGGGAGACTGGAAGCAGAGTTAAATCAATTTACTGATTTTGTGATTCATATTATTTCCTGCAGGCTTGTTCCTTAGCATGTTAGATCAATATAAATTTACACGTACTGAACTTAGGGCTGTAGGCTAGCTTTGTAGTGTGGTCCTTTGCTTGGGCAAAGCACATGGAGCAAGGCCGATAGCGGGCAGAAAGAAAGAAGCAGGGAAAATAGCCATACAACACACACATCCTTGCTACCTGTCCCCCTCCACAAAAAGAAGAAAGAAACCACTTTTAAAAACCAAATACACCTTTTATATTGATCAGCAATGGCAACAGGGAGCTGGACCTTTCCACTGAGTTTTCCATGAATTTTACTATTTGTGTGGGTAGATTCACATAGACTATGAATTACCATAATCTTTTTTGGGGAGGAATGGGCAACTGGGAACACTTTGTGTATCAGTTGTTTGCCACACAGGGAACTTTGGCTCACTTCCCGCACTGGTTTGACAAAACAGGTGATGCTTTTGGTTTCATGGCTGCCTATTACTCTAATCATAGTGCCAGAGACTTTGTGAACCTTATGTAAAGTCCAAGCAGGAGCTACAGCAGGGACACAGACATGGCAAAGTCCATTTTGGTCCAACATGTCTGCTCTACTGCTTGCATAAAACATACCGTAACTGCTGGGTGTGATGGAGGTTATGCAGGCCTAGCAGGGCTCACATACCCTCCAATATTCCTCCGATGAAAATAGGGACATCCAGTGCTATTTTTGTAGAAAAAGAGGCGCAGAAACACACAATGAAAACCTCTCTTGTTCTCTTAGAATGGCAACAGCGCCCACCTGAGAGGTGCAGGGACTGAGTTCCAGTGAGTTCTGTCTGGAAAAAATGCCCTGGAGATGTCCTATTCCATTACCCTCCAACATTTCTCCAATGAAAATAGGGACGTCCTAAGGAAAAACGGGACATTCCGGGATCAGATCAGAAACCAGTAAAGCTTCTGCAATCCAGGACTGTTCCTGGAAAATAGGGAAACTTGAAGGGCCTGGGTTGAGATTAACACACAGTGTGTCTTTGTGTAAGTAGTCATAGTGCTCATTAGTGATATATCTGGTTACTGCTCGATGTTTTTCAAGCCATGGAGAAATTGGCTTCTCTTTGTGGCAGACAGTGATACGTATGTTTGTCAAGTTCCTGTTTGATTCATGCTGAAACTATTTCTTCCGCTGCCCAACCCATTCCTATGTGCTCTTTACTTTTCCACTATATTTGCAAAGGCGGCGTGACCAGGTCATAGAATGAATCTCATACCCCCCAGATATATGAAACTTATCTCCAGATGGACAATAGGCATTGTATATTTCTAGATACTTATTGTTAAGGTCATAGCTGTGGAATGTGTAAAAAACAAACAAACAACCAGCCTGAACACCTTGAACACAGTCCAGAAAAAGTCAAGCGCTTGGAGGTCCCAGTGATCTCAGTGGAGAAGCAAAACACCTGTTTTAGTTTTCCTTGGTTTTTGGGAATATTCCCTAAGGGTCTTCCCGCTTGAGATTTGTCGTTGGGTGAGGTAAGAAGCAAAGAAGATGCAACAGGCATGAAAACTAAGGGAACTGCTATTCAGGGCCAGCTCTACTGTTAGGCAGAGTGAGGTGGCCACTTCAGGCAGAAGATGCTGAGGGGCAGAGAATGGACAAAGCTGTAAGTGCCGTGCAGTCTGCCCTGCATCCCCTAAGCTCACCTGCTGCCCTCAAGTGCACTCTCTGCCCCATCACCGGTGTTGTAGTCAGAGTCACTTGCTAATCTGGTTGGCTTTTGTACGTAGAACAAGATATGTACTACCTTGCTTTTTGATTCAGGTAGCAACATGTCTTGGGGCAGCCCCGACCATGTGTTACAAGAAAAAGGAGCCACATGTTATGTGAATTCTCTCCTTAGTATCTATAATTTCTTACCTAGTTACAGCCTGTGATTGGGGGCAGGGGCGGGGCGCCTAAACAAAATGCTGCCATTTTTAGTGACAGCCTTATGTTCTCTGTAATGTGTACTTTTTTGGCCTAAGGTTAGGGCAAAGGCTTCATAGGGAAAGTGGATTTCTCATGCATGCAGAGCTCTGGGTGCCATTCCTGGGGTTTCCTTTGAGAATTTTGAGTAATGGGTTTCCCATTATGAATAAAGGACATTCTCCTGTATGCAGTCCTGTTTCTTGATCATGGTAGAGTGTGATGGAATGTGGGAAACTGTTTAGACCCATACACATAGTTAGGAATGCCAGTTTAGGTTTATGTTCCATGCATCTGATGGACTGTGGTCCACGAAAGCTTATGCCGAGGACTTGTTAGTCTTTAAGGTGCCGCACAACCCTTTGCTGTGTGTGCTTAATGGTTCTCCCACTGAACTCAATAGGACTTTAAAGTGATTAACGTGAATGGATTGTGCCACATAAAATATATGTTGTGAAAAGGCAATGTAAGCAAACAACCATTCTAGTTAAGGCATAATCCAGTTTTTCATGGCATAAGCTGAGACACCTGTGCAGGTATCTGCGTGGGGGACTGTGGGGCAGGGCTTATTACGGGAATTTAGTGAACTATCTGACACTGTATCAAGAGAAGAAGCAGTTAAGAGTCCTACAGAATTGTAGATTTGGACGGGACTACGGGGATCATCAAGTCCAACCCCCTGCAGTTCAGGAATCTTTCACCCAACATGGGGCTCGAACCTTTGACCTGAGATTACGAGTCTCATGCTCTACCAACTGAGCTATCTGTGTGGGAACTCTGCAAGCAGCAGCAAAAAGAAGGAATTGCTCAGTTCCTGTTTTAGGGCCAGAGCAGCCAGGTGAGTCCTGTTGCCAGACAAGGGAGGGTGTGTGACAATACCCAACGGGGAATCATTCATGCTACAGTTATTTTTAATATCTGCACATTGTAAGATGAGCCCTACTGAAACAGACCAAAAGCCCTTCTAGTCCAGCTTCCTGTTTTCACAGTGGCCAACCAGAGCCATGGACCTGTGTGTAACTGCAGGATGTGTGGAAATGTCCCCATATCCTCAGGGCAGCTCCACACTTCATCTGTGGGTGCTGTCATTTCCTTCAGCAATCCCATATAGTGTTAATGACAGGCGCTCAGGCATCTTTGAACGTTCACGTTGGGGAGGATGCCTCGCATATTCAAATAGGCACTTGCAAGCTCTCCTCTGTTGCTTATGGGGTTTTCTTTGAGGGGGTGGCGCACCCCAGAAAGTAGAATTAAGTTTGTGAAGGTGGGGAGGGGCAGAAATTCAGAAAGTTTTAGAGGAGTGGCGTGGTGGAAAGAGCTTCCTCAAATTTCCATGTATAAAATTAATAGCAGTGATGTGTTCTTTCTTTCCAGATAGCTCAGTTGCACAACAGGACAAATTGTTAAGAGCCACTACACGGAGTGCAAAATGAACAACGAAGCTCAACATACAAGATGCAGAGGGCAGTCCAAGTGAAGCAAGTGGGATTGAAAATGTCTGCGTGTAGTGATTTTGTGGAACACATCTGGAAGCCGGGCTCCTGCAAAAACTGCTTCTGCCCCAGACACTTCCACCAGCTGCAGGCGCCGCCCCTGGACCTGGGAGGTAGCTGTGGCCTCTTGCAGGATCTGAATGGAACCAGAGCCAAAGCTGAGCCTACGGCTCTGGAGGATGACGGAGTAGTTTCCTTGCCTTACTCCAAGCCAACAATTGCCGTGAAACCGACGATGATAAACTCGGATGTTGCCGATGTGTGGGCGGATGGGAACCTAAGTGCCGATATCCCACAGGTAATGATTAACAAGGGGCATAATGTGTTTTACAAGGTTCTTCTGTTGTTAAAAAAAATTGTATTTGACGTAGAACAGTACCGGTATTTGTTATGACACAATTCCTGTAATTTTTCTTCATTTAGCAAAGGAAGGTTCTGTTCTCAATGGCTTGAGATTCCACTGCTTGTCAGTAACATAGGAAACGCTTGCAGAATTTCTGGGTGTGTTCCTAGGTTCTTAGTGGGCAACATCCTCTTGGGTTTCAGAGAAAGCCTGAAAGCTTTGCATGCTTCCTCCAGGGTGAGCTCACCTGTGAACCTCCAAATATTATTGGTCTACAAATCCCAGTCCCATCTCTGACCTTGCTGTCTGGGGCTGCTGGGAGTTGGGAGTCCTGCAACATCAGAACGGCCACAGGTTAGCCACTCCTGACTTAAGGTAAAGGTAAAGGGACCCCTGACCATTAGGTCCAGTCGTGACCAACTGTGGGGTTGCGGCGCTCATCTCGCTTTACTGGCCAAGGGAGCCGGCGTACAGCTTCCAGGTCATGTGGTCAGCATGACTAAGCCACTTCTGGTGAACCAGAGCAGCGCACGGAAACACTGTTTACCTTCCCGCCGGAGCGGTACCTATTTATCTACTTGCATTTTGACATGCTTTCGAACTGCTAGGTTGGCAGGAGCAGGGACTGAGCAATGGGAGCGCACCCCATCACAGGGATTCAAACTGCCAACCTTCTGATCAGCAAGACCTAGGCTCTGTGGTTTAACCCACAGCGCCACCTGCGTCCCAAGACCCCTGACTTACTTTCATGCTAAACCCTTGCCAGCTGTCATGTTACCCTTTGGATCCAGGTGAGCCCCACTGCTGCCCAGACTGACACGAGCAAGGTTTCATTTGCCCTCTTCTAGGCATCAGAACCTTCTGACCCTAGCTGCTTGTGAGAGTCATTCAACCTCTCTCAGGCATCTTCAGCCTAGACTTTATTCCCTCAGGAAATGCAGCACTGCCTTCCTCCCAAATCCAGCATTCCTTGAGATAGGTGAATAGAACTCGAATAGGAACAGCATCGCTGTAGAGAGTGGGGCACCCAATAATCGACCAGCCCTCCTCATATCCTCACCCCTTAACTCCACAACAATCCAAACATCACGTGCTGGGCTTGTGGTCAGAGGATCTACTGCTTCTTGTGACTTCTTGGACGCTAGGCTTGCCAGAATGGTAGGGAGCATGTTCCTTGATAAGTGGGCTTTTGGAGTTTGACAGCTTTGCTATAGGGAACTCTCAAGCCGTCCCAGGTGTGAATACTTGAGGAATTAGAGCTTTACAAATGCCAATATGAACTGATTTGTAGCAAAGCTTCAATAACTATCGACTTCAATTTTTCCCAAATATTCAGATGATTAGTTTTCAGCTAAAAAAAAGAGAAAAGTATTTTGAAATGTGTGTTTTGAGAGAGAGAGAAATTAATTAATTAAATGTATTTAGAAGTGGTAACAAGAACTGAAAAACAGAAACAGGGCAGATTTATGAGTGAACACGTGCAAAAGTGGCATGGGCTGAAAATAGACTCATTTGTACACCGCTAGTTCCTAGGGGATCCCACCTAGGGGGTTCTATTAAACTCAGTCCTCTACACTGAGGATGCAGGATATCTCAGCGAACTTGGTCTCCCACAAACAGACATTGAAGTGGAACATGAATCAGTACTTCCACCTGGGATTTGCCTTGAACTGTTCTTCTCCCGCTGAAGGGAAGGTTGTAAATAATGCTACAGAGTTTACTGTCATTTCTTAAACTACAGTGTATTCTAAGAAGTATTTTAGGCAGAGATGTGTGAACACAGCCGCTGCCACCACAACGCATCAAGAATTGTCACTGGTATTTTCAAAAAATCCTTTTTTGCTGCCTGTTTAATGCCTTGGATCTTTTCCCCAAGGAGACATTTCCGCATTAGCCTTGATATTTTGCTCTAGGCAAAATTTGCCGGCAACTCTTAACTGTAGATAAGACTTATTAAGTAAAGAAAAGACCAGAAATGGCAGAATGAGCAATTTATTTCATGCACAAACTTGAAAGTACTGGTGTTTCTAATTGGGCTTGGTTTTTAATGAGCAAAATTTCATCAAAATCAGTTAAAGCAGAGTTCAGCGTTCAGTTACCTACATGTGTCACTGAAAGCCTTTTCAGGCAGGCAGTGAATGAATGAATCATGTCAGTTAGTGTGGCGAGGATAGAAGAAAGGCTTTTGTGCTCAAGGGCTTCTGCTGCTGAGATTCTGGGTCTCTTTTTTATATTCATTTTTAAAAAGCAGTACTCTAGCCCTCTTTGTCCAGGAGAAAATGGAATGTGCCTCAAAGCTGCACATTTGAAAGGGGAAAGAAAAATATACTCAGGAGCCTACATGTATTATGCTTTCAGATCCCATGATTACAAAGTCTATTTGAAGTTTTCGAAGGCGTACTTTGTGATTTTGAACTTCTGGGATGAGTAGCTCAGGCATTCTTTGTCAGAGCATCTGATTGGAAAATTCACCTTTCCAGGAAGCAGGGACTCATCATATTTGATATGAAATTGTTGCCTGTTAATACTTGCCACCCTTTTCCCTCTGTTCAAAGCTGTGCACCACTTTTTTCACTGTTAAATTCAGATTAAAAATGAGGCTTCCAGCTTTAATCAGTACATTAATCAAGTAGTACTTGGAACTGACGTATGTGGGGAGAAGAGTTTTAGCTATTCCCTCCCCAGAAACGATCCCCATGAATATTCCTCCATGTGGCGATTAGTAAAGGTAAAGGGAATCCTGACCATTAGCTCCAGTCGTGACCGACTCTGGGGTTGCGGCGCTCATCTCGCTTTATTGGCCGAGGGAGCTGGTGTACAGCTTCCGGGTCATGTGGCCAGCATGACTAAGCTGCTTCTGGCAAACCAGAGCAGCACATGGAAATGCTGTTTACCTTCCCGCTGGAGTGGTACCTATTTATCTACTTGCACTTTGACGTGCTTTCGAACTGCTAGGTTGGCAGGAGCAGGGACCGAGCAACAGGAGCTCACCCCGTCGTGGGGATTTGAACCGCCGACCTTCTGATTGGCAAGTCCTAGGCTCTGTGGTTTAACCCACAGCGCCGCCCGTGTCCCAGCCATGTGGTGATTACTTGTGGGCAAAAAACTCCCATTGACCCACAACCCTGTAGACAATGCTGTGCATTACACATTTAACTCAATGTGTAGTTAAGCCCTAACTGCAATATTTGCACAGAAAGAAAAAGTCAAGAAAGAAGCCCATAACTTTGAAAAGTTGACACTGTGCGTGTTTACTCAGAATTAAGTCCTGTTGAGTTAATGGGACTTGCTTTCAGACAAGTGTGCACAGAACTGCAGCCATAATATCATTCTGGATCAGTCTGTAAAGGTGGCTGGGTGTGTTGATGCACAATGGATGTCTCTTTTTTCTACTCAGCAAGATCAGAAGTGACCAGTTAAAATTATTTTCCAGACACAAGCCCTTGTTGTTTCTGCCGTTCTTGGGAAGAGACTCTCCGCACGGCTCTTTGATGTTCTTCCTAACGCACAGGTTTCCCTTAATGTGGAGGGATCTTCTCACGGCTTTTGAACTGCCGTGACTTTGCTTCTCAATAAACCAGATGCCAGTTCACAGAGGACAACGCCTCCTCCTTTGTAATGCTTATAACAGATATGGGCCGCAAGAAAGCTGCTCCATTTTATAGCATGAAGTGGGAGAGGAAATTATCAGTTGCCCTGAACTGGGGGTGGGGGTGGGGATGTCCTTGCCAGAGTGGCTTTTGTTTGATCACTAACGCTAATGAACATTTCCCTCTCTTCTCCACTCTTATTTTCCCATTTAAGAACATGCACTTTAGGCTGAGTTCTCACTGAGATGATAAAACTGTGTGTGGGCTGCACAGTGCAGATTGCAAGTGGGAGGGGTTCACATAAGTCAACTGTCCTGCTTGCTTGCTTACTTACTAAATAAATAAATTCCCTGCATATTGGAAACTGGCCTTTCGGGGAGAAGGCTAGACCTCATCTCTTAGAGGGTGTTTTGTTTTGTTTTGTTTTGTTTTGCTTTGGTATTTGTTGTTGTTTAGTCGTGTCCGACTCTTCGTGACCCCCTGGACCAGAGCACGCCAGGCACTCCTGTCTTCCACTGCTTCCCGCAGTTTGGTCAAACTCATGCTGGTAGCTTCGAGAACACTATCCAACCATCTCGTCCTCTGTCGTCCCCTTCTCCTTGTGCCCTCCATCTTTCCCAGCATCAGGGTCTTTTCCAGGGAGTCTTCTCTTCTCATGAGGTGGCCAAAGTATTGGAGCCTCAGCTTCAGGATCTGTCCTTTGCTTTGGTATAGAGGAGCATATAATCAGTTGAAGCGAGGGTTTTCTACCCTAGCAAGAACCAGGCCTTACTAGACTCAGAACAGTGCCACCTATATTATTCAGAATAAGATTATAGACTGAGAATAGACGAGAGAGGGACATATTTTTGAATGTGCACCCACATTAAAAACAGCAGCACCTCGCAGCATGTAGTGAACCATCGGCACCAGGGAGAAAGGATCTCTTACATGCATGGACAGGGTGTGAGTGTTGTGTTTTTGTTTTACATCAATAATATGTCATCCACACATACAAAGTGATGCAAAACAGAATTGTATTGTCTCTGTCTACCACCTTGGTCAGTGTCGTGTGTATTATTATTATTAAAATTTCTATACTGCCATTTATCTGTAGATCTCAGGGCTCTTTGGGCCTCCTTTGGTTTCATTTCTCCAAATGAACATTTTAGGCCAGGGGTGGGGGAAAGTTTTGAGTCCACCTTCTATCTTGCTCATCCTTTTGGGGGCTTCATGCAGGTGGGGAGTAGGAGCCAGAGGCAAAAGGTGGATAACACCAGAGGCAAAATGCTCTATTCCAGCCACACAAAAGTTAGAGGTTTACAATGCACACAGACACACATATATTTCCACCCAGCCAAACAATATATCCTAGTTCAAGGATACGTTCCAGCTAGGCAAAAGCCGTTGAGAAGTGTGCAGAGCAGGACTAGTGAGAGGTGCAACTTAGGGAGCAGAGCATGGACTTCCAAGAGTCCCATGGGCCAGAGAGGGGCCACAATAAGCCCCTGAGCCTGAGGTTTTACGCCCCTGGATTAGGCCTGCATCAATTTACTTGTATAGTGGTACCTCAGGTTAAGTACTTAATTTGTTCCAGAGGTCCGTACTTAACCTGAAACTGTTCTTAACCTGTAGCACCACTTTAGCTAATGGGGCCTCCCGCTGCCACCATGCCGCCGGAGCACAATTTCTGTTCTCATCCTGAAGCAAAGTTCTTAACCTGAAGCACTATTTCTGGGTTAGCGGAGTCTGTAACCTGAAGCGTATGTAACCTGAGGTACCACTGTACCTGCTTGCACAGTAAAGTATGGAAAGTCTGTGCATGGCTTGTTTGCTTCAAGATGAGGATAATTTTTTTGATTTTAGAATACCTGGACAGAGGGCTTTGGCTTTCTGCTCTTCAGTGTTTACTATTACAGCAGGACCACCCTAGTCAGTAGATCTAATTTGTTCTGTTAATAGATCTAATTTTATAAATCTCAAGTTAGAAATTACAGACATATACATAATATTTTTGTTTATCAATGCAGGTCAACAAGAGAATGCCACCCAGAAATCTTGCCTTGATGAAATCTGGAGAAGAACAAAGACTGTGTATTGACAAATTCAGCAACAACATCATAAGGAAGCCTGTCATTCAGAATACTCCAAGTGATCGTACTTTGCGCAGTCCTCCAGGCCCTTCTTTGGCCAGTCCCTCGAGTCTTGAAAGCAGTGCAGAGAGAAATGTCGCCTTCAGTAATGCGGCATTTCTGAATGATATGGGTGCACGGGAGAATGGAAATGAAGTGGCCAGCAAGGAGAAGTTATCCTTGCCATATCTGGGCCTCTGCCACAATTCATCCTTTTTGAGTGACAGATGTGTTGGCTCTGCAGTGGACCCCATGGGATACTCTCCCATCCACCAAAGAGAGGAAGCGTCACTTTCAGAGAGAGCTGGTATGTTCAATTCTTCTGATTTAGAAAGTGAAGGCGGGGAGTACTGCTCCATCACAGACTATTGCAAAGAAACTCCTGTCCACCAGGGGTTTGACAGTACCAAAACCAAAGAGGTGTGGCATGAAAACCCTGTTTCAAACCTTCGGGGGCCAGAGGCTGTGACAGATACAAGAACTGAGTCCATAGTGGTGAGTTTCAGTGAAGGGGAAAGCAGAGCCTTGAATTCAGACTTTCAAAGGGGGGAGAAGCACCCGCCACACAGTTACGTATACAACCACTTATGTTCCGAAACGGACGTATTAGTATTTCCCTCAGATACTGGCCGTGGCCCCTGTGGTTCGCCCAAGGGAAATTATTGCTGTCCTTCGGTTAGAGAATCAGATCAGACTGTAGGCAAGCGTATAGAAAATGCAAGCAATTCCGCAGAGCAACAGCTTTCCTGTGAAGGGGCCTCTCAAAATGAGCCTATCTATGCTGAGAGCACGAAGAGGAAAAAGACGCAGCTAAATAATTCCAACACGCATGCAAGGTGTGATGCCTTGGCTTATAGCCCCTGTAAAGATAAACAAGATGGCCTCCGAAGAGGCAAGGCTCTCCACTTGGACTGCGAAAGAGAGTTCCAAGAATCTGTCACACAGGTACCAGCGACTATTACCATTGTGGCAGCCCACACAGAAGATGACAACCGGACTATTTTCCTTAGCAGTCCAGACTCAGCTGTAGGGGTGCAGTGGCCAAGTCCTAGCCCCACTTCTAATTCAGATACTAGGAAAATATCCCCTTTCTTCGAATACAGAGAAATGCCACAAGCGAGCAGCGAGATGAGCCCAGTGGAAAATGATCCAGGTCTTCCGTCCCAAACAACTAGCAGAAATGGGATTGGGGAGACTCCTGCCATTCCCCCAAAATTGTCCAAAGGTAGCCCGCCTAGAGGAGAGGGGCCTTTCACACAGTCTGTAAGTTCTTTTGTGGCAGAGACTTGTGATGGCGACGGCCATCGGGGTCTTGACATTCCAAAGAACGGCGCAGATAGCACAATCTTTGAGCCCGCATCGTCCCTATGCTCTCATACGAACAAAATCTCTCCAGAGGAGTCGAACAAAGGTCCGGCGACCTTGAGCTCTGAGAGGAGGCAGAAATACTACAATCTCTCCTGGAGCAGGCAGTGCAGGATAGAGGAGGAAGAGGAAGAAGAGCAGGGGTTCTTGAAAAGCACACCAGAGACGGAAACGGAGAACGGGGCAAGCAGTCCCTCAAGTATTTCTGATGGCCATCAAGGGGGGAAACACTCTGTCCAGGAGAACAAGATTGCAGGAATGAGCAAATCAGCATCTTTTGCCTTCGAGTTCCCTAAAGACAAGAATGGAATTGAGGAATTTGCACCACCACCTCCACCTCCAAAGAAACAATCCAGGTACAGAAAAAAATGTTTTGTTTGCATGCTTGTTGGTAGCTGTCAGATGGCAAGGGTGGTTGCTCACGAGTAACCAGGCAGGACTCCGAAGTGTCTTTTACAGGTTTTATTTAGGTGCAAAACAACCGTATTTTTCTCTCTATAAGACACACCAGACCATAAGACGCACCTAGTTTTTGGAGGAGGAAAACAAGAAAAAAAATATTCTGAATCTCAGAAGCCAGAACAACAAGAGGGATCGCTGCGCAGCGAAAGCAGCGATCCCTCTTGCTGTTCTGGCTTCTGGGATAGCTGCACAGCCTGCATTCGCTCCATAAAATGCACACACATTTCCCCTTACTTTTTAGGAGGGAAAAAGTGAGTCTTATAGAGCAAAAAATGCGGTATTTACAGTGCAGAACCCCAAAGTTCATGTCTGCTTCAATCGCTAGCAGAATCTGGGAGTGTTTGTTTCCTGGACCTCCCCCAACATAACAGTCTTGTTACGCCCATCCTTTTCCTTCCCTCTTTGAGCTTTAGACTTCTGCACAGGGTGGGCAACAGAAGGGGCATGCTTCCCTCCTGGCCGGCTTGGCCAGAAGCGGTGCTAAGGCTCTCACCAGCATCCTCTGGTCCTTTCAGCTCTTCTCCACTGGAGGTGGGGTTTTCCTCATCACCGGAAGAGGAACTGCTTCGCAAGATTTTCGGAGGCTCCCTGTAACACAACTGCCCCTCTGTTTCCCGCCCCTGTTCCGATGACAGTTCCCTTCAGTAGCCAAAGATCAATAAGGTTGAGATCAGTGACAAAATCCAGGAGATAATTCTCTGTCCTTCCTCCTCCTCCCCATAAATCCTGTCCTCTGGTGGAACTAATATAGATGTGTCCTTTAGCAGAAATTCCATATATACAAATGTTTCATACATATGGGATTTCATATATATGGATTTGTCTAGCTGATGAAATATTCTTTAAATGGAAAAATTACATAAATGAGCTGTGGTATCTATACAGTTGTATCTTGGTTTTTGAACAGCTTAATTCTCGAATGTTTTGGCTCCTGAACGTCGCAAACCCGGAAGTGACTGTTCCGGTTTGCGAACTATTTTTAGAAGCCAAACGTCCAGTGGGGCTTCCGCGGCTTCTGATTGGCTGCAGGAGTTTCCTGCAGCCAATCAGAAGCCACGCTTTGGTTTCCGAATGTTTTGGAAGTTGAACAGGCTACCGGAACAGATTCCATTCGACTTCCAAGGTACAACTGTATGTGCTAAATTATCACTTGGGGTGTGTGTATAGCAAAGTATTACCACCACAATTACTGATTAACACAGGGCTTATCTATATAACAGGCTTAAATCTGTTCCATTGTCACAGCCTAAGTACCCTGACAATCCTAGTTATGTAAGGGGCTGCCAAAAGAGAATTTCTGCCTGCTCAGTCTCCTGCCTTTTGTGGTGTAACATGTAGAATAGTTCCTAGTGCTGCTTGTGGAAAGTTCAAACGAACCTCTTGCTTCACATGTGCAGAACTCTTGATAATAAGGCTATACGCTGTCTCCCAAAGAGTCTTTAACACAGCAAGAAAACCCAGGAGTTGAGTTTCTGTATTTTTATTTTTATGCAGTTGTAGGGAACCGTCTGAGTGCCCTTTCATGTTTGTGTGAATTCATGTTTGTGTGAAGTTAATTCCCACATGGTGTCGTCTAGCAGTTCCCTAACTACCCCCTGCCCAACTGATCAGTTGAAAATTGTTGAGGGTTTTGGGAGACCACTTAATGATTTTTGCCTTTTAAAAAAAAGGTTTTATTGAATATTTTCTTATGTTAGGAAATAAACAAACAAACAAGGGAAAGTACATACTGTATAGAGTCTCCACTTTCAATTCATAGGGTCTTTTTCACAGTTCATTAATGTTCAGTATGGGACATTAATGCCATAGACAGGGGGAGAGAAGGGGGAAAGAAATTGGGGGGAGATATGGGGGTATTGTTCTGTCGTTCTATTGCTTAGTGCTAGTGTGGGGATTTGTGTCAGCAGCACATGAGTAGGTCCTTTATTTATATTTTTATTCATCTTTATTGGCATTGTGAGGGGTTGGAGGATCCAGAGTTTGGTTGGTTGTATTCAGTTGGTTGCAGTGTGGCTTATTTGTATGGCGTGAGGATGGGGGGAACATTGTTGGGTTAGGTTAGCCATATTGCTTATTTATTTTGACCTGTTGTAGTTCTCAAAAAGCACTGCGCTGGTGGGTGCTGGATTAGTTTAATCATATTTTTATTGCTGCTTTTATTTCTTCTATATTGTACATCATTGTATTTCATAGAACTCAAATTGTAATATGAGAAATAAAAGCAATAAAAATACAATTAAATATCAGTATGAATATTTAATGCCATGAATGTGCAGCACCACAGTTTGGGAATCCCGGCGTTGTCCATTTTATCTGAGAGGTGGAAATGGAGGGTAACACCAATAAGCAGAAGAACAAGGACTTCACATGAGCTCGGAAATAGGAGGAAATGAGGAGAGCCTAGGACTTGCCGATCAGAAGGTCGGCGGTTTGAATCCCTGCGACGGGGCGAGCTCCCGTTGCTCGGTCCCTGCTCCTGCCAACCTAGCAGTTTGAAAGCATTCAGTGCAAGTAGATAAATAGGTACCACTCTGGCGGGAAGGTAAACGCCGTTTCCGTGCACTGCTCTGGTTCGCTAGAAGCGGCTTAGTCATGCTGGCCACATGACCCGGAAGCTGTACGCCGGCTCCCTCAGCCAATAAAGCAAGATGAGCGCCGCAACCCCAGAGTCGGCCACGACTGGACCTAATGGACCCTTTACCTTTAAGGAGATGCAGTAGCCCCACATAAAATAAATAGAATCATAGAATAAAACTGGGTTGCCCCTGAGGAAGGGTTTCCCATACACACTGGGCCATAACCTTTCTTTATAGTAATCTGTCTCCTAGCACCTTTCCAATTTCCTCTACCAATTTTACCCAGACCATTGCAGCCCTTCTCTTAGGCACCATATGGAAAACGGTTAAGAGCATTTTTCTGTCTTACGGTCTTTGGTGGCTGATGCTCTGCAAATGTAGCATTTGAGTTAGGCCTCAAAACTGGGCTCTGAAGCTTTTTTTTTTTACTGTATTGCTGATAGATAAAACGGATGCTTCTAATGTTTCAGCAATGAATCAGTAACTTCTCTGGGATTCTTTCCCTCCAACGAAAGCAAAAACACAGGGTGGGGGTGGGGTAGGGAAAGTAGATGTGTGTCAAAAAAAGCTTCACTTGCTCTGGAAAGATCTTCATTATATTTCTCTACGTGAATCTGTTTTAAACACTTGCCCTGCTGGGTTATTTTATCTCCAGCGGCAAAGAGGAAGTCATAACAAAAGGACTTTGACTAGTTGGAAGGTCAAAGATTGACTGTGGTTAAGGGGTAATGTTCTTAGGAGAGAGAAATGAGAACTGGAAACAATTAATTGGAGAAATATGGCTCTCTTGCACAGAGATTGTATGGGGCTTGTCCTTTGTTTTCCGTGGGGAATTCCTCTGGGTGTCTGCACCACCTTTTGGTCAGAGGCTCCATTCTCATGAGAGGGAATAATGGTAGAATTCACGCAGTGGAGTTCCCCTGTCCATCGGTACATACACCCAAGACAGACGCTTTAATATGTACAGATTTCTATCTGTATTTCAACTTCCCTTTGTGGGTTTGTAGGGATCAAGTATCTGGCCACTGTGACACATGCTGTGGTAAGATCTGGGCTGGGTTACTTCCATGCATTCTGCATGAGTTTGCTTTCGAATAGCATCCAGAAGGTTCATCCAGTCCAGAATTAGGCTTCTAACAAGGACTAGGCCTTTGCTCTTACGCCGAGAGAACTGCACCGGCTTCCCAGTTTGTTTACATGTTGAATGCTAGTGTTAAACTTTCATACTCTACGCTAGTGGAAGTCAAGAAAGTACCGTATTTTTCGCTCTATAAGGCACACTTTCCCCCCTCCCAAAATTAAGGGGAAATGTGTGTGCGTCTTATGGAGCGAGTGCAGGCTCCATGACTTCAGGGATAGCAACGCGAAGCCTCCGAAGTTCAGTGGGAGCGCTCCCACCGCGCTCCAGAGGCTTCGCGTTGCTTTCGCTGAAGCCTGGAGAGTGAGAGGGGTCAGTGCGCACCGACCCCTCTCGCTCTCCAGGCTTCAGGGATAGCCGCCTGAAGCCTCCGGAGCGCAGAGGGAACTCGCACTGCGCTCCAAAGGCTTCGGGTTCCTTTTGCTGAAGCCGGGAGAGGGGTTGGTGCACACCTGGCTTTGCTGGAAAGGTGCTGCGCAGCTTTCCCTCTCTGCGCAGCGCTGCTTCAGCGAAGCGGGGGGAGAAATGGAAGGGGCTCTGTTTCTCCAGCCACTTCGCTGAAGGGGTGCTGTGCAGAGAGGGAGAGAATTTTTTTTCTTGTTCTCCCCCTCTAAAACAAGGTGCATCCTATGGTTGGGTGCGTCCTATAGAGCGAAAAATACGGTATATCGGGATCTGCTGGTAGATCTCTTGAGTGATTTACAGTAGGTTTTGCAGAGTTTCCGACTCCCAACTATTTAACAGTAACAGCAACGGAAAGGCTCTCCTTCCTCCTCTCCACCTGGGTTGCTGGTATGAGGAAAGTTTAGAAGGAAATCAGGAGTGGGTTTTGTGTGAGCTCGGCGCAGCCAGCCTTTCAGTAAAGTGGGGTGGCCCAAACTGCTTTGGTGTTAGATCTGGATTCCCCTGGGAGAGGTGGCAGATCCGTCTGCTGCTGCCTCCTCATCCGCTGGCCTCCTCCTCCACCACTCCTGCAGATCTCCTTTTGGAGCATTGTGCTGTTACAACCATAGCTGTCAACCGTCCCTTATTTGGCGGGAAACTCCCTTATCCCAGCGCCGTGTCCCGCTGCTGTCCCTTATTGATGATGTCCCTTAAATTTCCCGGGTTTCATGCTCGCCCGGCTCGGGAGGGAAGCAGCGGCTCGGGGTCCTCCGCTGCGAGAGAGAGAGAGTGTGCGCTGACGCCGTCATCCTGGCGTGAGGAGTTCCATCGGCCCTTCCCCGCCCGAGGGGGGGGGGAGAGACTCTCGCCCATGCCGCCAGCAAGCCCGGGGGCAGCCTGAGGGAGGAGGAAAAGGAGGGGATGGGGAGGGACGCAGAAGGGCAGCACTTCAGCGGCTGCGGCGCCACCGTAACTGCCTCATGCCGGATTTACAGCATCTGTCAATCCTACCAATGAATGTAACTCTTTACAATAGCAAAATCCCTTATTTTGGCTGCTGATCCCTTATTTTCGAGGTTGCTGGTCCCTTATTTTCAAATCTGTAAGTTGACAGCTATGGTTACAGCTTCAGTGTGATTTTAAAAATGGAGACCCACAAGGAAGGAAGGGCCACAACAGGTGCATGGCACAGTGCGGTGCTGGTGTCATGAACAGGGAAGCACAAATACTGAAACAAGGGCCTCGCCGATCCATTATTCACAATGGTCTCTTGCCTCTCACGTCATCCATTACTTTTTTACCTTCTGAATTGATTTGGAATAAGCCTTGATGCAAGGAGAATTAGGAGCGTTGGTTTTTATCTGTAAATGCCCTTCTGATCCACACCTGGACAAGACTAGTTTCTGTGAGAGGCTTACTCCCAAACCGTCAAAATGAAAGATGTAGCCATTTTACCAGCCATCTACTCAGCCACAACCGTCTAACCTGCATCTCAAATTGGGCTGTGATCTTCACACCCCTTAAAA
This sequence comes from Podarcis siculus, assembly GCA_034642415.1. Classification (NCBI taxonomy): domain Eukaryota; kingdom Metazoa; phylum Chordata; class Lepidosauria; order Squamata; family Lacertidae; genus Podarcis; species Podarcis siculus. Next base: position 7,766,482 of record JAXCMG010000032.1, on the reverse strand, counting down.
ACCTGGCTGTTTTTGGCTTTTTATTGAACCAGCTCAGTTCTCAGTGCTTCTAAGGAGACCAACAGCCCTAAGCCATGTCTGCTCAGGAGTAAGACCATCGATTTCAGTGGAATTTGCGCCTTGAAGTTCTAGTATAAAAGGAACAAAAAAAGCTTCAAGTTCTGTCCTACAAGGTCTGAATTTAGGACATTTCCCCCCATTTTGGTCTTGCTCCACATGATGATGATAATGGTGTTGTGTCACGTAAGGACTTAGGTTTGCAAATAATTCCCATTTCTGCTTTTCTATAGATTGTGGGGGGACGGACAGAAGTGGTTTTCCTGGTGGGGCAGAACCACAGTGCCCAATTGCACTGTGGCAGCCCCATCACTTGTGCACTGACTCACTTCCACAGAAAGAAGAAACTACAGAGGGGTAGCCAGTGTGGTACCTTGCAGGTGTTATTGGACTACAACTCCCATGATCCCTGACCGTTGGCCATGATGCTAAGTGGGGCTGCTGGGAGTTATAGTCCAACAACATTTGGGGAGCTGCTCCTGTATCCAGTCACAAACCAAAACCCCTGCATGACAGCTACATTTTTATTTTTCAAGCTCCTAGGTTGCATCTTCTGTCTCCAAACTGAAATCCGTGAACACTTGAATGAATAAATTTAATTTAATTTATGCCCTGTATTTCTAGATATGACCGTTCTGAATTTCTAAACTGTTAGGTTGCGATGGAGGGGGAGAAGGGATGTTGTGAGAGAACCTTTGTCTCGATGAATGGTCCACGAGCAAGTAATCTCCGCAAAAGATAATCACCCATTTTGTGTTAAGCGGTGGAAAGGGAGGGGTCCGCCTTTGTGCGTTACCCTGAAATATGCCGCAGGCGACACTTAAAGAAGGAAAAGGTTCACTGTGAGAGATGGAAAGTAATTGACCACCATTTAGTTATTTTTAGCACTTAAAGCCACGACCCCTTTGGAAAGGGAACTGTAGAACAACAATAAAAAAATAATGATTGGCAATATGTACATCTTCAGCCTTTCCACCTTCCAGATCCAAATTAATACTCAGATTAGGTTTATAACTTAAATTAAGGAATACGGTTATAGATAAGTGTGCACTTAATTTGGGAGTAAGTCAGTAGGACCTCTAAATATATGTATACAGGTATAGGTTTATTTGGGCTGCCTACATTTATTTCCTTGTGTGTTGTAAGTCCTTCATTTCTTTCAACATCAAATGGCTTTTTCAGATGTTCTCTCCCCCACCAGTTTACCTAGAGAGAAACTATGGGTCAGCCTTGAACTGGTGCTCTTCCCTCTTTAAAGAGGTTTCAGTCTTGCAGATTCAAGGTGATCTCAGCCTTTGTCCAGGTAAACATGGCATTTTATGGTGAGGGTGAGGCAGGGGAAACATCATATAAGCCCAAGTTCTCTTCCAGTCGGTCTCCTGCTCACAATTCTGAAGAGTGAGCAGTAACTCCAGGGTAGCTCCCAAGATTCAATTCTCCCAAATTCATGGATGGGGAACCTCAGGCCCAGAGGCCAAATGTGGCTGTCCAGGCCTTCCTGTGAGACATCTGGAACTTAGCAGCCCTGCTTTGCACCCTCCTTAGATGACCATGGCTGTAATATGTCCTTGAACTCTGATAGTGACTCCTGCTTGCCTGAATTGAGGATGAAGAAGTGTGTGTGAGAGAGTGTGTGTATAGAAGCAAGCTGTCAAGGGTGTTTCCCACCCAAAGAAATGCACACAGCACATAATTAACTTTCTGTTGTCAAAGATAAGACAGTAGCTTCTACAGCCCTGGATTCCTGTGCACACTAATCTAGCATCTAGGCATCTATTCCTGGATCCATGCTCTCTGGAGCAGTTGCAGCAACCAGGGACCTCTCGCCCTCCACCAGTTTATGTACCTTCCCCCGACGGGCTGCACACATGCAGCTGGAGACTATGCCTGCATAGAAACTTCCTCTGCTCTTTGCTTTTCAGTCCCCTCCTGGTTCTGGGAGACAGTGGTGCAGGAGAGGGTGGGGAAGCACCTGGCCGTTCACTTGCCTGACCTACCTTTTCCTCTGACCCATCCTGTTGCTCCATTCTCCAGCTCTGAAGCTTCTCCTGCCTCTGACTCTTGCCTCCTGGCTGGTACAGTTCCCCGCAAATCACTGACCCCCTCTCCCGAATCAGACTCCAGCCTGCTTTCCCATCAGTGTCCTGTCAGTCCATCACACTAAGCCTACTGTACAAAGGTAAAATTCAGAGTTCCTTCAATAGAGGTGGTAGAATTGTGCACATACATAACAGCTCCCTGTGTTGGGGATGTCTTATTACATGTACCGTAATAAGGGAAATGTGTGTGCGTCTTATGGAGCGAATGCAGGCTGCGCAGCTATCCCAGAAGCCAGAACAGCAAGAGGGATTGCTGCTTTCACTGCACAGTGATCCCTCTTGCTGTTCTGGATTCTGAGATTCAGAATATTTTTTTTCTTGTTTTCCTCCTCCAAAAACTAGGTGCGTCTTGTGGTCTGGTGCGTCTTATAGAGCGAAAAAAATACGGTATATGTCTTCCATTTTTGCTTTGCTATCTGGTTTGCTTTGTTAATACCTAGCAAATTATGTGTAGAAACAAAATTTATAAATTATTCAGTTCTCTTGGGGAAAATCCCACAAGATAAAACCTTAGAAGGAAAGGGGGATCCCCACCCCAATGGAAAATACCCTGTCATTAGCAACAGAAGTTTAGATTAGGCCCCCTCAAAAAAAACCTGGCTCTATAGTTTTGAAAAGGATCTTTGCTTTATTCACATGTAGAAATCCCTTGGTCTAGAAATGTCCATATGTGTGTTAATTCATTGGCCTTCGTTAGCAGAGAAGAAGCAGTGCCATATATACTTTGGAAAGCACAGGAATATAATTATGCCAGTTCCCTCACCTAAGTTCTGCAAAAGTGTCAAACCTGGCACCCCATCTCCTCCAAATTTTCCTGCACACCCTCAGGGGCTGTGTGTTTGGCATTGCTCATGACTGTAAACTGTAACAGAAGAAGGAAAATTTTAGCACACTTTCCATATTTTCTGGGGAAATGTACTTCTTTCATTTGTTGATACTGAAATGTGGGGAGTGGAGGAGGTTATGAATCCAAACGAGGGCTGCTGACCTACTTGAGAGTAAGCCTAACTGAATTCATTGGGACTTAGGAGTAGGCTGGTATAGAATTGCACCTTTGGAGCGTTTGGTAATGTACACTTGGCTCACCTCAGAGGTGCCAAGAACTCCACTTGTTTCAAGAACCACACTTGACTGGAACTTTTGTCTCAAGCTGTGCAAACAAAATGCATGTTGTTCCAGTTTTTTTATGAGCAAATGGTTTTTGGGATAGTGAAATACAGGAAGGGAAGGGAAGAAATCAGTTTCTACCTATATTTTATTTAGGTTTCTGTACTTTAAATATGTTACACACTTGAACTGAATGTGACATCAGAGAACAGGATTTGATCATTTTTGAGGTGAAAGAGATTTTATAGTCAAGTCTATGACCAAGGCTGGAGTGTGCTGTTAAGTTTGATTGCATTCTTCTGACTTTACAAGCTTGGTAATACAATATTTATTGGACTGGTTGTTACAAAAGTACAAGCTTTTTCATTTCACAAACCTCTTTTCCAGGTATAGAAAGGGAAATTTTGTCTATAAATGAAAAGGGATGGCAACTTCTTCGTATGAATTGGTGTTAAGAGTAGGTTAGAGGTGTGCAGCCAATCTTTTGGCTGGTAAATTTCAACACATATTAACCCTGCTCAGTTGGAGGAGGACCATGGAAAACTATTTCATCTCCCTCTTCACCTTGTCCTTGATGCCTGCTCTCTTGTGCACACACTGGCTTGGTTCACACATAACAATAAACCATGGTTTATTAAGCCATGACTTACTAGTGATACCCTGCCCAGCACCTTACCACCAACAAACCTCAATCTGAAGACATGGCTTGCTGCCAGCTTACAAGCCTTTGTCAATTTTAAGTATAGCTTGGTGTTACATGTGAACCCAGCACCCTTAATCATGGTTTGTTTCACCATCGCACCTCGAAAGCTCACCAAACCTCAAAGGCAAGAGGCATGAGCAGCTGGAGAACGAACAGCACTTAGAGCAGCAACAAAAAAACAAGCTATGGCTTGTGTCATCATCTGTGCAACAACTCATGGTTAACTCATGGTTTGTTAAGCAAACCATGGCTTAAGGAAACCACGGTTTAGGATGATGACTGAAGCAGGCCACTGCGTCCATGTTGTAGAGCTTGGAGAACCATTCAACCCCTGTCCAATAAACGGCTAAACAGCCAAGCCTGTGTCAATTATCTCCCTCAAGAGCACACAAACATCTTTAAAAGGTAACTTGATAAATGGCTCAATTAGTATTAAAGGTGTCAGAAGTACTCCTGATTTGCTGTTTTCCAGAGACTAGTCCTGCTATTGGAATCACGGTAAGCATTTTGCCACACTGCTAACTCCCTTGTGTTTCTGTAATGCTAACATGCAGAATATAATCTCGCACAAAATTTGAAATTTGTCGTGCTGGTTGGCCTTCCATTCTTGCTGCCACTTTGCTCTAAGCTAAAGCCTAGGAGCACAGAGTAGGCAGTGCAAATGCCACCTTGATGGCAAACACTAAAGAAGCTTTCACGACTTTGCAAGACTCCTGGAAAGAAGTTGAGGTTGTTTAATTGTATCGCAAATGGAAAAGAAAAGGTCAGTTTGAGAACTGTACATTAAAGCAAAACAATACCAGTAAGATTACACCACTTGGTTTCCAGTACAAGAAATGGTGAGTCTTTCAGCAACTCATTTCTTAGACAAGAAAAGGGAAGGGTAATACCCTGGGAAACTGGATAAGAATTCCTGTGATTCTTATTTAGGCAAGACACAGTTGGGAGTTTTGGACTTGGTTGGCAAGTCTGCTCTGTTTATTAGCAAAAATCCCCATGAAGTATCATTTCGTTTCAGTTCCAGTATGAAATATATATATAGATGATCCCTGTGTTTTCACCCCCTCTCTGCCCACCTGGTGAACACGCTGATCCATCCTCTTGTTACCTCCAGTCTCACCCTTGAACTCCTGTAACCTCCTTTTCTCTGGCTGTCCTTTATCATCTCACAGTCTTCTCACCTCTGTCCAAAACTCCCCCCCCAAAAAAACCCATTGCTTATCATTGCTCTGATCGGGTGATGCACCTCCTTCAGTCCCTGCTTTGGCTTCCCGTCACCTTCTGTATCTGTCATGAATTCTGTTCTCACCTTTTGAGGACACTTTGGGTGGTATTTCCCTGTCCTACCCACTGAGACTCTCTTATTCGAGCAAAAAACGGTACAGGCTCAGCAGGAGTTCAAGAACAGGGCAGGAAGCTCAGAATTCGACAGAAGCAACGAAGATGTCCCAACAAGTTTTCCATACCCTGCTCACCAAGCTTTTAAAGACGAGGCATGGTGTGTTCACTTGCAAGTCTCGCTCGCCTTGCAGGATTGTGTGCTCCCCTGGGGTAGGTGGGCCTGCTCCTATGACTGTGGCTTCTGGTTTTAGGTGACAAGACTGCACCCTCCTGTAGAGTCGCTTCTGCCTTCCTCCTTCATCTGCTCAAAGCCCCCCTCAGCCTCCACTGAGGCTCTCTGCTCTGCAGGAAGGTCAAGGATGAGAACCACCATCCCTGCTCCCCTTTCCAAAGCAGCTGAAGTTGGGGCAGATCCCTCTCCCTCTGACCCAGTTCCTCATCATTCAGTCTCATTCCCCAACCACCTATTCCTTTCTCCTCCTGCTGCATCAGAGACTGCCAGCCCAAACACAGATCCCAACAGCTCTGTGGGGCTCATGGCATGAATCTCAATTGCCACATTTTCTTAAAGTTATCCTCATTTTGTAATTTAGCATTACAGATACTGTACCTCTCTTTCCTCCCCCCCCTTCCCTACTTCCTGACTTTCATCTCTGCTGTTGAAATTTCAGATGGAAAGCTCTCCTGAGCAGGGGTTGCTTTTGTCCTCCCCAATCCTCCAGCCCGTGTGTGTGTGTGTGTGTGTGTGTGTGTGTGTCCCTGAAAAGTGCCATGTATATTTATATGTTAGATCAAAAATAAACAATACTTTACGGAGAGTGCTGGAGGTTATTATCTGGTGTGGCAGTAATAGGCAAGGCCAAGAGCGGCTGTTCCCCAAGCAGCGATGATTTCTGTTTCTGTTTTATCCCCTATTCAGAAAGTGCATTTTGTATAAGGCACCAGGGCAGTGGGAATAAAGAGAGCTCTCCTCGCATATATGACTTCACAACAATCAGGGCTGTACTTTGCAAATGCAGCTAGCTAGCTTCTGAAAAGATCTCCAGTCCCGAAATGCGCCACTGAATGCTTATGTTGCTCCTCCAATGTTGATGTTAGGATGTCTGACCCTCCTGAACAAAAGTTTGATCTGGTATTGCACCATTTACTGGGATGGTAAGTTAGTCTGATCTGGTTTTAAACCATTTTCTGGGATGGTATGTTACCTATGGTTAGCATGTTCCAACTATTTTTGTGTTGTTTTTTTTGCTTTCTTAAGTATTTTTTTTAAAATCGCTATCATGATTTTTTATAATTTTGCTAGTTGCTTTGTAGATCATTAGATTGCAAAGTCACAATGCACATATTTTAATAAATAGATATTAGCATGGATAGATAACATGGATTTTGAAAGAGACAAGTTAGACCGGCTTACCTGGAAGTAAGCCCTATTGAGCTGGTTGGGAGTGGCATCCAACAAAAAGTTGCATTGGATTGATCCATTAATATATTCGTTTCTGAAAAACCAGGAACGAATAATTTCTTACAGAATTGATAATATGTTGTGTGTAGATTGTGTGTCAGAGACAGAGAAAAAGAGAAGCCCTAAATGAATCTTGGGTCTGGAAAAGGTTATTGGATAGGGAAAATGTGTGCCTTGTCATTTATGATTTATTTGGCATTCCTGCTTGGCAGGGGGTTGGACTAGATGACCTTTGGGGTCCCTTCCAACTCTAAAATTCCCTGTTTCTATGGTTCTAATCCTAACCCTTAAATGAAGCTTAAGATGTGCTTGATAATGAGGCCAATTTAGAGGAAAATAGGAAATTGTATTAAGGATTATTGCTTATAATACGAGGTGCAACTATAAAAGGAGGCTTCTGTAATGTTAATTCCTACGGGGTCTTTTTGTATATTTTTCTTAAGCTCTGAATATGTTGGGAGGTACAAATTAAAAATATGAAAGTTTAAATTATCTGTCTCTTGCCTGTTATATCAGCATGAAGGGGCTGTTTCATTATAGAATATCAAGTGGCAAAATTTCTCTGTGTTTGTCTATTAGACATTTTTTGTTTTCTGTTGTCTTCTTTAAACAAAAAACTGTTTGCTTAAATATGGTCCCCTGCCTAACCAACGGCCAAGATAGCTGACAAAATCCAATATAAACAAATATAAAACCACAACAAGCTTGCTAAAAATATGAAAAAGCAAACAGCCAAGCAAAAAGAAAGCAGCAGCAAAACACAACAATTTGTAGTACTGAACTCACTTGCGTTATCCTTCGAATGCCATCCAAAATAGCCAACTTGCTCAAAGACCAGTAATGATAGGTCAGTGGAGGGTGTTCCACAATTGTGGTGCCATGACCCAAAAGGCTCTGTATAATCCACTCATCAGACATCGTAAGATGGAGGGACGTGGAGAAGGGTCTCTGAGGTATCCTGAGTAATCTGGCTCACCTTAACACCATTAGAGCTGGGGTGACCCTCCAGATGTTTCTATCCTGCACCCCCCATCATGCCTGATCATTGACCACACTGGCGGGGGGCCGATGGAAGCTGGATTCCTAACACCTGGAGGGACAAAGGTTCTCCATCTTCAGGTTTCTGCCATTCCAAAAAACACACACACACAAAAACCCAGCAATCCACAAAACATGATTGGACATACGTATACGTATGCATGTGTATATATTGCATGAGGGTTTTTTTCCAAGGAAACAAATTGGGTCAGATAGAAATGTAATGTAAAAATTATACAGTCAGTTTAGTAATATATATTATTATAGGGATATCAGACAAGTTTAAGGCTGCATATCGGCTTGAAAGCTAAGTTTGACTGAAATGACATGGACTTATAAAATTGTGCTTAGGGATTGGGGGCTAAAAGAACATTAAATAACCGAAAAGAGATAATGCAGAAAAATAACATTGTACTGTTGGCGTAATGGGGAAATGAAATTGTAAATCGTGGTAAGAAAATAAGCCTTGTGAGCTTCTGTTGTGATCTTTTGCTACAGATAAAGACGTGTTGGGTCGGTAGGCATTTGTTTGTTCCTTTTTAATCAAAAAGACATTGTACCTTGGAAAGGAGCTTTCAGCGCAGTGCTTCGCTTGCTTTCTGCAGATATACTGTGTGTAGAAAACAAAAGCAAATCTATTGTTTTGCCTTCTGCATGCATATAGAAACCCCCTGAGCTAGAAATGCAGGAATCCTTTGCAGATGGAAGATTAGCTCTGTAGATCAATTTGAGTCCTTTGGGGGAAAGGGCAGGATATAAATGGAATAAAATTAATAAAGGTTGCCTGTATAGAAACGTGCTACTGCGGCAATACAGTGCCGATAGTCAGGGATGCAAAGGTGAATGTCTGGTAATGCTGGACAGACGTCACTAAGAACAGTGTCCCCAGCATTGAGGCAGCCTGTTGAGCTTGCATTTGAGTCCTGTAGTTGCCTTTGAAGTGACAGCTTTTATTGACTTGTGGAAAGACTTATTTAGAAGGTGGAGCACCAGCGTGTCACCAGAAATTGTATCTTGGTATGCCTGCTCAGAAATAAACCGTTTTACTTCTCCCAAGCCATCACATACCAAAGGGGTGGACCAAGAAGTGTGCTGAGACCATTCTCTGATTTGCTTGGCCTTCTCTCTCTCTCTTACCTCGTGTTGTTCATGCAGGCAGGTGTGGCTGAAGTAGGGTGGCTGGGTGTGTAGGGTGGCATGCTCCTGGCCTCCCAACAGCAACATCTCCACCAATAACTGGTAGCAGCAAGCAGTGTTAGAAATTAACCAGGTGCGTTTTGCTGCTGGCATGAGTCCAGTTATGACTACATGGAGATTTATGGGCGCAGGTTTGGCAACCACAGTTTAATAACCTCTGCCTTAGTTCATAGTAAGTACCATTTCCATTTCCATTTCCACTGTGTGTTTCTCCTTCTTGCATATTGGGACAAGTGAATCATAGATCATAGAATTGTAGAGTCATCTGAACCATGTAGTGGTTAAGAGCGGTAGTCTTGTAATCTGGGGAACCAGGTTCGCGTCTCCGCTCCTCCACCTGCAGCTGCTGGGTGACCTTGGGCCAGTCACACTTCTCTGAAGTCTCTCAGCCTCACTCACCTCACAGAGTGTTTGTTGTGGGGGAGGAAGGGAAAGGAGAATGTTAGCCGCTTTGAGACTCCTTCGGGTAGTGATAAAGCGGGATATCAAATCCAAATCCAAACCCCCTGGTGAACAGACATTCTGTTTCAGCAATCGTAACCTAGGTTTAAGGTGACATTTGGCGCCTAGCTTCTATATCTGAGTTTCTAACACTGGTGGTGAGGTGGCTGGAGGGTCTGCACTGTGTGAGCAAACTGGGGGGCCAATCCAGTGCTCCTGCCTGTGTCCACACAGCACTGATCTCTCTACCACCTCTCCCAGTAAGGAGTAGCAATGCCGCTGCTGGAAAGCCAAGTGTGTGCTGCTGCCCCTCCCCACTAGCTGCCCCTGCATGTGTGCAAAAAGCAAACAAAAGCAAACAAAAAAACCTCAAAACAATATTAGGACAAAAGAAATAAGAGAGGAACGAATCAGAACAGGATCACAAGCGTTATTGTGTAGACATAGCCACATTCTTCAAAATCTGATGCAACGTGACTCTTGTATAAATTGCTGTTTTCTCATTACGTATTTCCCACGTTTAATCTCTAGGCATTTCCTAAAAATGAACAGAAGCAATTCTGAGTTGGAGAAGCTGAGCAGTGATTCTACAGAAAACCTCAGTCCTGCTTTCCAGGGAATCCACGTCACTTTCACCGCTGGCTCCACGGACAGTTTGAATTTGGACACAAATGCATTCGGCAATGGAGGTAGCTAAAAGTTGTGTGTTAGTGTGGGGCTGTGTGGTTAATGTACGATACATGTTCTGTAAATTGTGACATATTGACCCAGTTTGCACGTCACAGTAAACCATAGTTAATGGTCTACTGTGAAGATGGAGGTGGCTCCTGCCTTGCTGGCCCCTAATTGGAGCAACAAGCCATAATCCCTGTCTTTGTGTTATATCTGACTGAGAGATTATGCTTTATTTCACTCAAACAAACCATGATTAATAATATAAGTGAGTTTGCAGCAAACCATTAACTATGGTTTACTGTGTTGTGTGAATGTGGGCAATAAACAGGCCCTGTAAAGCTGCATTTAGAATTTCACTTCCCCAGGGAAGCTTTACGTGGTCTCTTCCTTCTACCCTTCAGGTGGGTGTAAGCTGTCCTTTGTATCCATGATACTTTGCTTTTTTGAATGCCCATTTATTCAGCTTTGTTGCTAATGTGCCAAACTGTCCCAAAACCAAATGGAACCTTTGAATGAATGGCAGGACAGCATAAGTCATTACTACAAAAGCAGTCAAAGAACTTGAAAATATATGGGCTGAATGTAGCTTAAATTAAAGGCGTCTGGCATTTCTTATGATGAAGTATCAGAGCAGTTGGAGGACCGTGCTTCCTGTGATGTCACCGAAATTAGGAGCAGGACTTGTGCCCTCTACAGGCAACGAGCTGCGCTGCAAGGGCTAGCCAAGGTGGGTGGCTATCAATGATAGGATCAACAGGAAAGCCAGTAGCCATCCATTGCGCTATCTCTTTGTCTAAGTGCTGCATAGTAGTGAAGAAGACTACGTCCGTGTTGGGAAAGAAATAATAATAATAATAATAATTAATAATGCACTGCATGTGAATTGTCCTAACTTTTCAAGTATCTTGGGCTTGTCCTACAATAAGGTACTACAAAGTAAAGAAAAAAATAGCAAGTAAAAAAATTCTCTGAGTCCTCACATAGCTTACCATGTTGCTTAAATATTTACCCTGTTCCAGCTTCGCTGCTCTTTGGCAGCCAGTGCCCAGTTCTGTGACAGAGAGCCAGGTTGTCTTCAGAAACGCTATGCAATGTTAACTCCACCTTCCAATAACATTCCTTTACTCAGTTGGATAGGTTCTTTCACAGCGGGGATATACAGGTTGCATTGTGCTTAGCTTGCAGAGCTTAGGTAATTGTAATAAAAGTCACTTTGGACTTCCCACTTCAGTGCTAAGGTTGCCAGTACCAGAACTTGATGGGTTTTAAAATGAGGAATTAGGGATGCACAAACATCCCGCTCTCTGACCCAAACATGAATTGCCTCCCCCTTTCCATTCAAACCACAAAACCCCTCAAGCGATTCAGGTTTGATGATCGTAAAAACACCCAGGGAAGCCTGGTTCCCAACATGCTAGCAGAGAAAGGACTTCTCTTCTACAGCATTTATTTGCTGGCTGAAGAAGAGGGGGCTTCCCTTTCTCCATGGTGTCAGGAGCCAGAGTCAGGAGTAGGCTAGAAATAAAACACCCGGTGTCAGCAAAGTTAACTCTTCATTCCCAAGAAACCAAAACAGCGCAGGCCTAGTGATCATAGCAACTCTTTCCAGTAGGTCTTGCCCCAATGAGGATTGAAGGTTCTCACGATCTCTCCGCTTCCTAAGGCTCCTCCTTTGCCAGGTCCTTCCCAAGCAAACGCGGGCTCCATCTAGTCTCTCATTGCTCTGCCCTCTTCAGTCCTCTACATGTTCTGGGAGACCATGTAAGAGGTAAACCCTTGTTACGGCTATCGGTGTGGTTGCTTGAGAGTGATCAGGCAAGATCCCTCACTGGTCTTTTCAAAGGCTTTATTATTGGTGCAAAAACCTTTACAATGCAGAACGCCTCTATTCCATGTCTTGCTCACTCACTAGCAGAATCTGAGAGTGGGCAGTCCTTAAACTTTTCCCCAGCAGAGTAGTCTCTTGACCCCCAGCCGACGCCTCCCCTCTCTGCGCAAAAGCCGACTGTGCAAGGAAGGCTTGGGTAAAGGGGGACCTCCCTCCTCCCCGCTTTGCTCAGGCGAGGTGTCCTGGCACTGCCTTGCATCCTCCGAGCCCTGCAACTCTTCCCCACTAGAGGCGTGGCTTCCTTCCTCCGCTGAGGAAGTGCTGCTTCCCACGATTTTTGGAGGCTCTCTGTAATCCATCTGCCCTTCCCACTCTCGCCTCTGAGCCAATGGCAGTTCCTTGACAACCCTGTTACCTCTTCAGCTTCCGACACCTCCTCTTCCCCCGAGTCTGCTCTCTCTTCTACCTCTGACCACTCCTTGTCATCCCACCACCAATCCCCTGGCTCTGAGCCTTCTTCCCCTGGGGGTTTCCTTGGGGGTTCCCCAGCTGGTGCCTCCCACCATTCCTCTGCACCCAGCCAGTCCCTGGCATTGGTTAGCACTGAGACACACTGTGTTCTGTGGGTGGGGAAGAAATTGGATTCAGTTCACATTTCATGGCAAATCTCCCAAACTTGCACTGCAGCCAAGCCGTCCTTCAAAACCCACACTTCTCTGAATTTCCTGATGAAATTCTCCAACTAGATAATGTGTAGGAAAAACGTATTACGTTAGGAGAAATTGAGGTGTATTAGGCAAAATTGCACGCTGAAATGCTGGCGAATTCTCATGAGGACTTAAAAAGAAAATTGGCAAAGAGGTGCCGAAAAGCGGAGAGCTAAACTTAAGATTGGAAAAGTAAGAAATGGACAGATTTGCCCATCCTTACCCTGCAGAAGGGGGTTGGGGGGTGGAAACAAGGTAGCATTGCCAGGAACCAACATGGCTAGCAACAGTGCTTCTTGGGCAAAGTGCCCTGCTTTCCCCTGCACTGCCTGGAAGACTCTGCTCCATGCAAAGCAGGAGAAATAAAGGCACTTTGCCCAGAAAATAAAGAAAGCTCCCGTTAGGCATAGCATCTTATTCCACCCTGTTCTACAAAGAAGGGGAGGCTTGAGGGGAACTGCGCTTCCTGCCCCGATTTTGCTTGTAGAAATCAGATAGGATTGTTTGCCTGTTCATCCCTAGTATATAGGGAACATGTCTGACAGGATTTGTGGGCAAGATGATAAGACTCACCATTTTGGGAGAGCTTGAGATCAAACCTTGTCATGTCTGGCATAAGCAAAGGCTTGTGAGGACTTCTGCTTTTCAAAAGTCACTTATTTTAGTTTACAGATGGCTAATGTAGGCATAAGGGATGCGGGTGGTGCTGTGGGTTAAACCACAGAGCATAGGGCTTGCCGATCAGAAGGTCGGCGGTTCGAATCCCCGCGACGGGGTGAGCTCCCATTGCTCGGTCCCTGCTCCTGCCAACCTAGTCATGCTGGCCACATGACCCAGAAGCTGTCTGCGGACAAATGCCGACTCTCTCGGCCTATAGATATGCAAGATGAGCACGCAACCCCAGAGTCGTCCACAACTGGACCTAATGGTCAGGGGTACCTTTAAGGTAAAGGTAAAGGGACCCCTGACCATTAGGTCCAGTCGTGGCCGACTCTGGGGTTGTGGCGCTCATCTCACTTTATTGGCCGAGGGAGCCGGCGTACAGCTTCCGGGTCATGTGGCCAGCATGACTAAGCTGCATCTGGTGAACCAGAGCAGTGCACGAGAACGCTGTTTACCTTCCCACCGGAGTGGTACCTATTTATCTACTTGCACTTTGACGTGCTTTCGAACTGCTAGGTTGGCAGGAGCAGGGACCAAGCAACGGGAGCTCACCCCGTCACAGGGATTCGAACTGCCGACCTTCTGATCGGCAAGTCCTAGGTTCTGTGGTTTAACCCACAGCGCCACCCGCATCCCAGGGGTATCTTTACCTTTAATGCAGGCATATGCAACCAGATCACCTATTTTAAACATGTTGTGGCTTAATACTAGAGCCATGTGTGGTGCAATGGATGGAGACTTGAGATGGGGAGACCTGGGACTCAGCTCTGAAACTTGCTGAATGACCTCCAGTGTCAGTCACTTTCCCTGAAGATAAACTAGACATGGTGATGGTGGCAGGACTTAATCCAGCTCCAGCCTATTCCCTACAAAGGCAAGGAGAAGCAGAACCCCAACCCATCTTTTTCCACCCAAAATCTCTCTGTCTCCTGGCAGGGGTCACATCCAGACATGGAGGAGAAAAACAGCTTTTAAAAAGTGGTTTGGGGGTGAGGAGCAGGCAGGCAGGTGGGAGGGAGCCATTCAGTAAATTAGGCTTATAAGAAAGGATCTAATATTACTTGAGTATCAAAACCAGATAGTATAGCCCTGTGTGACAATGGCAGGGAGAAGGGAAACCCATAACTAAATGTGAATTTACATGGCACTGATAGATAAAATGCAGAAAATACAGAAAATGATGAAATGATAAAGCAAGAGAGGTGTTGACATGCTAGGAGTAAACCCACTGAAATCAATGTGACTTAATTTAATCAACTAATTTAGTCCTGTTGATTTCCACAAGTCTACACTCGGCCTGGGTACACCCATATGTTATAAACGCTTAACTCCCTATGGCTTTTCCCTTAATACTTAAGATTAAAACCTGTGCTTTTAAATTGGCTTTTAATTTTTCTTGCACGCTCAGAACACCTTTCCTGGCAATAAATGCCACCTTTCTCAGAATTCTCTCTACGAACCATCATTTTTATTCATTGTGCCCTTTTGGGAACCTAATCGCTTTGCATTACTAATGAAGGCAGATGCTCAAACAGTCAGCCGAATAATTTCATGCTGATTTCTGTATCACCAGTCATACACACTATGGCAGCCCCCCATCCCCCCTGGGTCCTGGGCTGACATGGGGAGGGAGATTCATCCACACAGGCTCCTCTCCCTCCTCATCACAACACAGGACCCGGGGGGCTGGGATGCCGCCATACAGACACACATATCATGTCTCATAATTTTATCATGCTCTAGCGTGACTTTGACCCCATGTACAAAGGCCATTCTTATTTTGGCTGCTATAAACGATCCTAGGCTAATCTGGGTGCAAAGTTTCATTACCCTTTGCTGGCATGCTTACCTTTTTAGATGGAACTTGATCTAGGCCTTGCATTGTAAAACATCTTTTTTTATCCGTGCTGGTAGGAGTCCCCGGCTTATAATTGCTTTATTATCTGCATGTGTTTCAGGACAGTCGTGCAAAACAAGCCTTCGTTCACCCACCCGTACTGGGAAGCCGACCTTTCCTTCAACTCATTTCCCCGCATGTCCCAGCAAAGACAGGCCGCACTGCAAACCTTTACAGCCGCCGCCTCTGCCGCAAAAGAAAACCGTCAGCAGAGCTGTTTCTTCGCCGGATGGTTTTTACTGGGGCCCAGCTTCCCCAGCTAGAGCTTCAGGTCCCGCAAGCCCCAAACTGAACTTCAGTCAGTCGGAAAGTAACGTCTGCATCCGCGAGGAGTCTCCGTTCGGCTCCACCTTGGGAATCAACCGCCAGACATTTTCTTCTTCTGAGTCACTGGAGAAAGCTTTCAGAGCGTCCCATTCCCCATATCCCTGTTCTGCTAAGAATGGCGGCGCCTGCTGTAGCCAGAGCAAAAACTTGCCGCCTCGTTCCTCCTCCCAGCACAGCATGTCCACCACGGTTTCCTCAGGTTCTAGCTTTCAGCTCCACAACCTCCTCAGCAATATTGACAACAAAGAGGGGGTGTACGCCAAGCTAGGCGGGCTGTATGCAGAATCCTTGCGCCGCCTCGTTTCTAAGTGTGAGGACTGTTTCATGCGCGACCAGAAGAGCGAGCTGCATTTCAGCGAGAACAACTGGTCCCTCTTCAAGCTGACGTGCAACAAGCCTTGCTGTGATTCAGGGGACGCCATATATTATTGTGCCACCTGCTCCAAGGATCCGTCAAGCACCTATGCGGTGAAGGTATGTCGTTGCAAAATGCTTATTTTGTCATGACTTGCTTTGTGCTTTTGGTCTTTTCTGGCGGTTCCCTTGCTACGAGAAGCCAAGTTACATGGAACCAGGCAGAGGGCCTTCTCGGTAGTGGCACCTTCCCTGTGGAATGCCCTCCCACCAGATGTCAAAGAGAAAAATAACTACAGTGGTACCTCTGGTTACATACGCTTCAGGTTACAGACTCTGCTAACCCAGAAATAGTGCTTCAGGTTAAGAACTTTGCTTCAGGATGAAAGAAATCGTGCCCTGGCTGCGCGGCAGCAGCAGGAGGCCCCATTAGCTTCAGTGGTGCTTCAGATTAGCTTCAGTGGTGCTTCAGATTAAGAACAGTTTCAGGTTAAGAATGGACCTCCGGAACGAATTGAGTACTTAAGCCAAGGTACCACTGTACCAAACTTTTAGAAGACATCTGAAGGCAGCCCTGTTTAGGGAAGCTTTTAATGTTTAATAGGTTATTGTATTTTAGTGTTTTGTTGGAAGCTGCCCAGAGTGGCTGGGGAATAAATAAATTATTATTATTATTATTATTATTATTATTATTATTATTATTATTTATTTTCACTGGTCTCTGGCTGCCATGAACTCGAATGATCTGATGACCTTCACAAGGATGGGGGGACACACACACCCTATATATACAGTGGTACCTCAGGTTGCCGATCAGAAAGTTGGCAGTTCGAATCCCCGCAACGGGGTGAGCTGCAATTGCTTGATCCCTGCTCCTGCCAACTTAGCAGTTTGAAAGCACATCAAAGTGCAAGTAGATAAATAGGTACCGCTCCAGCAGGAAGATAAATGGCGTTTCTGTGCGCTGCTCTGGTTCGCCAGAAGCGGCTTAGTCATGCTGGCCACATGACCCGGGAGCTGTACACCGGCTTCCTCGGCCAATAAAGCGAGATGAACGCCACAACCCCAGAGTCGTCCGTGACTGGACCTAATGGTCAGGGTACCTTTACCTCAGGTTATAAATACTTTGGGTTACAAACACTTCAGGTTACAAACTCCAGAAGTAGTACCTCGGATTGAGAACTTTGCCCCAGGATGAGAACGGAAATCGTGCAGTGGCGGGAGGCCCCATTAGCGAAAGCATGCCTCAGTTTAAGTACTGTTTTCAGGTTAAGAATGGACCTCCAGAGCGAATTAAATTCATAACCCAAGGTACCACTGGGTTCTTTCAGAATTTTTCAGGTGTGTTGCCTGATAAGGAACCTTGAAATATGCTTGAATTTTGCTTTAGAGGGGAATCTGCTGTCAAACTGGTTCTATTTAGGAACACACGTACCAATGATTTTGCTGGTCTGCTTAAAAATATATATATATTGCAGGGAGTCGGACCAGATGATCCAATGGGGTCCTTCCAACTCTATAGTTCTGTGATCCTGTGATATTGTTATTGTATTCTGCTGGAATTCATAGGATGTTTTGTCTAAGAAGGAACCGCCAGGAAATTTCTTTCACGCAAAAATTCAGTGGCAAATAGCACCTAGCAAAATCCCAGGTACAGGGCAGGTGAATTGCCTAAAAATACCAGAGATCAAAGAACAGAGTCCAAAGTTTCTGGTCAGAACAAGCAAACACTTGAGAGTCGAGCTCCGAGAGTTGCCCAATAAGAACCAGAGGGAGCACAGAGTTTACACACAATCCGTTGATTAGCCTGCCAGCAGCAATTCTCCTTTTTCGCAAGCAGGGCTGATGAGAGGCTGCAATAAAGCCAGTAGGGCACAGCTGGGCCTGGTTGCCGTGGCAACCCTCACAGCGCAGGTATAACAGAGCAGGGCTGGGAGCAAGTCTTCATACCTAGATTTCCAATTGATGTACTGCCAAGAGCGGGCAAGTCATATATCCCTGCAATCCAAGGGGTTCTAAATTGCTTAATGTTGCTTGCGGAAAAAAGAGGCACAGGTCATGACTCCCAGGATTGTTTTTTATCTCTCTTGCATGAAACCCCGGCAGAATGAACAGGCACTGCCCCCTTTTCCCTGGCCTCCTTTTCTGTGAGTGGGGACGGAAGGATCTGCCAATTTCAGTTCCCTCGGTTTCTCATTTTCCCCAATCTTAAATTAAGTTCTCCATGTTTCTGCAGCAATCTGCAGTTTTGTTTGTTTGTTTTTAAATCCTTTTGAAAACACGTAAGCCGGCATTTTAGTGGAAATTTCTCCTAATTTTTAATTTGCTGTTCCGACTAGTATACGGTTTTGCAAGTCATTTTTTTCATAATGTAGTGGATTCTTCTTTTTTTAATAAAATCTTTAAATTAGTTTCCCAATATACCCCAATAAAAGCCAAATTCTAACAATAACAATTACTTCCCAAATTATACAATTATCAAAATACCAATCAACTTCCAATTAATACATTTTAGTTAAAGTGGCTCCCTGCATGATGGTTTGGGTGCACTTCCGATCTTACATCACTGCGTTCTGTAATCTTAATTAATGTCAGTTGCATTTCAGTTATAATAATAATCCCTTAGTCAACAGTTACATGATTAATGATTTCCATTCGTGATGTTACAATATATAAATTCATAAAGCTTCAAGTGAGGAACTCAAACTATTATTCTGCCCTGCATGTGAAAAGGAAAGCAGGAAAAAAATACATTTGGCACCAACTTGGCTGCAGGTGCCATCCAACTGTCTTAGGGACTGCATTCTGGATTTGTGTAGGTTTTACTTCTTAACACATAAAAAGCAGTTTCTAAAAGCAATAAAATATTTCTACAAAGCTCTAAAAATGATAAAACTATATATTATAAAGTCTAGAAAACCACAGAACCCCATTTACAAATTGTTGCTGTTGTTTAGTCGTTTAGTTGTGTCCAACTCTTCATGACCCCATGGACCAGAGCATGCCAGGCACTTCTGTCTTCCACTGCCTCCCGCAGTTTAGTCAAACTCATGCTGGTAGCTTTGAGAACACTATCCAACCATCTCGTCCTCTGTCGTCCCCTTCTCCTCGTGCCCTCAATCTTTCCCAACATCAGGGTCTTTTCCAGGGAGTCTTCTCTTCTCATGAGGTGGCCAAAGTCTTGGAGCCTCAGCTTCACAATCTGTCCTTCCAGTGAGCACTCAGGGCTGATTTTCTTCAGAATGGATCTGTTTGATCTTCTTGCAGTCCATGGGACTCTCAAGAGTCTCCTCCAGCACCATAATACAAAAGCATCCATTCTTCGGCGATCAGCCTTCTTTATGGTTCAGCTCTCACTTCCATACATCACTACTGGGAAAACCATAGCTTTAACTATACAGGCCTTTGTTGGCAAGGTGATGTCTCTGCTTTTTCAGATGCTGTCTAGGTTTGTCATTGCTTTTCTCCCAAGAAGCAGGCGTCTTTTAATTTTGTGGCTGCTGTCACCATCTGCAGTGATCATGGAGCCCAAGAAAGTAAAATCTCTCACTGCCTCCATTTCTTCCCCTTCTATTTGCCAGGAGGTGATGGGCCCAGTGGCCATGATCTTCGTTAAATTCCATTAGCAACACACACACACTGCGTGGTAAAGCCTTCTTGAATAGAATTGTCTTGAGTGTGTGTCTAAGCATCATGACGTTATGCGCCTGTCTAATTTTGGCTTAGAAGCTCAGACCTTAAGAGGGCCTGAAACTGCATAATTTCTAGTCCCAACATCTTTTTCTCCACCCTGTGTGAATTGCGGGGCTCATTTTCAATGCATCACACGCAGGGGCGTCTGCGTTGATGCCCATTTCACAAAGGGGGAAGAAAGGCCTTCCTTTCTGCCACTTGGCTTATTTCACTCGGTTTGGGCTCCCAGTGGATGCACGCTACAGAGGGAGCGTGATGGCGAGGCAAGGAGACAAACCTTGTTTTGTGCTCGTCGCAGACCACACGTGTGTGTCCCCGCATTACAAAATGCGCCTTTATTGTCTGACTCTGGCAGACAGTAGCGTGCTAAAGCTGAGCCAAAGAACTGAGATACAAGCTCCGCCGCTGTGTGTGTGAGTTCTGAGTGGGGAAATGTAGCTAGGCAACTTTTTGGAATGCTTTCATTTTCGTCGCTGGAATATTTCTGACAGACAGTGGTTTCAGGGCTTTCGTGCCTTTCCTTTTTCTTTCCCTGTGAATGTGATATTGTTGCGCTGACTGCAGACATGAAAGAAGCTACAGATCTGATTGTTGCCTCAAGTCAGGCTTCAACAGGCCTGTTTCAAAGTTTGAGCTAAGATGAGCTTCCTGTCATGCCTTAGAACCCTAGACCCTGCTGGTGCTTCGACTCATATGCATGAATTGTGGGGAAAGGGAGCCAAAATATTCTCTTTTCCAAAAAAAAAAAATCTTCCTTTTATCTTCGACAGAAGACCAGGGACTTGAGAATATGGCTGTCTACCAAAAGTGTAAAAAGAGGTGGGGGAGCTCAATTTCAAGGTACACAGTAGCAAGGGGAGGGATGCTTAGCCCTTCTCCCACTCACTAAAGGTAAAGGGACCCCTGACCATTAGGTCCAGTCGTGACCGACTCTGGGGGTGCAGCGCTCATCTCGCTTTACTGGCCGAGGGAGCCGGTGTACAGCTTCCAGGTCATGTGGCCAGCATGACTAAGCCGCTTCTGGCGAACCAGAGCAGCGCACGGAAACACCATTTACCTTCCCGCCGGAGCGGTACCTATTTATCTACTTGCACTTTGACGTGCTTTCGAACTGCTAGGTTGGCAGGAGCAGGGACCGAGCAACGGGAGCTCGCCCCATTGAGGGGATTCAAACCGCCGACCTTCTGATCGGCAAGTCCTAGGCTCTGTGGTTTAACCTACAGCGCCACCTGCGTCCCTTCCTCTCCCACCCACTACTTCTCCCTTTTTCCTTTCCCAGCCAGGGTCTACAGACATGTGTGCTGTAGTTGGGGGTGGGTGAGGGTGGGAAGGCCTGGAAGAGAAAACAAAGGGGGAGAAATGGATGGCAGCGCTTGCTACTTTTCCTCTGCATATTTCATCCTCCTTTCCCTCTGCTCACCCCACCCAAAGCTTTTATAGATGCTCCGCAGAGACTCAGGTTTCCAAATCCCATTCTTCTGCCAATTGTCTAGTTTGGCACTCAAAATATATTCCTCTGTGGTGGCCCTATGAACACGCTTGTAATTCAGTCACGTGATCAGACTTTTCAGTTTGTTTGTTTGTTTGTTTGCTTGTTTGTTCCTTGATTATTACTTCTGCACAGTGCATTGGCAAAGGTAGGAAAGCGAGGCTGCAGTCCCTGCGCTCCTTTGGGCTGCTTCCCTCCTATTACCGCCAAGGGGATTCTACACAGTCTGATTGTACACAGCAGTGCAGCTCTGGAGAACAATAGCAGCAGGAAAATGTGCTCCATAGCCTAAAGGAGCCCATCAGTGTCTCAGAGCAGGCAAGAGCATCTCACAACCAATAATGAATAATATTACCATGTGGAATACTCTTAAAATGAATTTGCTGTCCAGAGATTTCATTAGACTCATTCCTAGCCACTGATGCTATTAGGATGCAAGAGAAACAAATTGGTCCACAAACAGAAGGCGCTTTAAATCAGTTGCTTTCATTATTTGGCGATCCTTCTGTACCTCTTTTGGACTCGATATCTTGTTTTATTTAAACAAATATTATTTTCTAAACATACTTAGCCAAACAAATCTAAACAAATATTATTACTTATCTAAACAAATGATATTTTCGTGGATGGTTCAACATGAATCATAGAGTTGAAGGGACTAGGAATCTTTTTGCCCAGTGTGGGGATTGAACCCACAACCATGAGAGATTAAGAGTCTCATGCTCTACTGACGGAGCTATCCTGGCCCATCTGTGCTTCCAACAGTGGCTTCTCCTTTAAATTCCTGGGAGTCCCTCTTAGTGAAGATCTTACTTGGAAGGTCAATACAGCCCAGGTGGTTAGGAAGGTCCAACAGACTTCATTTCCTTAGGGTCTTGTGAAAGAACAGTGTTAGACAGCAACTGATGATTTCCTTCTACCGGTCCACAATAGAAAGTGTTCTCTCATACTGTATTACGGTGTGGTACGCTGGTTTGACAGCCATGGACAGAAAGTCCCTACAGAGGGTAGTGAAGACAGTACAGGATATCATGGGCTGTCCCCTGAGTCTGCTAGATGTTATCACAGGAGACCGTTGCCTCAGAAGAGCGAGGAACATTCTCAGGGATGACTCACGCCCTGGCCAGCACCTTTTTAATCTCCTGCCCAGGAGATATAGAAGCATGATAAGCTGCACCAACAGGTTAAAGACCAGTTTCTACCCATGGGCCATGAGGCTGCTGAATGGAAGACAGCAACACTGCAGCTGATCTTTGGGGTTGGTGGTCGTACACACAGAGTGTAACAAGGACTGAGAGATTGTGGGAGGGGAGGGGGGCCCCGTTTAATCTCACTGTAAACAAGTGGTACAGCGACAATAAAGTACCATATTTTTTGCTCTATAAGACTCACTTTTTCCCTCCTAAAAAGTAAGGGGAAGTGTTTGTGCGTCTTATGGAGCGAATGCAGGCTGTGCAGCTATCCCAGAAGCCAGAAGAGCAAGAGGGATTGCTGCTTTCACTGCGCAGCGATCCCTCTTGCTGTTCTGGCTTCTGAGATTCAGAATATTTTTTTGTTTTTTTGTTTTCCTCCTCCAAAAACTTGGTGCGTTTTATGGAGCGAAAAATACAGTATTTCTATTTAGATTGCCTCTGCTGGATACTTCCAAGTGAGAAGGAGGAAGGCCCCTCAATAATGTCTGGACTTGCTGCCGTGTGCCAGGCATGTTGCTGTGTGCCCATCACGACACAGATCCAGCTCAGGAGTATGCCAGCGGTATGCTGAATAGGCTCCACCTGGAGATTCTCCAACGCTGTGCTTTGAGGCTTTCGTTTTATTATTGTACTGCAAATCATACCAGTTTCTCTGGCGACAATTTTGCAACCTGCCCTTGACCCATTTGGAGTGAAGGGCACAAAATGAATAAATTGAATAAATAAAGTTTTGGGAGGTTTTGGACCATGCTGCTTCATTTTATTTAAGCTTAAGAAAACAGGAGCAACGAAAAGTGGACCTGGATTCTGCTTCGTATATGGCATAATAAATTGGTTGGTTTTAAAAGTGGCCCAGGATTTGATGCAAGACATTTGACTTTACCGCTTGGGAAGTGGAGGGGAGAGCAATTTTAGAAGAATTAAGGAAACTGTATCAGCCAGCTTTTATTTTGGGTTTGGCTGTTTTCCATTGAGTTACAATGGTCCTCGTCCCCATCTTTGGTGTCCCCCATTACTAAGCTTTTAGCTACAGCCCCATGGAGGCAAAATTGAAATGACAACAGTGCAACGGTCTACAGGTGTAGATTCGCCCTCAGTTTCTAAGTTCACGTTGAGGTCTGATTACTCAATGATAGACACCAAGATAAAGAGTTCCTTTGGGGAGTGTCCCTAGTTGTTAAAGTTGTTTTTACATTTATTATAAATCTGGGTGTTTTTGAACTTTTAAATCACAGGTTTACAGAACCCCCATTGCTTCTTACTCGGCTGCTACTAATCGTCTTAATATGTTTTTTGTGCGCGTGTATGTTCTGCTTTACACGCAGAAGGTCCTGGGTTCAAGCCCCAGTGGAACCACTAAGTTGCTTAGGGCACGCGGGTGGCTTTGTGGGTTAAACCACAGAGCCTAGGGCTTGATGATAAAGTCGGCGGTTCGAATCCCGCGACGGGGTGAGCTCCCGTTGCTCGGTCCCAGCTTCTGCCAACCTAGCAGTTCGAAAGCACGTCAAAGTGCAAGTAGATAAATAGGTACCGCTCTGGCGGGAAGGTAAACGGCGTTTCCGTGCGCTGCTCTGGTTCGCCAGAAGCGGCTTAGTCATGCTGGGCACATGACCCGGAAGCTGTACACCGGCTCCCTCGGCCAATAAAGCGAGATGAGCGCCGCAACCCCAGAGTCAGTCACAACTGGACCTAATGGTCAGGGGTCCCTTTACCTTTACCTTTTATGTTTTATTTTTAATTTTTATCCAAGTTTTGGCAGAGATAATTTTTTGAGAAAATTATATCAGCGGTGGTGAAGTGAGACTTCGGTAAGACTTTAGGATGGGGTAGCCAACATGGTGCTTTCTAGATGTTGTGGTTTATTTTTAAATGTTTGTATTTTGTTGTTGCAGTTGTTTGCTACCCTGGGCTCCTTTAGGGAGGAACGAAAGGATAATATTGATATTATTAGGTTGTATCCAACAGTCGTCAAACTCAAAGTGGACAAATGGAAATTTTTGTCAGTGGCCCACATTGAACTACCTGCTTCCATTACCTGAAGTTAGTGCAAGGACTTGTATGTAGTGCAACACAACTTTTCCACATCTCCTCTCCAGATTTGCCTGTTGCGCCTCTCCCAGGTCCATTTTGGAGGGTTAGGAGAACCCCACAATCTCCTTAACGCCACATTGAATTCCATCCATGCGCTGAGGAAACCTTAGTTGGATGCGAACCAATAATAATTGGCCATGAACAGAATTATTATTACAGTGGTACCTCAGGTTAAGTACTTAATTCATTCCAGAGGTCCATTCTTAATCTGAAACTGTTCTTAACCTGAAGCACCACTTTAGCTAATGGGGCCTCCTGCTTCCGCTGTGCCGCGGGAGCATGATTTCTGTTCTTATCCTGAAGCAAAGTTCTTAACCTGAAGCACTATTTCTGGGTTAGCGGAGTCTATAACCTGAAGCGTATGTAACCTGAAGCGTATGTAACCCGAGGTACCACTGTATTATTATTATTATTATTATTATTATTATTATTATTATTATTATCATCATCATCATCAGAATAACAATAGTGGCCTGATCAGTACCTACTTACATTCAGACCCTGATGCTTTTGTGGCTTCACATTTCCCTGAATCAAGTTTTTCCATTCCCTTACCTCCTTCCCTATCCCAAACGGAACTGACCTTCGGCTTCACTTCTGTCCCTTTCCTGCTTTCCATTCACAGATATGTAAAACTCAAGACACGAAAGCCGCAACGTCCTGCTGCAGCCCTTCCGTCCCGGTCCACTTCAACATCCAGCAGGACTGTGGACATTTTGTTGCCACGGTGCCCTCCAGCATGCTGAAAAACGCTTCCGCGGACGGCCAGGGCCCCTCCCGCGCCGCCACCGAGCAAGACTGCGTGGTCGTCATCACCCGCGAGGTCCCGCACCAGACTGCCGCCGACTTTGTGAGGGGTTCCGGCCCTTTCCACAAAGCGAAGCCGGAGCTGTATGAGCGGCGGGTGTGCTTCCTGCTCCTGCAGCTCTGCAACGGGCTGGAGCACCTCAAGGAGTACAGCGTCATCCACAGAGACCTTTGCCTCGAGAACTTGCTGCTGGTCCACTGCAGACCTCCCCCCAGCTGCAGCAAAAGCAGAGAGGACAAACATCTGCCGCGGCTCATCATCAGCAACTTTCTGAAAGCCAAGCAGAAGCCGGGCGCCGCCGAGTCCAAAGCGAAAAAGAACCAGGCTCGCCTGGCCCCGGAGATCGTCTCCGCCTCCCAGTACAAAAAATTTGACGAGTTCCAAACCGGCATCCTCATCTATGAGCTTCTACACCAGCCCAACCCCTTCGAAGTGAAAGCCCACCTCCGGGAGCAGGAGTACAGCCAGGACGACCTTCCCCCGTTGCCTCACCTGTCCATTTATTCTCGGGGGCTCCAGCAGCTGGCTCACTTGTTGCTGGAAGCAGACCCCATCAAACGCATCCGCATCGTGGAGGCCAAGCAGATCCTACAGTGCCTGCTGTGGGGTCCCCGGAAAGACTTGACGGATCAGGCCCTTAACCACGAGGAAGCGCTTCACAACTGGATCGACATGAAGCGGGCGTTGCTCATGATGAAGTTTGCCGAGAGGGCGGTGGACGCGGAGCGGAGCGTCGAGCTGGAGGACTGGCTCTGCTGCCAGTATTTAGCCGCCGCAGATCCACCTTCTCTCTGCAAGTCGCTGAAACATCTTCAGCTCCTTTGATTCTCCATAGTGTGTGAAAAGGGCGTCGTTAGTTCTAAGGGCAATGGGCCAAGTGCTTCCTTAAACAGAAAATGGCACACACCTCCCGTCCCCTCTGTGGAATGATAATTGCGTGAAACAGACCGTATTTCATGCACAAACACAACACAAAGATCAAAACCTATGTACATTTCAGGATAAATACCGTTATGAGTGTTGTAAACAGACAATAATGCTGGATTCCACCACCAAGTGTATTGCTTCCTGGGTTACTCTTGGAGGTAAATTAAAAAAAGGAAAAACAAGAAGGTATGTGTATTTCCTAAATGGGAGGAGGGTTTCGTTCTTGTGAGATTTTGTTGTTGTTTTGCTTTCCTAGTGAATGTGCTCAATCTTGGGGCAGAGGCTTATTGGCTGTGAAATATCCTAATATATTTTCTATTAAAAAACCCAGCAACATTCTGCGTGATTCTGGATGGTGGCTTAATTTTATACACAGGTTGTTCAGATACTGCAAAGAAGCCATTGGCGACCGAGAAAAAGCATATGGCGTTTTGATGCCAGCAGTGCTGTGTGGATGCACACATGAGGAGCTCCTATCCCATAATATTTGACTGCCTGGAAGTATTGTATGTCTCACCAAACCCATCTTTGCCCACTCAAGCCTTCCTGGCAGCCCTGCTCCAACTTTACCCTGCCCAGAGGGATCACCAGCCTCATAGATGTAGAAAAAGGGTAGGAAGGTGACTTGAAGAAGAAAAATGAATTGAGCAAAAAGGAAGAGATTCTGGAGTCTGAAGTGTGCTCTCTCATTTTCAGGGAATTGAGCATTTCCTGCATCTCTTCCTGCACCCATTAAAAACAAAAGCAAATGCTTTCCTCTTCAACCCTCTCTGTGAGCTCATCCATACTGCCATGAAGAGGGGTGAGTTTCCTTGTACCTTGGTTAGTTCTTAGTTATCCATATGACTTTCTCCTTCAAATCACTGCCTTCCCACACTTTCCCCTCCCTCAATCTGGATTTTATATACCGTATTTTTCGCTCTATACAACGCACCAGACCACAAGACGCACCTAGTTTTTGGAGGAGGAAAACAAGAAAAAAAATATTCTGAATCTCAGAATCCAGAACAGCAAGAGGGATCGCTGCGCAGCGAAAGCAGCGATCCCACTTGCTGTTCTGGCTTCTGGGATAGCTGCGCAGCCTGCATTCGCTCCATAAGACGCACACACATTTCCCCTTCCTTTTTAGGAGGGAAAAAGTGAGTCTTATAGAGCAAAAAATACGGTACTTTAAAAGAGAAAATCCAGATTGAGGGAGCGGAAAGTGTGGGAAAGCATTGATTTGGAGGAGAAAGTCATTTGGGTAGCAAAGCATTAATGGAGATAAAGGAAGCTTACTGTCTACTTTAAAGAACTGTATGGATAAACGGCGTAAGGATGATAACTGCAGTGTGCATGGACCTGTAATTGGTTAGCTGCCCTGAACAGTCATAGCTAAGACCATGCTCTGTACCACATTCCACTGAAGGAATGAGTACTCTGTCCCATACTCTATGTCATATACAGAAAAATGTGAAGTATTTTCTTGAAGGGGAGAGAGGAAATGGGTCCATTCATCTCTCACATTCAGATGGCACCCACCTGAGAGGTGCTGGAACTGAGTTCCGGCGAGTTCCGGCTGGAAAAAAGCACTGTTTATAAGAAAACTTGAAAGAAAAAAAGGAAACAAAAGTTGCCTAGGTGCGGTTTGCCAGGGTCTAGGGACTGGCAACCTACAGTACCCTACCATTATGTAAATAATAATAATCATCACTGAGTAGTCCAGATCAAAATCCTAGAACGTTAAAGAATTTTGATACCTTTACAATGAGCAGCAGCATACTCACACATTGAAATGGCTATCAGGAAAAGTGGGGGAGAAGCTGATAAGCTTTGGTGGTGTATAGGGTCCTCAGCAATGTTTAGTGGCTCCAGCAGCTGTCTTGCTCCAGATGCACAGCAATATTTACAGGCGACTCAGAAGCAGGCATAGGCAAACTGACCACTGGTCCCTGACCACTGGTCCTGTTAGCTAGGGGTTATGGGAATTGTAGTCCCAAACATCTGGAGGGCCGGAGTTTGCCTATGCCTGCTCCTAAGTGTTGCTTCATAAGGCAACTTGTCCCCTCATGGGGATTATTTTCCATTTTGGAAACTGCATGTATCTGATCATGGGCAAAAGGTCAGGTGAGTATGTGTTTTTCCCCACTGTGAGGATTGTGAACAGTGTGGCAGGTTTGACTTTCTAGGGTAAAGGCCTGCGATCTGGTAAACATCCGTCCCTTCAAGAAACCTGCATTGAGGCAATCAAGGAAGCATTAAAACCCTACCAGCCAAATGGTCTACAGAGGAAGGAGAGGAACAATTGAGAGTTTACATTGCAGGCTTTGTGCCATGCATAAGAACAACAACATCTGGTTTATTAGTCATATCAGGACTGGTTTGGACACCTTCCCAATTCCCCATAGAATATGGATCCAGCAGCAAAAGCAAGGTGGTTTTTTGAGGGACTTAGCACCGGGATCAGGCAAGATAAGTGGACTGGAAGGGTTTGCAGAGGAGATTTTTTTACCCCTGGCTGATCACTAGCCTTACTGTTGGACCACATCCTGATATTCCCTTCCCCAGCAGGCTTGCTATGAGGTCCCATCACCATAATTCCACTTATCTGTAACTCTTCTGCCTATAGGGTTGAAGTTGAGAAGCCCAGATAAGTACTTCAGAGGCTAGATTTGGGTCATGGGCAACCATAGCTGACCCCAGGTTATATTATAAATTATACCATCACCGTAAACATTCGGCAATCCATCTTTCTATTTGATTAAATTAACACAGATGAATCGAGAGGTGCAATGAGCTGGGAAAACTGAGAACCTGAAATAAACAATACCTCTCAATAGAACTTTCCTTATTGTTTTTCTAGTCTTGCTTCTGAATGCTTAACAGCAGCTTGGCACTCAGAAATTAAACAGGTGCAGCTTTTATTGATGTAGAAATCAGGTGGGGGGGGAGAGTTTCAGCTCCAGAATTTCTTCATGTACAGTGGTACCTGGGGTTACAGACGCTTCAGGTTACAGACTCTGCTAACCCAGAAATAGTACCTCGGGTTAAGAACTTTGCTTCAGGATGAGAACAGAAATCGTGCTCCGGCAGCAGCGGAAGGCCCCATTAGCTAAAGTGGTACCTCGGGTTAAGAACAGTTTCAGGTTAAGAACGGACCTCCAGAATGAATTAAGTTCTTAACCCGGGGTACCACTGTATCTACAGTGCGTTCAACAATGATTCGTGTTGGAAGAGGCAGCATGAAATTCATACTCAAGGTATGTTTTTTTTACCAACAGTTTGGAGTAGGTGGAGGGGTGATCAATGGCTCTATGCAAGTCAGTTTGACAGTTACTTACTGACCCAGATCCTGTGCTTTTATGCTAGTGGCGCTGTGGGTTAAATCACAGAGCCTAGGACTTGTCGACAGTTCGAATCCCCACGACGGGGTGAGCTCCTGTTGCTCGGTCCCTACTCCTGCCAACCTAGCAGTTCAAAAGCACGTCAAAGTACAAGTAGATAAATAGGTACCACTCCGGCGGGAAGGTAAACAGCATTTCCGTGTGCTGCTCTGGTTCGCCAGAGGCGGCTTAGTCATGCTGTACACCGGCTCCCTCGGCCAGTAAAGCGAGATGAGCGCCACAATGCCAGAGTCGTCCGCCACTGGACCTAATGGTCAGGGGTCCCCTTTACCTTTTTAAGCCTAATGTACTAAGCGGGCAACGGTTTGTTCTGACACAGCACCAGAAATAGTGATGGAAAAAACTTCATCACACATTTATTAATGTTGGGCTGCTGTTAAACGCCGTAAGAACAAGTTTATTTTACCCTCCCGAGCCAGGATCCTGCCCACAAAGGACCTGCAGAGCAATCAGGCCACATGCAACCAAGAGAGAACTGAAAGGCTTCCTGTTTGGCCACCACCAACATATGGTGAGAACGGGTGAGCATTAATATGTAATAGACCCCTGTTAAGAAATCAATGGGGTTACAGTTTACTGAGCCTGGTGACAGCTGGGAGCCTGGCAGCCAAGCCGTGTTTGCTGTTCTAACTTTGGACAAGAGGGAATTAGCAACAGGTGGGTCATATTGTTCTCAAAGGAAAATAGTTGGATCCAACACAAAAAGACGGAAATTGTGCTCGCTCAGACCAGTTGGGCAAAGTTTGTGCAGTTGCACAACATCCTCCCTCAAGACCTTTGCCCTGTAGGCTAAAGGCGAACTGAAATGGACCAAATTGCCAGACAGCAGAAATGAGATTTGTGTGGTAGCAGCACTTGCTAGAGGCAAACCATACCAAGTATGAACTTCAAGACCCACGACAGCTGATAGTTCAGATGTGCCCTGACCACAGCTAACCTGCTTTCCCCACTCCTTCATCTACCTGTGAAGGGATGGGCGGATGGATGGTAGGAAACAACCCTTTCTGAGAGTTCATCATCCATCCATTGTAGAGACGCCGGCTAGTAAGTACATTTTCTGGTGGGTCACTTTGGGGCTGTTCCACAAATTGGCCAACAAGTGTACACTGCTCCCTGACATGTGCTTGCTTGTATGATACATATGTATACAACAGTCACCTTTTGTTGCATCTGTGCTTTGCATTTTTAGTTAAGACACCTAAAATGTGAAATGTGTGAAGAGGGCCTAGTAGGGAGGGAGGGAGGGTAGTGTTCTGAGGCCCTCCCTCACCCACCACTGGCTGCCTCCAAATCCTGTTGCCACCTCCTCAATACACCTTCACTGGAGGCTTTTGAGCAGAGGTTGGATGGTCATCTGTTGTGGATGCTTTATTTGGGATTCCTGCCTAGCAGTGGGTTGGACTAGATAACTCTTGGGGTCCCTTCCAACTCTATGATTCTGTGACCTCTGCACAGAATGCCAATTCCATGGAAAGCTGGATTTGGCCCTCTGACCTGTAGTTGCTAAGTCTAAATTTGGGTACCCTGGTGCTCCTGAACATCTCCCACTCAACCCAGCTGGCCATTACCTGGTTCACCTGTTGACTTAAGTCTGCAGAACAGCCTTCCACAACTTGGTGTCTTCCAGATGTTCTTGGGACTATAACTCCCATCAATCCCAGGCAGCATGGCTAAGAGTGATGGGAGTCATGATTCAAAACTATGCAGAGTTGGGGAAGGCTGCTATAGAACCTCTGTGAGGATGCTCTGCTTTCCAGTCCTAACCAATCCACACATGGACCAGAGCTAAGCCAGCATTCTGATTGGCTTCAGAGAACCAGGACACTACCTGTGCCTTGGGACGAATCAGGTACAGTGGACTCTTGGGTTGCGAACGTGATCCGTGCAGGATGCACATTCGCAACCTGCAGTGTTCGCAACCCGCGTCTGCACACGCATGGGTTGCGATTCGGCACTTCTGTGCATGCGCAAAGCATGATTTAGCGCTTCTGCGCATGCGCGACCGCCAAAACCCGGAAGTAACCCGTTCCGGTACTTCCGGGTTTCGGCACTCCGCAACCCGAAAAGACGTACCCTGAAGCAGCTGCAACCCGAGGTGTGACTGTAATCTGTAGTCTTAGATTTGACAATGTACCCATTGGTGAAAGATAGCCCCAGCATAACCAATAATAGGACCTTCTCTGAATGTGCCCCCCTGGCCAGTTGCTTGTTGAGATTAAGGGTCCATTGAGGCTGGAATTCTCTTTCATCAGTGGCTAGTCAGATGCCTCTGGAATCTCACAAACAAGGCATGAAGAAACACACAAATAAACAAGCCCACCATCCCATTGTTTGCTCCTTGCAACTGGTACTCAAAGGTAAACTTCTCTGAATGTGAAATCTCTATTTTGCTATCATGGCTAATCAGAGCTGTCCTGCTTTATCAGATCAAGAGTCCCATCTAGGCTATAAGCCCATTAGTGGCTTAAACTTTCCCTCTGCTGCATTTCACCCAATGCACGTGATTTGTTCTCGCACCCCTCCTATTCAATGAAACTCACTGAGCATGTGGCTGCCTGAACTCTACACATCTCAGCTTAACTGCGCTTATGTTTTCAAATCGTATGGAAGTGCATCAAACAGGAGTATTCCTCAAGAAACTGCAGGATGCATTAAAAAAATTGTGGCTATCTGGCTTCAAGCACCAGTGCGGGGAGAGCGTTGGAGCTGGAATAAACTGCAATGTTGTTGTTGTTTAGTCGTTTAGTCGTGTCCGACTGTTCGTGACCCCCTGGACAGGCACTCCTGTCTTTCACTGCCTCCCGCAGTTTGGTCAAACTCATGCTGGTAGCTTCGAGAACACTGTCCAACCATCTCGTCCTCTGTCGTCCCCTTCTCCTTATGCCCTCCATCTTTCCCAACATCAGGGTCTTTTCCAGGGAGTCTTCTCTTCTCATGAGGTTGCCAAAGTCTTGGAGCCTCAGCTTCAGGATCTGTCTTTCCAGTGACCCCTCAGGGCTGATTTCCTTCAGAATGGACATGTTTGATCTTCTTGCAGTCCATGGGACTCTCAAGAGTCTCCTCCAGCACCGTAACTGAAAAGCATCAATTCTTCGGCGATCAGCCTTCTTTATGGTCCAGCTCTCACTTACGTACATCACTACTGGGAAAACCACAGCCATAGATTGAGGTTGCTAAAGTATTCTTTTACAAAGCAATCTGCTGTCATGTATAGACAGTGGGGAGGTAGAAGGAATCCTACATAAGTTGTAGATTTCTTGCTGCCTCTCATGCATCGTACTTGGCGCATTGCCACTTGCTTGGAGAGAAGGAACTCTCAAGCATGTAGCAGTAACATTGGGTTCTGCTGCCACCTGGTGACATTCTTAGAGAAGGTACAGCCAGCCTGGTTTCAAAGGAAGAATTCTTTGGCAGCTAGCCTGTGCCACAGCCCAGAGAGTTTGGGGCATATCTAGGGAGCAGCAAGAGGACTGATGAGCTTTAACAGTGGCATAGAGACATGCCTGTTCTTCAGCTCAATGTCACTGTCTGCTCAAAAGACCAGAGGCAAAACTGCACCAAGGTACTGGGGACTGCCAAAAGTATGGGCTAGTACTGGAATAGGATGCCAAGCTCAGTTACAGCACAAGGCAGTGTCTCTGTATACTTCATTCATTTTGTAAGATCCAAAGCATGTGCTTCGTTGCAGAACCATCGTGCTGAGTCCAGTTATGTGGCAACCACAGGACTTCGGAGAGGAAGCAACAGCTGCTTTATCTCCAGCGATATTGGGGGAATTAAAGGCATGTACCCTGCGGCAATGGGACGCGGGTTGGCGCTGTGGGTTTAACCACAGAGCCTAGGACTTACTGATCAGAAGGTTGGCGGTTCGAATCCCTGTGATGGGGTGAGCTCCCATTGCTCGGTCCCTGCTCCTGCCAACCTAGCAGTTCGAAAGCATGTCAAAGTGCACGTAGATAAATAGGAACCGCTCCGGCGGGAAGGTAAACAGCGTTTCCGTGCACTGCTCTGGTTCACCGGAAGCGGCTTAGTCATGCTGGCCACATGACCCGGAAGCTGTCTGCGGACAAACGCCGGCTCCCT
The DNA here is from genome assembly GCA_034642415.1 of Podarcis siculus. Classification (NCBI taxonomy): domain Eukaryota; kingdom Metazoa; phylum Chordata; class Lepidosauria; order Squamata; family Lacertidae; genus Podarcis; species Podarcis siculus. The sequence goes on along the minus strand of JAXCMG010000032.1, from coordinate 7,732,919 downwards.
CAGCCCATAGAGCGAGATGAGCGCCGCAACCCGAGTCGGTCACGACTGGACCTAATGGTCAGGGGTCCCTTTACCTTACCCTGTGGCAGATGCAATCCCTAAAACAGGCAAAAACACATACCAAAGAAAAAGTCAATTGGAGACAAGGCTCGGTTGGTAGAGCATGAGACTCTTAATCTCAGGGTTGTGGGTTCAAGCCCCACGATGGGCAAAATATTCCTGCATTGCAGGGGGTTGGTCTAGATGACTCTTGTGGTCCCTTCCAACTCTACAAATTTGCTGTCCTTAGGTGGGCATGCTCAGGGAGAAGACAGATACAAGATTTTAAAACTGGTCAAGAGTGCTTGACTGCACTGTTACTGCTTTGTAAACAGAAATACTTTATTGTCAGGGAACCAGGCAGAGGGCCTTCTCGGTAGTGGCACCCGCCCTGTGGAACGCCCTCCCACCAGATGTCAAAGAGAAAAACAACTACCAGAGTTTTAGAAAACATCTGAAGGCCGCCCTCTTTAGGGAAGCTTTTAATGTTTAATAGACTATTGTAGTTTAATATTCTATTGGAAGCCACCCAGAGTGGCTGGGGAAACCCAGCCAGATGGGCAGGGTATAAATAATTATTATTATTATTATTATTATCATCATCATCATCTACGTTTTCTGAGTGGTTTTAACTGTTTTTGAAAAAGCATTGTGTGTTGTTGCTCTTTTTATGCAGGTAAGGGGAAAAGATTGACGTGGGGGGGGCGAATAAAAACAAGTGCAGGCTTTATTAAAAGGGGAGGGGAAAGACAACCACGATGGGAGGAGCAAGATGAAAGACTTCACCTAGTTTGTGTGTACTGTATGTTAACAATGCAAGTGACCTTACAAGGTGGACTTGAACCTTGCATGAAAAAGCTGCTGTATGTAACTGTTTTTAAAATCCTGCTTCTGTCTACACACCTCCATCAAAAGATGCGAAATGAGCTAGTGAGGACCAGTGGGGCTGCTCACTCATTTCTTTACTAACAGGAGGAGCACAGTGACAGAGACTAATGGAAAGAAGCTATTGTACGAAGACAACAGCCGCCAAAGCATGGAGACACTCCTCATCTCAACAGCGATCATAATGTACGCCACCACCAGTTGTGTATGACACCAGGTCACAGTTTGGTACAGCAGCCTCTGAAGCCGGGATTTTGCCACTGAACCCAAAAAGCGATGGAGGCGGTAGTCAGCTTCCACCATAACGGCCCAGCACAGAAACCCAAAGACCTGGCCAGGGCGGAGGCCATGCCACCAGGCTGAGAAGGCAAAGGTGGCCAGGAGAGGATGTGAACTGCTCTGCTGGAATATGAGCCTCCTCAGCCACTGGGCTGTGCTCTTGTTCCATGTTCGGGTAAAGCCAGCAATTGTGTTGGTTGTTTCCAAGGTCCAAATGTCTGTGTCCATGACGACTCTGTCTGCAGCTGCTGAATATTGGTGGTGGCCAAGATCCAGCCCCAAACCGGCAGCAAGGAAGAGGGATTCGTCAAGCAGCCAGTGAGAGTAGTATGTGAGCCTGAAGGACAGGGCTGAGGTCCACACGACGTAAACACAGTCAAAGTGGGTGCAGTCGATTAGGTCGTCCAGAGCGGAAATGTGTCCTCTCACGATATTGTTCAACAGGCCCAGAGTCAGAGCCCCCAGGCCTTTTTGAGTGGCAGCCCAGAGGAGACCTGAAGAAAAGGGAGCCTTGGAATAGCTTACCCATGCCTGAAATCTGCGGAAAGAGCATAGTGGGCCTCCCAGCAGGGTCGGGAAACACAGCAGATAAGTACACAATGGCAGTGCCTGGAGCAGGTGCCAGCAAAAGGATCTCCTCTCTTCAGATAGCAAGCCTACCCTCACTTTGTTTTCATGGATATCCAAAGCCAGTGAGGTGACTTTCTGGGTCATCAGCATGAGGGCAGAAAGGGCAATGGGCAATCTGAAACAGAGCAAAAGGTTAGCTCAGTGACAGGTAAAAGGTAAAGGGAGCCCTGACCATTAGGTCCAGTCGTGGCCGACTCTGGGGTTGCGGCGCTTATCTCGCTTTATTGGCCAAGGGAGCTGGCGTACAGCTTCCGGGTCATGTGGCCAGCATGACTAAGCCGCTTCTGGCGAACCAGAGCAGCGCACGGAAACGCTGTTTACCTTCCCGCCAGAGTGGTACCTATTTATCCACTTGCACTTTAACGTGCTTTCGAACTGCTAGGTTGGCAGGAGCAGGGACCGAGCAATGGGAGCTCACCCCATTGCGGGGATTCGAACTGCCAACCTTCTGATCAGCAAGCCCTAGGCTCTGTGGTTTAACCCACAGCACCACCCAAGTAGCCCAGCTCAGTGATAGAAGAGCCCACAATTTGCATTTAAGAGCCGCCCAGTTTTAGGTCTCGGCAATTCTGTTAGAGAGCCTATGTCACATCCCATTTTAAGCATCTGAAAGAATGCCAGGAGTTGTAGTTTGGTGGGGGTGCCGAACATTTTTTGTTAGATATCTCAAACCGCCTCACAGAACTACAATTCCCGGGATCCCATGGGCAACAGGAAATGGCTAATAAACCAGTCTGTCCGGTTAATATTTTCTCCCTTCAAAAGTAAATAGAGCTGGAGCTACCAGCTTGTGTTTTAAGTCCTATATACTTTTAATGGCTCAGGATCTGACTTTTACGCAGATCCTTTTAAGAGCAAAATTTGTTTGTGTATTCTTGCTCACCTTGGGTCTCTTTTTGCAGGGGAGCCTGATCCGGGAAGTTGCAACACATCACTTACTCAAAAGTCCAAATGTGCTCATGGAAATAAAAAGGTTGACTGTCCCTCCTCAAAAAGAAGCTCACTGCTTAGTGATAGTTTAGTTTGTCCTGATAAAGGTATTTTATTAGGGTGGCACTGTGGGTTAAACCACAGAGCCTAGAACTTGCCGATCAGAAGGTTGGCAGTTCGAATCCTCACGACGGGGTGAGCTCCCGTTGCTCGGTCCCTGCTCCTGCCAACCTAGCAGTTCGAAAGCATGTCAAAGTGCAAGTAGATAAATAGGTATCACTCTGGTGGGAAGGTAAACGGCGTTTCCGTGCGCTGATCTGGTTCACCAGAAGCGGCTTAGTCATGCTGGCCACATGACCCGAAAGCTGTACGCCGGCTCCCTCGGATAATAAAGTGAGATGAGCACCACAACCCCAGAGTCGGTCACGACTGGACCTAATGGTTAGGGGTCCCTTTACCTTTACCTTTAATAAAGGTATTACACTACAGCTCCTGTTTATACTGGGTATAATTCCCATAAAGTTCAATGACAATAAAATTAGTAAGAAAAACAGTTATACCACCCAGGAAAAGACACTCTGAATACAATTAGTCTGTCTACTGTTTCTATGTGTACTGAAATAATGCGAAGTAAACTGCTCCGAGACTAACTCTGCCAACCAACCGATACACTAGACTAGAGGTGCACATCTTTACCTGATACATGCAGCTTCTTGTAGGTAATATTCTTTGTAATGCAGCCCAAGATGGCACAGTGTTTGCCAGGTCATCTGAACGAAGAATGCCCATGTGTGGACCTGCTGTGGGCCAGCGGAATGGATTACGGCAAGAGAGGAGAAGGCAGATATAAGCAGCAGCAGGGCGTAGCACCCCATAGCAGACCAGGCCAGGAGGAAACCACCCACCAGGAGGAAAGTGTACCTAAAAATAAACAGACGTGTTTTCAAAGTCATGGTGGCAATTTTCAGGGTAAGAAGTTTCCCGCCTGGCAGGAAAGTGAACAGACGGGGAGGCGGGAATGCCACGTAGAAGTGTGGCAAGGCAGTGTTGGGGAGAGCTGGGAATCTGTGCTCCCTGTGTAACATCTAGTTCCCAACCAAGCACTTTGGTAACAAACAAAAAAAATCAGCCAGGTCATCACACTAGTTCAACCTGCATCAATACCCAAAGATGCCATTTGGTTCACTGTTAGAAATAAACATAAATTATTAGCACACATCCAATTCACATAGGACTGCCTCTTGTTGTTGTTTAGTCATTTAGTCGTGTCCGACTCTTCGTGGCCCCCTGGACCAGAGCATGCCAGGCACTCCTGTCTTGCACTGCCTCCCGCACTTTGGTCAGACTCATGTTTGTAGCTTCGAGAACACTGTCCAACCATCTTGTCCTCTGTCGTCCCCTTCTCCTTGTGCCCTCCATCTTTCCCAACATCAGGGTCTTTTCCAGGGAGTCTTCTCTTCTCATGAGGTGGCCAAAGTATTGGCGCCTCATCTTCAGGATCTGTCCTTCCAGTGAGCACTCAGGGCTGATTTCCTTCAGAATGGAGAGGTTTAATCTTCTTGCAGTCCATGGGACTCTCAAGAGTCTCCTCCAGCACCATAATTCAAAAGCATCAATTCTTCGGCGATCAGCCTTCTTTATGGTCCAGCTCTCACTTCCATACATCACTACTGGGGACTGCCTCTTAAGACAGTACAAAAGCTTCAACTGGTAGCGAATTCTGTGGCACGCTATCGGAAGAAAGATGGTGGGGAGCTCCAGTCGTAACTGATTTTCTTCCCAGCTAGTTGTTGCTTTTAAAGTGCTACACATTCCTATACAGGGCTTTTTTCCAGCTGGAACTTGCCATAACTCCGTTCTAGCACCTCTCAGGTGGGCGCCATTGCCATTATAAGAGAAAAAAGGAAGGTGTTCATGGTGAGTTCCAGCACCTCTTTTTCTAGAAAAATGACACTGTTGTGGTCCTTCAGATGTTGCTGGACTACAGCTCCCAGCATCCCCAACCTTTGGCCATGCTAATTGTGACTGATGGGAGTTGGACTCCAACAACATCTGGAGGGCCACAGGTTCCCCATCCTCTGGTATATACAATAGCCTCCTGTCTACACAGATAAGGCCTCTTTTGTATGTTCCCTTTTCCTAAGGACAGAACCGTTCAGGCATTGAGAATATATCTTCCCATTTTGGTACCCAGAGGTGGTTGCTAGGTACTTACAAGACCTGGGAGACCAACAGATGACACAAATGTCTATAAAATTAGCATGTGATACTTTACAGGTACAGTGGTACCTCGGGTTACATACGCTTCAGGTTACAGACTCTGCTAACCCAGAAATAGTACCTCAGGTTAAGAACTTTGCTTCAGGATGAGAACAGAAATCGTGTTCTGGCAGCACGGCGGCAGCGGGAGGCCCCATTAGCTAAAGTGGTGCTTCAGGTTAAGAACAGTTTCAGGTTAAGAACAGACCTCCGGAACGAATTAAGTACTTAACCCGAGGTACCACTGTATAGATGTTCCTGGGAAATTACAGTGGCAAATGGTTGGAGCTCACCTACATTGCTTTGCTATGTGCCCAGCTTCCTCATATTTTATTTTTTTCAGAAAATTGTTTAAGGGGAAAGGGGCAGGAAATCCAGGGCATGCTACAAATGACATGAGACTCAGCCCCCCAGAAACATCATGGCTGGTGGCACTTTCTTTTGCATCTCACTTTCTGGAAAACAATCGGATTGGCGCTTTCCTTACCAATCCACTTTTAAAATCTCCTCCTTATCCACAGGTGAAAACTTTTTCTTTCTCAAGTGTTTCCTAGTTCCTGATACATTGAGCTTATTATTTTCTAGAAGCTGCTGTTTTTTGATTGGCTTTCTTTTTAAGTACCGTATTTTTCGCACTATAAGACGCACCAGACCACAAGACGCACCTAGTTTTTGGAGGAGGAAAACAAGGAAAAAAATATTCTGAATCTCAGAAGCCAGAACAGCAAGAGGGATCGCTGCGCAGTGAAAGCAGCAAATCCTCTTGCTGTTCTGGCTTCTGGGATAGCTGCGCAGCCTGCGTTCGCTCCATAAGACGCACACACATTTCCCATTACTTTTTAGGAGGGAAAAAGTGAGTTTTACAGAGCAAAAAATACGGTATATTTTATAAAAAGATTTTTTAGTTATTGTTTCTATTGTAGGCTTTTAAATTCTTGTTTTAGCCCTTGCTTTGTTTGCAGCTTATTAGTCAAGAAAAATATAACATTTTTTTAAAAAAGTAATAATAGTAAAAAAAAATTAGATAATGATACCTACCTTGCATTTATAGAAAGATTCCCAGAGGCACAGAGATAATGGAACAAAATAGCAAATGGAAAAGCAGCTAGCTGGTATAAAGCTGTGGCTTGAAAGAAAAACGGGGTTTCCCAGTTCATGAAGACCCTCATTCTCAAAATGCTATTTTGCTGGTTGTCTTCCAGTCCTTTCCCACCTAAATGAAGTGTCTCAGCATTGTTGTCTTTTCCCTGTATTGGATTAGGCTAATAATGGAAACCACCCAGATAATGAAGGTCAGCGTATCAGAGTTTATAACTATGGAGACTGGACATTCTGCCTAAATAATATACATTGAGGTATATTATTTGTGCAAATGCCATTTTCGCTGAGCTGCTGTGCCACGAAAGTCGGATTGTCACCCGATGAGGCCCTTTTGAATACTGATTATGAGGTGGAAGCAAAGATAAGAGCCTCATACCAAACTGATAACATCTCCATGACACACAAAATTGCCATACTTTCAAAGAATCAGAGACGCATAAATGGTTGTTCTTATCCTTCCCTTATAATATCCATCATAAACATTACCAGAAGAATACACAGTAAGTCAATATTAAAAATGGCAACTGTGGTAGGCATGAATGGAAAATTGTTTTGATACATTGGATTGTAGTGGATATAAGGGTCAGTACAATAGTTAGGTTTCCAAGCTCCCATATTTCTCACAGATGGTCCATGGCTAAAAGGAGGCATGAGGTGAGTTTCACTAGAAATGAAAAAGTAGAAGGAAAATTGAACATCCCTTCCCTGTGTGCCGCAGTCCTGGTGAATATCACTCCCATCCACCCCCAGCCCACCCATAAGGCAGGCTGAGGCAGCCACCTTGGGTGGCAGAAGCCCAAGAGGCATTGCCCCCACAAGTGCCCTTGGTCACCCACCACTGGGGGAGAAGCAGCAAGATGGCACCAAAATCTTAAGAGATTGTATGCACTTCACAAAATCTTGTGAGAACTCTGCGAGATCTCATGGTCACTGTTGCTGCTTCATGGGCACTCCCCAGGTAGGGGAGGCTGTTGTGGGGCAGCACCTTCCTGACGCACTTCGGGTGGCAAAAAGGGATGAGCCACCCCTGCCCAGAGCCACCAGTTGGAAAATTCCCAATGGCACACTTGTTGTTGTTTAGTCGTGTCCGACTCTTCGTGACCCCATGGACCAGAGCACGCCAGGCACTCCTGTCTTCCATTGCCTCCGGCAGTTTGGTCAGACTCATGTTCCTTGCTTCAATAACACTGTCCAACCATCTCGTCCTCTGTCGTCCCCTTCGCCTTGTGCCCTCCATCTTTCCCAACATCAGGGTCTTTTCCAGGGAGTCTTCTCTTCTCATGAGGTGGCCAAAGTATTGGAGCCTCAGCTTCACGATCTGTCCTTCCTGTGAGCACTCAGAGCTGATTTCCTTCAGAATGGATAGGTTTGATCTTCTTGCAGTCCATGGGACTCTCAAGAGTCTCCTCCAACACCATAATTCAAAAGCATCAATTCTTCGGCGATCAGCCTTCTTTATGGTCCAGCTCTCACTTCCATACATCTCACTTCCATACATGGCACACTTAGATATGTGTTGTTTGGCCATAGTTGACTCAGGAATCAAACCCATGCTGCTCCCTTCATTCCACCACAACACTGGGGAGGCTTGTAGCAGTTATAAGTGTGGGTGAGAGCCCAACTAGGGCAGCTAAGGGTGAAATCTCCCCTTGGCCATGAAACCCATTGCGTGACCTTGAACTGTCTCTTGCCTCAACTACCCCACACTGTTACTGTGAGGATAACCTTAATCTCAGGGTTGTGGGTTGGAGCCCCACACTGGGCAAGAGTCCTGCATTGCAGGGGGTTTGTTTGCACACGAGCCGATCCTCGTGATCCCTTCCAACTCCACAATTCTATGATTGTGCGTTTCTGAGCACAATTCAAAGTGTTGATGCTGACCTTTAAAGCCCTAAACAGCCTCTGCCCAGTATATCTGAAGGAGCGTCTCCGCCCCCATTGTTCATCCCGGACGCTGAAATCCAGCACCGAGGGCCTTCTTGCAGTTCCCTCACTGCGAGAAGTGAGGTTGCAGGGAACCAGGCAGAGGGCCTTCTCAGTGGTGGCTCCTGCCCTGTGGAACACCCTCCCATCAGATGTCAAGGAAATAAACAACTATCTGACATTTAGAAGACATCTGAAGGCAGCCCTGTTTAGGGAAGTTTTTATGTTTGATGTTTATTGTGTTTTTAATATTCTGTTGGGAGCCGCCCAGAGCAGCTGGGGAGGCCCAGCCAGATGGGCAGGTAATAAGTACTATAAGTCAGTACTATAAGTGAAATATACTCAGAGTTGAGAGTGGATTTCATGCCCTTTATTCAGCTCATAGTGGTGAGGAGGAATGGAAGTTCACCTGCAATATCTGCTTTATATACATTATTTACACAATGGGCTGCACGTGATTGGCTAATTCCGGGATTCTCCTGTAGGCCAATCAGGTTGTGGATTCACTTCCACCTGGAGCTGGATTGGGTGGCTCCTGCGGACCAATCAGACTGCTGCATTTTGGATCCTATTCAACTCAGTACATAGCAATAAGTAATATAAGTAATAAATTAAACTATAAATAAAATAAGTAAAATAAGTAAAAAATTGTTGTTGTTCTATGAACCGTTTTGGGAGAAGCAAGCGCACCACTTGAGCATGATATAAATGTACTGCACTAACACAAATGCTGGCTCCCATGTTTGTCTGTTTACACGAAAAACATTCAAGACACATAACATTGTGTGGCGGGTATTAAGAGGTTAATACGCCGTCGCACGCTATTAAGCGCATCAATGGTAACCCAGAACGAGGGGAGGAGTTACAATCTCCAGGGCGGGTTCTCATTGGCTACGTCGCTCCCATCCGGCCCGAGCGCAAGGCGCGGTGAATCGATTCCCGAGGGCCACGATCGCCACTCCTTTCCTTCTCGTTGGTCTCAGCGGGCTGCGTCGCCGCCGGCCGAGTAATGGATGAGAGGGCGGACAAGATGGCGGAGAAGGCGCAGAAGAGGTGAGCAGATTCGAGCTGGTCGGGTCTCTTTGGCGGTGGGCTTAGCGGCGGCCTGGTGGATGGCAGGTCTGCAGTTTGGCTGAGAAGGTGGGCGGGAGCCGCGGTCTTCTTCCCAGTTCTCTTTTGCCCGATGCAGAATTAAATTTAGCATTATTCTCGCCATTTTCCACGGCTGCCCGTTTATTAGTCTCTTTTTACCTTGTATGCATTTCGGCTCTGCGTAGAAATGTCTCGCAGCCGCTGCTGCCCGATCTGTTTCATGGCCTTTTGGCGCCACTAGATCCATTTTTCTCTCCACCGGATCCCGTACCAGTGAAGTGAGGCATCTGATATGAAAGATCAAGAACCCTGATAATTTTCCAGCTTGGGACTTCTTACTCCGCAGTTTTTATTCATTTGCTTTACCGCTTATTCAGGCTGCTGCTTTTTTATACCAGGGGGAGAGAATCTTTTTAATAAAAACAAAAACAGCCCCACTCTCCTGTTGCTTTGCCTTGCAGAGAAAAGCAAATAGGACATGAAAGTTACACATGGGCTGCTGTCCTGTGCCCTTGCCTTAGATGTCAGCCTCACTGAGCTCAACTGGGTGTATTTTTAGTAGACATGTATAAGAATTTCATTGTTTAAAAATGCTTTCCTCCTCTGGGGGGGTGGAGCAGTCTCATTGTCTGTGTCCCAGACTTCAGACGTGTGAAACATTTTGTTTTTTTACTAGAACCCTGGTTAGGTTTCTTAATTTTTGTAGCCCCCTCCATGAGGGACACGATGGAACCCTGAGATGAACTGTCAAGCCTAAATTCTCTTAGCACCCCTTTCTTGAATTGCCCATCAAGGAAAATTTGGAGCCACTGTAACTGACCCTGTTACATCTGGGTAACAGCACCCAGCTCTCCTAATCTGGAATTAAAAGCCACTGAGTGGGTCTCAGCTTGATTGAAATATTCTGGATATATTTTCATATACATGTGCTTTCAAGGGAGATGCAAAACATTGTTGTTGTTTTTTGTTGATATTCTCTTTTCCAGTGTAAAAATTGCTCCTGGAGCTGTTGTCTGTGTCGAGAGTGAAATCAAGGGTGATGTGACAATTGGTAAGAGAAAGTAATTTGTGTGGTTGCTGTAGTTGTCAGAATCTCCAGAATTAATCTGAATTATTGTCAGATTAAAGATACCAGTCTACAAATAGTCCCTTAATTCTCACATATTGCTTAATGTTGTAAAGCAGCATTTCCTTCAGTACGAGACAATCCCTTGATTGTGCAGGGGAAGATAATCCAAACAAGATCAATGTTTGTTTACAGTGTGGGTGGGGAACCTGCTGTGGAAATTGTTGGACTCCCAACTACCATCAGCCCCAACCAACATGACCAAATTTGAGGGATGCTGGGAGCTGTAGTCAAATAATATGTGGAGGGCCACAGGTTTTCCACTCATAGTTTGCAACGATGAACAGTGAGTACAACTAGTGAGCCGATCAGAAGTACAGGTGCTCACGAGGGCAAATAGTTTGTGATCTGAAATACCCCTTCCATATTTATGTGGTGTTCTTGCTGAGAATGTAAAAAGCTTGTGGGTGTGATGGCCTGGGATTCCTGAGGAATCCCAGCCTGCACAGGATTCCCCGCCTCCAGAACCAGCTGAGCCGGGGCTAGGGCCTGAACCTGAAGGGTCCTCACCTGTGTTGGATTCTCAGATGCAGGCACCAGCTGAGTCTGCTCCGGCTCATGAGGGGGTGGAGGACCTATTGCCTGCAGGTGCTCCACTCTCAGCCCTGTCAGGGGAAGCTGAGGTTGCCTCTGGGTCTGGTAACCCTCCAACCTCTCCTGAGCTACAGAGGCTCAGGGCAGAGAGGCGGAGGGAACTAAGTTCCTGCAGGAGGAGTGCTCGCCTGCCGGCCAGGAGGGGCGAGTCACCTGAGGATCGGGGCCGCCCGGTGCCTCGGGGCAGATAAAAACCAGCCAGCCTCGGTCCCAAGTTGCGGGAGCAACTTCGTTGGTTGTCAGTTTCTGCCTGAACCCTGTCCTGCTATCCTGCCAGAGCTCCTGACCTCACCCGACTCCCTGCCCTGCATCCAGCTTCAACTTTTACGGACTGCCTCCATACCGCACCTTCGACCTCAGACTGGACTCGGACCTCACCTCTCGGTTAGCCCACGGGACCAGCACAGTGGTGTTCCAATAGTCCCTTCCACTGTTTGAGAATATAGTTGGTGGTTGAGATTTCTTATTGGTTCCATGTACATCCATGGTAACCATGTATTGAGACAAATTGATACTGCTGTCCCATACGCTCTGTTTTCTCATGAAGTAGTTGGAGAAATATCTAACCGCTATACCAGGAGTAAACTTTTGAGTATTTCCTACAGGGCCTAGGACCGTGATTCACCCCAAAGCACGGATCATTGCAGAAGCTGGACCAATAGTAATTGGGGAAGGTAACCTCATAGAAGAACAGGCAATTATCATAAATGGGTAAGTATGATATGTTGAACTTGAGCCAAAATGGTGTACCTTGGGAATGCCTTAGCGAATGCATCCAAAAGCCAGCTTAATTTTTAAAATGTAAATGCAAGCATAATATTACGCAGTCTACCCTACACTAATAATAATAATAATTTTATTATTTATATGCCACTTACCTGGCTGAGTTTTCCCAGCCACTCTAGGCAGCTTACAAAGCATACATATCATAGCTTTCTGTCCCTTGCAGCTTCTCTCAGTGGTGGACCACATATTATGTGTGCAGAAGATCCTACTCTTACCACCTTGGTTATGCCAGTGAAAAAGATCTTGGCAACTCCTTGATTGAGTTCTTGGAAAGCTGCTTTCAGACTGAGCAGATAGTACTGAGCTAAATGGATCATTGGTCTTATTCAACATAGGAAGCTGCCTTGTACTACCCAAAGCCACTAAAACTTACTGTATTTTTTGCTCTATAAGACTCACTTTTTCCCTCCTAAAAAGTAAGGGGAAATTATGTCTTATGGAGCAAATGCAGGCTGCGCAGCTATCCCAGAAGCCAGTACAGCAAGAGGGATCGCTGCGCAGAATATTTTTTTTCTTGTTTTCCTCTTCCAAAAACTAGGTGCGTCTTATGGTCTGGTGCGTCTTATAGAGCGAAAAATACGGGTAAATTTCCCAGGCCACCTTCCTTGCTCTTGTTTTCTTGGCCTCTTCCTAAACGGCCTCTTCTCATTGGCTCAGTTTTGCAGGGACAGTGTAAGGTCAGTGTTAAAATGGGAAGAAATGCAAAGCTGCTTCATGAATGCACTGTTGCAGATGGGTAGTGAATCTCCATGTTGAATCCTTGTTTTATTTTATGTTCCACTGTGGAGGGGATATGTCACTAAAGAAAGCACGTGTAAGAAATCTAAGATAAAGAACAAAACTTCCTATAATCCTTGCATGCCTTCAGTAGTTCACTGTTGTACACATTTAATTTGATCACACAGTATTTTACGTGATTTTTAAATTCCCCTCACCCCACTACTTTGATATGCATTTTGTGGTGTTCTCTTAGTGCAGAGAAATTAAATGGGAAATAGTTTGATCTCCTGAATTCTCCAGTTGCACAGCACTACTGGTGCCTTCTTTAGCCTGGTAGAGCATATTGCTCTACTGTGCCAACAGTCATCTGTCCTCATTGGCTCTGCAGTCTGAACAATCAGCTTTCTAACTCCTAGAAAAAGGTGCATCCAAGGTACTTTCTATACTGAAGGACTTTTCCTCATCTGTATCCATTTTTCAAAGCTAAATGTTTTGGGAAACTGCCCACAATTTAGTTTTTCCACCAGATATATTTAAATTGCTATGTAGATGCAAAGGTGGATGTTTCGCCCAGCAGCCTCCTTTCAAATTCACACCTGTTCTGGTATTCCAGAAGAAACAGACTTGCCTTTGGGGCATGGGGTAGAGTGGGGAGTCAAAAGCAGCAGCTCAACGCCATTGCCAAAGTTTTAACTGTCCAAACCTTATAGCTACCAAAGATAAAGACAGTTCTCAATCTTTCAACAAAGACATGGGGTTTTTTTGTGATGTAGAAATGTTAATGCATGTTTCAATCCTTTTACAGCTATCCTGAAAACATTACCCCTGATACAGAGGAGGTGGGAGCCAAACCAATGATCATTGGTACCAACAACGTCTTTGAAGTTGGCTGTTGTATCCTTCAAAAGAGCAGTGTTTTTTTAAAGTGAGAAAGTGTATGTTTGCACAGGACAGTGCTACTTTAGCAATGAAAACACCAGTTCTGTGATGGAGTGATTTATTACTTACACACACACACACACACACACCTTTTCACAAGGGAGAATTGTCTGAGTTTAATGACCTATCTCAGATTCCACAGGTGGTGTTAGTCACTTATATCTCTTTTGCTCCCAGCAACTTCCACCCATGGGCATTTTGTTCATGTTCAGGTCAAGAGCTTCCTAATAATGATGGGGTGTGGGTGTGTTTGTAGTAAACCTCAATGATATTTTAATACAGTGGTGCCTCGCAAGACAAAATTAATCCGTTCTGCGAGTTTCTTCGTCTTGCGGATTTTTCGGCTCTTAGCGGCTATTAACGGCTTAGCGGCTATTAATGGCTTAGCGGCTATTAACGGCTTAGTGGCTTTAAGAAAAAGGAAACAAACTCGCAAGAACTCGCAAGACGTTTTCGTCTTGCGAAGCAAGCCCATAGGGAAATTCGTCTTGCGGAACGACTCAAAAAACGGAAAACTCTTTCGTCTTGCGCATTTTTCGTCTTGCGAGGCATTCGTCTTGCGAAGTACCACTGTAGAAGAACTGCATGCATTTATTTCACTACACAGATGTGCTGCATGGCCTCGCTGTGCCTTTCATTTCACAGGGAACGTGTGGCAAAATAGATGTGTCTGCTCAACATGTTGCAGCATTCACAACAAACATGGTAAACACATTTTAGTTTCCCTAATGTGAAAAACAACAACCCTGCATTGTGAGCAGTGACCTCTCTCTTGGGAAAAAAGGCCTCAAAGTTCTGTTTTGTTTTGTCTAATGGGATCAACCATTGCAGCTGGTGTTCCAAACTCAAATGCGCAATCTTAAATAAATGCAATCCAAAGGACCAGGTAATGAAAGCAACCCTTCTACAAGGCCAGCAAAGCAAAGCAAAACATCATATTTAATATCATTACAATTTCCCTTGTTCTTTCCTTACCTGTAATATTCTCCTTGTTGGCTGTGTTTTAAACCTAGTTGACAGCCTTCTGGTTCAACAAGCTGTGAGTTTTGTTTAATCTCCTGTCTATCTTCGCCTTCCTTTTCTGCCTAACACAGCTTATAACTGTTGAAGCCACAGAACAGTGGTAGGAGCACCTTTGCTGTAGCAAAAGGGTCGTTCACAATCATAACAGCTAATTGGTTGCTCACAAAGAACTTCCCACTGATCTTTTACTTGTTCTGCTGAGAGAATTCCACTCACTGTGCATTCCTTCTCTGTGGCAGTTTGTAAGAGCCTAGCAGAAGAACCTAGGACCACAGAGCTGGCTGCTCTGAGGATTGAAGAAAGCCTTTGAGCACACACTCAAAGGTCCATAGGCAGCTTTTGATTCAACTAAAGGCCACTGGTCCAGGAGCTTTCAAATCACACTTTACTGAAGCAGGCCACTTGTCCTGAATGCCTTTTCAAAACATGGGAATTCTTCAAAGAGGACTGTATTAGGAGGAATCCAGGATAAGGGAGCAGGCAAACTAAATATCTAAGTACTCTTCTTAACTGTGAACTTACAGATTCCCAGGCAATGAAAATAGGAGACAACAATGTAATTGAGTCCAAAGGTATGTATGTTGATTAAGTGGAAAATCGATAACGGGGGGTTATTTTTTGTTTCCGGTTTTTCCATTGTATTACATATTCTCTATGCTTCTTAGGACCACTTCGACATCTGAAAATAGTGGAACGGTTTATGTGAAAAACCAAGTTTGATAAATATATTGCAAGTCCGTAGTAGCATGCTTAAAATTGCAGCCTTGGTTTTTTTAAAAAAAAGTTTGACCAAGACAGTAGTTTTGGAAACAGCGCACGCACATGTGTGCGCGCGCACACACACACACACACCATCCATTTGCAAACTTTCTTAATTTTGAGTTTCCCCATGTTCTCCTGGGGCAGTCACGGGTAACCAAAGGCCCTCTAGTTGTTGTTGGTTTAAAACTCCCATGAGCCCTAGCCAGCTTGGTCAGGGATGATGGGAGATGTAGTCCAGCATCATCTGCAAGGTCACTGGTTCCTCATCCCTATGCTTGATGGTACAGACTGTGGCAATTTAAGACCAGAGTGTAGCTGCACATCCCTGGGTTGTGTACACTTGGAAATAAGCAGTGGAACTGGTGGTACTCAGAAGTGAGACTGCACATGATTGCAGCCGAAATCTGATATCAGCTGATATCTCAAACAAGTTGAGTTCTAGAAACAAGAAAAAAAAAATGGGATGTTACGGAGGAGTAGCAGAGAGTAGACATATATTGATGATGCTGGGCCAAAGACCAGACCACTGATTAGACTTCATGACGTTGCTCATTCCAGGTGGGTTGTTTGCCATTTCATAATGTGAGATTTTTTGTCTCTGCAGCATTTGTGGGTAGGAATGTGATCTTGACGAGCGGCTGCATCATTGGAGCCTGCTGCAATGTCAACACCTACGAAGTCATCCCTGAAAACACGGTCATCTATGGAGCTGACTGTCTTCGGCGAGTGCAAACTGAGCGGCCCCAGGTAGGTGCATGGCAGGAGGTCAACCTTTGCTAATGTGTCACCAGTTGTTCCTCCCTTTCCAACAGCATGGCTTTGCCAACCCAGTCTGGTCTATCAGGACAGAGAGCCACTTGTTTCCTTTTCTTTCCCATCAACTCAGCACTCCCGTGTCTATGGTGCAAAGGCCAGTGGCAGTGGAGCAACTGGTTTGTCAATGAGAATGTCATACGAAACCTGGCACAAACCTAAGCACACTTTTTAATCCTCTCTGAGTGGGTCACTTGTAAGAGTCCATAATGCCAGGACCTTGATAAGCCACAGTTTGCAATCAGCTAGAAAACCAGAATTAGAAACTGATTGCAAACTGTGACTTATCAAGGTCCAGGCATCATAGACTCTTACAAGTGACCCACTCAAGAGAGGATTAAAAAGCCTGTTGTCTTTCTCAGCTTGGCTGGGGAGTAGGGGAGACTCCCAGGATGGGGGCGGGTAGGAAATAGAAATGAAGTTTCTGGTTAATTGATCATTTGCTTTCCCCTATGTTGCCTTTAAGGGTGCTTTGGTTCTTTATCCCATGAATTATTTTCCCTGGTAGAGCAGAACATAAGCAAATTAATTCAGACTGTCAGTATTATCATCTATCTGGTCTCCCCCCCCCCCTTTTTTTCACACTGCTGTTCTTTTCAGCCACAAACATTGCAGCTGGACTTCCTAATGAAAATCCTGCCAAACTATCACCATCTTAAAAAAGCCATGAAACCAACTTCTACGCCTGTGAAGAGCTGAAGACACTCTTCTCCCAGCACGCTTACCAGAACTGCAGTGCTTTCAGGACTCTTGTGTCCGCAAGAACTAACTCACTTAACTTACATGCTCGTTCATTCCATTGTGCAACTTAATGTTATTTATTAAAATGTTGAAAAATGAAATGTTGTGTGTGATGTAGTCCCCTCAATGGGTTGTCTTCTTCTTAGCTGATAAAAACTTGCGTTTCAGTGGAGGAGTGAAATGTTTTTGCATTACAGGAGGTAGAATTTTCAGTGGAATTGGGGCACGTTAAATGCCATAGGCACAATTCAGGCAAAGCGATGCACTTTTTAAAAGTTCCACTGCAGTCGGTGGGCGATGCTTAATGCTCACGCTGAAACTTACAAATTCAAAACTACCTGCTCAGAGGTGGGGTACCTGTGGCCACTCTTCAGATGTTTCTAGATTTCATCTCCCAGCATCCCTAACTATTGGCCAGTCTGACTGCGGCTGTTGGTAACTGGAGTTCAACAAAGTCTGGAGGGAAGCCACAGGTTCCTCATTCCTGGTCTGGATTGCACCTCAAGTGTATTAAAGCTCCTCATCATTTCTCCTAGATGTGTCTCTCTTCAGACAAAAATGGTGCAAGAGTGAGTCCCTAAGTGCTGTGCTGGCAGGAACTAATGGGAGTTGGGAATCCAGAACATCTGACGGACACCAGATTGGCAAAAGCTGCCCTGAGTAATCCAGCTGTGACTGGTTATCGCCTCCTCTTGGCTTTATAATACACTCTCACACTCCATCCACAGAGCCATTTGTGTGCACTCTAGACAGTGTGAGAGAGTATCTGTACCTTACTGAGCAATCCCATACCTAAGTGTGAAATTCTAAACACCCTTAGGAGTAAGGTTCCTTGAAAAGAGTGGGACTTTATTATGACTAACCTGTTCAGGTGTGCTCTGTGACCCTAATCGGTTTAAGTCATAGCCCCCAATAAATCTGTTATCTTTTTCCCCAGTTGCTCAAAACGCACAATCCATGGAAAGTTAAGCATCCTTAAAACCTGTAAAGGAACTTGTAAAGGAACTAAGCCCTTAATTGTGTCTGGACAAGGCCCACTGATTTCAACTGTACTTAAGTATTCTTAAATTTATCTGGATTGTACCTTCCCTTTGGTTTTTTTCCCCCTAGGGTGAGAGTTGTCCAATACAGCAATACCTAATTTCTGTATTCACTGGAGGTTTTTAAACAGATGTTGGGTGGCCACCTGTCAGGGATTATTTAGCTGTGATTCCTGCATTGCAGGGAGTTGGACTAGATCACCCTTGGGATCCCTTCCAACTTTACAATTCTCTGGGGCTACTCTAATAGTCCAGAGGCCATCAGCGTAATACAAACTAATAATCCCAGAAGTTGCCAGGTTCTGCCGTAATTAGGGTGCCAGGAAGCAAGATGGGTTTTCCGATTATGGAAAAGATGCATGCAGGCATATATGAGGCCTGGCAAAACAACAAAAACCCTGTGATATTCCTGAGCTGTTTCTCCCTCCGGAATGGAAGCTCCTCACGGAGAACTATTTGCTGAAGATCTCAATGAGTAGATAGGCTCTCAGGTTGAAAATGCTTTGTAAACAAAAATATTCTGCGACTGATGGTAACTTCATTAGCATCCTCTAAACATAACTCTCCCAATCTGTGCGAAGGCCTGCTTCCAGTGGTGGGTGCAAGTGCTTGTTCCGGCTCCATGGAATTCCCTGGATGTCAGTGTGGTGTAGTGGTTAAGAGCAGTAGATTCGTAATCTGGGGAACCGGGTTCGCGTCTCCGCTCCTCCACGTGCAGCTGCTGGGTGACCTTGGGCTAGTCACACTTCTTTGAAGTCTCTCAGCCTCACTCACCTCACAGAGTGTTTGTTGTGGTGGAGGAAGGGAAAGGAGAATGTTAGCCGCTTTGGGACTCCTTCGGGTAGTGATAAAGCGGGATATCAAATCCAAACTCCTCTTCTGTGATACGATACATGACTGCATCTAGGGCTGCTAGCAGTTGCAGGCACAGAGAGCTGGACTGGGAACTAAGATCTCAAGAACACCTCAAGTGTGTGAACTTCTGCCATCCTCATGCTGCCCCTAAGGCTCATTAAATAGAGTTGCAAATTGAGAACATGTTTCCCTGTATACGCAAGGGGCTGAAGCCTTGACTTCCCTTACTATTTTCTAATCCAAATCTCTCTTGCCCCTGTGATTAATTCTCTGTTAGAAACAACCTTGACATGGCTCCACAAACGTTAGGACTTTTTAACATATAAAATATGCACTCTGCCCTTGGGGAGTTCCAAAAGTGTATATTATTCTTACGCAAGGGTGATTGCTGGAGAGTGTGACCTAGTGGGTAGACTTGATGGATTTGGGATGAAGAGTTCCGTAACACACACTGGGTGACATTGGAACAAGGCAAGTTTCTGTCTCGGCCTAGTGTTGCTGTGAGGATAACCGGGAGAACCAAAGGAGATGACCTTCAGTGAAGATGTGATCAATCATGCCATGTGTGCTGTAAGCTGAGTTCCATGAACAGAAAACAATGTTTCAGGATAAACGTCTGCCATGGAGCTGGTGGAAGAGGACATCATTTTGGTTCCCCAAAGAAACCATCCAGCGATCTAGCATAAAAAGCAGCATATTGTACTAGCTCATGCTTCCTTTGACTTAAAGCTTATAGTGCTTCCCAGATAGCTCAGTTCGTTAAAGTGTGGTGCTGATAATGCCAGGGTTGCAGGTTCAATCCCTGGTGGGATCGGCTGCCCTTTGATCCCTGCCCAAAGCAGGGCTTGCTGCCCCAGGCCTTGGTGTGAATGTGATTCAGCAGTACTCTTCACGTTCTTCTGTGATGCAGAAGGCTTTTGGTGGCGCAATACAATCTGAAACACACATGCCTATTGTGTGCTTGTATGTACAGAACAAGTTGTGTGGTTCTTTGTGTCCTGGTCACTTTCTTTGAGGACATAGCCAAATATATCTAACCAAAACAGCAATAGCTAGCCATTCCCTCCTCCTTGTTGTTTCCATATCTTTCTCATAACACACACGCCTGCTAATCGTGAGGATTTCTTAAGGAGATGTTAAAGCTCGATGCTTCAAAGATATCAGATGAATGCAGAGCAACATCTCCCTCCCCACATTCCAATGGTGAAAAGTCATTAGAGGAAAGGCTAACGAGTTAACGTTGCTGTGATAAGGGAGCTGGAATAGCTTGACCTCCAAGAGGCCCCAGAGTTGAGGGGGAAATGGGTAAATATTCTAAACAATGCTGAGGAGCGCACAGGAAACTGGACTGCCAGGGAGTAGGCCCGTCAAACCAAACAGTACGAATGGTCCAGAGGAACTAAAAGTCTCTTAGGTTGTTCTAATTCTGCCTGACTCTGAGACTAAACTGTTTTTGTGTGTCTGCATCAAACCCAGGGCATTTACATCAGTGGTGCAGTATATGGTGAAGAGAGAAGGGAATACTTTGTGTGTGTGCATGTGAGAGAAAATGTGTAGAAAATGGGCACAGAGTTGCTGAACCACAGCTCCCATAATCCATGGCCATCGTCCATGCTTTCTAGGTCTAACCGGAGTTCAGCAAAATCTGGAAGGCCAAAGGTTTTCATAAATGAGGCACACTGTGTATTCTACTCGTTTGTCCCCAGCATTGAGCAAACTTCCTATATACATGGAGGGTCCATTCAGCTCTCATGGCAAATACCCACTGACGGAGGTCTGTATTTGTCTTTTCCAATTTTTGCCACAATGCATGTCTTGGGACCGTTTCAAAAGTTGTCTTTAGATCGATACAAGTGACATATAATTTTTGCTTCAAATTATGGATGTATTTACATAGCGGAAAGTTCATCACAAAGCACTGGTCCAATGTGGATTTCCCTCTTTGGAAACCTGCCTGGACTTCAGATATCACCTTATTTGTATCTGCCCATTCTTCTAGTCTCCCAAGAAGGAGCCTGGCATATAGTTTAGAGGCTACATCTAACAAACTAATGGGTCTATAATTGGCAGGGTTTTTCTTATCACCCTTTTTATATATTGGGGCAATTATACTCAGCTTCCACCCTTCAGGTATGCGACCTGAGCTGTTAATGTATGAAAACAATTTTGCAAAAATGGGTGACCAGAAATCAGGTCTTATCTTTATAGATCTCCATTGGAATCATGTCTTCTCCTGGAGCTTTATTAGCTAGTTAGCTTGTGATTAGCCTCTTAATCTGATTGAGCGTGACGTCTGGCCATTCTGGCAGTTCTAATAACTGAGTGTAGTAAACTTGTGGGGGTGAGTCAGGACAGGGGCCATATATTCCTGTAAAATATGTCACCCAATCCTTTCCTTGGACAGATGCTTCTAATGAGTAGCCCAGCCCATTTGTACCTTGGGCAATACCTACTGAGATACCTATCCTCCATTTATTTTTCTATTCCAGTTTTGAAGCTCTCAAAGTGTCTTATCACCAGCAGGCAGGAACATGGGACTGGCTCTCCAGGATCACTTGATTCAAGTTCAAAGCACACACTTTCCCTCAAAGAATTCTGGATATGATAGTTTAATTTCCAGCAAACCTAAACAGAATTCCTTTTGAGGGAAAGAATGCACATTGTGTGTGCTTTAAATCATCTATGCCGGGGGTCGGCAAACGGATGCACACCCCCCCAGGCTCGTAAATCTGGCCCGCAGACCCTGCCACCGCTTGGTCAGTCCCCATCCACTGCGGATGCCTTGCCGCCCGGGGACTGACTTCCACAACACTGGCACGGCTTCTGGGCGGGCGGCGACACCGGCACAGCTTTGGATTGGCTGCAGGAAGTTCCTGCAGCCAATCTGAAGCCTTGCCACCTGCGTGCTGAGGTAAACCCGGCACAGCCATGGACAGAGAGGTCAGGAGGTGGGTCTGGGCCGCGCCATGGGCATTGTGACGGGCGCGTCGCAGGGCTTCAGCCAGAGCTTGGCACACCTGCTGGCCCCGCACCTGGCACCCAGCTCGGCGCTGCTGCTGGTGGTGCGCTTGGTGGCCATACTAGAGCAGCTGGAGGGCAAGCTGTGTGCCACCTGCCCAGCGCTCCACATGCGCGGCCTGCCCATCGACCTGGCCTCGAACGACAGGCCGCAGTGAGTGGTGCATGCCACCTGGGAGCTCCGTGGGTACAGGCTGCTGGAGCAGCTGCTTCTTGTCAACAATGGCAGTGAGTGGATGCCGCCTAGACGCGCTCCTGAGCACGTGTAGAGTGCATTCCTCCTCCAGGCTGGAGGCAGATGTGGGACCGGCTTGCAGGGTATCTACTGTATTTTTCGCTCTATAAGACGCACCAGACCACAAGACGCACCTAGTTTTTGGAGGAGGAAAACAAGAAAAAAAATATTCTGAATCCCAGAAGCCAGAACAGCAAGAGGGATCGCTGCGCAGTGAAAGCAGGAATCCCTCTTGCTCTTCTGGCTTCTGTGATAGCTGTGCAGCCTGCATATGCTCCGTAAGACGCACACACATTTCCCCTTACTTTTTAGGAGGGAAAAAGTGAGTCTTATAGAGCAAAAAATACGGTATATTTTTCAGAATATAGTCCAGCTCCCCGCAAGGTCTGAGGGACAGTGAACCAGCCCTCCGATGAAATAGTTTGCTGACCCCTGGTCTATACACAGTTTATATCCTGCCTTGCACGGCCCGGCAGTTTCTTTTTCCGTCCAGCAGTTTAAGGAGAGACTGACAGTAGGCCTGATTTGACCCCAAACACTCCCTAATTATTGCTCTGTAGCACCGGGTGCAGGGACTCCTAAAAGCTGCCCAATTTTCTTTTGTAAAGGAAAGCAATTCCATAAGTAGAACTCCTAGATGTCCTAAATCAGGCCGACTCAAAGTGGGGGGAACTCACCACACAGCACAGGGATGAAAAGCCTAATTGGCAGGCAGAGAAGCCATCCATGTGATGCGAAACACACCAGAGCTCTGGCAGCCGGCTGGTAAAAGTCAAGATAACTGATGGGGGAACAGCAAGTAATATCAGCAAATAGACAGCTGGACACAGCTACAGACCAGTGGCAACACCCCAGAGATGTTTCTTTGAAGGGGAACCAAAATATTTAGGCAGCCGCTGAGCTTGTGTATACACAATACTCTTTTAAGGTGGTGCGGTGGTAGATCCAGGGTTGCCTGCCTTGCACACATTGTAGTCCCCCCCCCCCCCGGCTGCTGTTCAGACCCACAGAATCTGCTTGACCAGGTAGAATGTGGAAGAGAAAACTTGAGGCTGCAATCTCAGAGTTCAGGGATTGCTCACCTTTTTGGCCTGTGGACCCATTTGGGGTTTTTAAGAGTGTGCTGTGTGGATGCAACCACCTCTGGTCATTTATGGCTCCTTCCCCTCCCAATAGAGACAGAAAAAACTGCAGCACAGAGATTAAGTTTTTTTCCAAGGGATCTGTGTAAAATCCAGTTGTATTAATCTCAGCCTTGGAAAGCACACAGAAGTGAAAGGAGAAACGGGAAAGAACATCACTCTTCCAACTTCTTCCTTTAGCTCTATGTACTATTAAAGGGGAAGGGACGCGGGTGGCACTGTGGGTTAAACCACAGAGCCTAGGACTTGCAGATCAGAAGGTCGGCGGTTCGAATCCCCGCGATGGGGTGAGCTCCCGTTGTTCAGTCCCTGCTCCTGCCAACCTAGCAGTTCGAAAGCACATCAAAGTGCAAGTAGATAAATAGGTACCACTCCGGCGGGAAGGTAAACGGCGTTTCCATGTGCTGCTCTGGTTTGCCAGAAGCGGCTTAGTCATGCTGGCCACATGACCCAGAAGCTGTACACTGGCTCCCTTGGCCAATAAAGCGAGATGAGCGCCACAACCCCAGAGTCAGCCACGACTGGACCTAATGGTCAGGGGTCCCTTTACCTTTACCTTACTATTAAGGGGGGGGGAGGTAGCCACTCTCATCATTTCATGGGTGGTGGGGCGGGGAGGGGGCAAAACTCAGAAGCTTCATGGTGCATCCATAGGCTTGAGATGTCAATATACATTGGCTCAAACACAGATTTTACACTGGGTTTACTTTACAACCTATAAAGTTTTTTTAAACAACGATTTTCTAAACTAGAAAATCCATCTTTCCACGCAGGAAATTATATGGAGGTGAATTACAGCAATCTTACGAATTTCCAACATTCATGTATTCAGTGTGGCAGCAACACACATGAACTTTTCGTACTGATCAGGCACGTCTCTGAGAAAAACATAGGCAAATAAGTAGAATTATTAATGGCTATCTAAACCTTATAAATTAGTATCCACTTTAAAAATAAACTAGCATCCACATGTATAAGTGAATGCTCATTAAAAATTGCACCTATATAGCATTGCACAGCAGTGGAGAATTGTGTAACACCACCGATCTTATGGGGAAGATCCCTAATATGTAAAAGTGATATTGTAATGACCCACCCAAACTTACTTTGTTAAATCTCTGGGGCGGTTATGTGTGCAATTTGTGTACTTTTTGGACCTTTGGAACTGATGTACAATATTCTCTACCATTGAGGGAAATCCAGTTGTCTTGATGGATCCTTTTCCTGAATACTCTATGAATGAGATGCAACTTACTTTTATATTCCACTCCTTCAATCACACTTTATTTTATTTGGATGAAGAGCGATTGCCCTGCCCCTGGCCCACAAGCAAATATCACTTGGGGAAAAGTTTAGATCCCCTCACCGTGCATTTTTAAAAACCTGTATGTAAGATGCTGAGTCACATTTAACACCACCTGTAGTTAGACTTTTAGTATCTCGATGGAATACTGCTTTGGAGCCCCAGAATAACCCTCTCCCATCTTCCAAAGCAAATGTGGGGTGCACGTGTAACAAAGAAATTTAACTTCTTGCCAAAGGCGATGGGGATAGGCTAGAAATGACACGCCACATGAAAATAACTTATTAAAGATCTATTTTTCTGTACATTTTGCTTCTAACTCCATCAATACAAACTTGACATATTGCCAGTAACACGGTAATTTCTATATACACCTGAAGATACAAAAACAAAACGTAACTCAGCACCACAGAGGCAGACTAACGCCTCTCTGCTGGCCCTTGGGAGAAGGTTGCTTTGCTTTTGCTAGGAAATTAAGGCTGCGGTGCTTCCTAGAAATGCAAATAATAATAAATAATCATAATCATAATTCTGGAAAATGCTTCAGAAGGCACATGGTGCACACAACCCTCCCCAGAGTGAAAGCCAACATCCCTAAGAGGATTTGAATAATAAGGACACAGGGGTGGGGTCCATGATTTTTGTTTTTGGGGGGGCAGAACCTCAGATTTGTATTGATTTACAACACATTGGCTACGCCCATGGTGGTGTGTGCCCCCCACCCTTTCCCCCCTAGGAAACGACGTTTCTTATTGGAACTGCTTGTCGATCAGCGTGCCTTTCCCTTTGGCCTTCTTGCCTCCCAGCTCGGCCTCTTCCTGCAGCATCCGCCTCTTGCAAGCGCCCTCCCTGCGCAGCTGCTTCTGGATCACACGCGCGTTCTGCGCGTACGACTCGGCCACTTCCTTGGCTTCGATCTCCTCCTCCTCCTCGTCGACGGTGGAGACGGTGACCGAGCCGCACTTGCCCATGTCCTTGGTCCGACGGGTCACCATCACTTTCTCGGGAGGAGGAGGCGGCGGCTGCTGTTGCAGCTGCTTCTGGGCCCAGCCCTGCCCGAACTGGACCAGGGCGCCGTCGACCACGAAGGTGGCGGGCGCGCCGTCGGGCTGGTGCCGGTAGAAGAGGAGCAGCCCGCACCCCGCGCACTTCTTCCTCCACTGCCGCTCGACGCCGCCTCCGTCCCGGCGGAGATAGGCGCCCTCGGGCTCGTCCTGGGTGTTGCAGAGCTTGTAGACGTGCTTGGCGGCGTCGATCACCCGCGCCCGGTCCCGGGGCCTCAGGGGCAGCTTCTCCAGCGCGCAATCCAGCACCAGCACCATCTGCCCGCACAGGCAATAGTAGACGTGCAGGGGCTGCTCGCCCTCGCCGTACTCCTCGCGCGTATCCGAGCAAGCCAAGGAGCGCGACACCACTTTGGGCATGGCGGGAGGAAAGAGGGGCAAGCCGGCCAGGAAGGAAGGAAGGAAGAAGCCCCTCCTTCCCGGATATATACGGAGAAATGCAAAATGCCGCCGCGCTTTGCACTTCCGACGGGAGATGCGCGGATGCGCCGCTTGCATCAACGCGCGCGGTGGCGCACAGAGGAGACGCTTCGCGCAGCGCTTTAGCAAACAGCTGGATGGAGCGCCTCCCTCTCCTTTAAAAGGGGTGGGTCCATGCTGTTTTCAGTTAATTTAACTTCACATATTTAACCAAGTAATCATTTAATCCAATCTTCCTGATACTCATTAAATGTAATATGTTAAGTTAAATTATGGTAACTGAAAACAGCTTTGCAGATACTTAATTGGCTTAGGATTTTATTTAAGTGATGAATTAATATGTTTAATTTCATAATGTGAAGATCTAAGGATGTTAATGTTTAAGTTAAATTTTATAAGAACTGTGATTTGGAAAACCGTTAAAAGGATATGCGATGAAATTCAACCAAGGGGAAGCGAGGAAGTCACTTAATAATAATAGTAGTAGTAGTAGTAATAATAATAATAATAATAATAATAATAATAATAATAATAATAATAATTGTTATGTACTGAAGTTCTCACCCTGGGCCAGCAGGGGGATACTGTAGATAGTAATGCAAATGAAGGATTGAAAGTGACGTTCAGTGATTGGATAGTTTGTATGCAAATGAAGGCTTGAAAGTGACGTTCAGTGATTGGCTAGTTACAGAAAATGGTTACTGTTGCATTCTAGTGGAGCTCTATATTAGCAGGCTGACTGAGTTCCTCAGTTCAGTTCTGTTCCAGCTTACAAATAAAGAGCTGCTTTGGAAGAATCGCAGTGTCGTCTGATATGTTCGCCCACAACTTAACAATAATAATAATTTTTATTTATATCCCGCCCTCCCCAGCCGAAGCCGGGCTCAGAGCGGCTAACAACAGTAAAACGATAAACCATTCTAAAATCGTTTCATTCTAAAATTAATTCCAGTCAAATTAATGGCAACCATTGGGCTAGAGATCTATGAGGATTACCGAAGGAGGGGGTCAGACTGTGCCTTGGCCAGAGGCCTGGTGGAACAGCTCTGTCTTGCAGGCCCTGCAGAAAGATGTCAAGTCCCGCAGGGCCCTAGTCTCTTGTGACAGAGTGTTCCACCAGATCGGAGCTACAGCTGAAAAAGCCCTGGTTCTGGTTGAGGCCAGCCTAACCTCTCTGTGGCCCGGGACCTCCAAGATGTTTTTGTTTGAAGACCGTAAGGTCCTCTGTGGGACATACCAGGAGAGGCGGTCCCGTAGGTACGAGGGTCCTAGGCCGTATAGGGCTTTGAAAGTTAAAACCAGCACCTTAAACCTGATCCTATACTCCACCGGGAGCCAGTGCAGCTGGTATAGCACTGGGTGAATGTGATCTCGCAGCGAAGACCCCATAAGGAGTCTCACCGTGGCATTCTGCACCTGCTGGAGTTTCTGGGTGGTTTTGTCAGTCCCCTGTTATGTTTATGGTGTATAACTTTTATGTAAAATAATAAAAAATTATAATAAAAAATAGATATTGGTAGAAAATGATGTTGTTAATGGCCATCTGAATGTGCCAAGCTCTGCCTCCATTTTATAACTGGCTCCACCATTTTGTAACGGATGAGCCTCAGTAATTTTCAGCCATCTCAAGGAAGCCCCTGTGCTAAAGGAATACACACTCTGCAAATATAACCAGGCTTAATAGGAGTTCCTATCAATATAACCAGGTTTAATAGGAGTATTCGCAAACAGAGAATACTCAGCTTCTCACTTATATATAATTCCCAGGATATATATAACGTTAGGTTGTAAATGGGCCTGAAAATCCAGAGGTTTCGCTGAAACTGGTCCCCAAAGACCTGCGGTGGAGTGGCTACTGTCTGCTGGAGCAGAGGAAGCAAATGCTTCAGTCAACAGAAGTGAATATGCTTGCTTATGCCTGCCAATTTGTGAAATTGTGGATTAAGGCAACACTGGGCTTAAATCCAGGGATCGTGAGGACAGCCAAGAGAGCAGGGCCATTCAAAAGGAGAAGGGTTGCTCTTGAACAAGATGCCTGTAGAGACAAAAGTCCCAGGGGCCAGAGTAAAATGACACCTTGAGGCTCAATGCAGCTTCTGCTAGTTGGAGCACTTTTTAAGGGTGTCCCTTCGGCCTGAAACAGAGGAGTCCCCGGGGCCCCTCACTTTTGAGAAAGGAATTTGTTCAGCAGAAGCGTCAAAACTCCTCAGGAATCCTCAAACAATAGAGGGACTGTTCTCCAACCACAGAGGAAGAGAAACCAGTTTATCTATTTTCATTAGAGAGCATCAGGGGATTTTTGAGGCACTGTTTCTGATGTGTCATATAAGATACAGGTTAATAACATTGGAAAAACCATCTTGATCTGGTGTTTGCTGGGATATCTTCCAGAGCCCCAGTGCTCTTTCCCTGCCCACGTAAAATTTAAAAAACAAAGTGAAAAAAGGTAGTAAGTTATTTATTTAGTAACTGCAGTGTTTCACAGCATTGTTGGAGAAAGCTTGCTCCCTATTTTGTCACATTTTGATTTGTCTTAAAGCTATTGATTTTGGCTTTTTCTCCTGATGGAATGACACAACTTCCTCTCTCTCTGTGTGTGCACGCTTTATTAAGTGAAATATGGATTGTACAAAGACATATTTTCTCATGTCAAGTCCAAATGCACTGCTAATCTTCAGTTCTATATAAATGGGGAGACACTGTCTACATTCCGCATACAAGCCATAGTTTAATAAAGTTCTATCATGTCCACAAATTTTAGCATTTTTTCCTACTCCAAACGATTCCAAAGACTTGAACTAACTAACTAACTAGCTAACTAAAATCCCACCTTCTACACTGATGGAACCCAAGGTGGCTTACAGATAAAAAGAAGAACCGCTAAAAACATAGAAAAAGCAACTATTAAAATACAATGAAACATTGATAGGATGAATATTCTTTTGCGGGATGTCCCAACCATGTCATAATTTCAGCTGATTGTTGCTAAACTTCTTCTAGCTACATGATTATTATTTTTTCAAAGATGTGGTGAGCTGAAACTGGATACTTCTATCATTATAATTGTTATTATCACTCTGGTCAGTGACCGAAAACGATTAATTAATTCATAATTATTATTATTTCATTGCAATACAGTAAGATCACAACTTGCGCTCATTTAACATGTGCATTCAGCTTTTACACGCATGGCAAATAAATAAATAAATAAATAAAAGGGCAGCCTTCTGGGAAAAATGACTTTCACAACCCCATGCACCATTGAACCCAATGTATTTAGCCTATAGGCGATATTTGCTTTAGGCGCGATCCCTGGAACTTAACCCCCCACGTAAGTTGCAAGCTTACTGTGTATCAAGGCTCACTAGTTAACTGGACTTAAGCACTCAAGTCAGAAAATGGAGCTTTTGCTTGGCAATAGTAATAGGAAAACAACAATGGGGAAAAAAGGACTTCATTTGCTTTTGCAGTGACAAAACAACATCAGTCTTATATGGAACCCAGCGCAGTGAAGGGTTACAAGGATAACTGAGAATTTTTCTTTATTTTATTACTGCATTTGTATTTATGCCTTGATGACTACTGTATGTAATTTGATAGTGTATTTATTTACCTGGTTTCACGCTTAGAGTCATTGTGGTGTACTGTTAGAGTGGGTGGGGCTAGATACAATGGTGACTATAGCCAGAATGAAATGTGTGAGAAGTTTGCAGGATTGCATCTTTGCATGTTCAGAGCCAGAAACCTCCCCACTAAATAAATTCACACTTGACTCAAATTTTGGTTTTGGTTTTTCACAGAATTTAGGCCGCAACTTTATTGATTACAGAAAGTGAATGTTTGCATAGGCTCTGGTTAGACTAGCTCCCTGCCATGCAGGTAGCGCTGACCCAGGGTTCCAGCATAGGTCAGTCAAGGGTGAACACCTGGATAAGCGGAAAGCCGGGAACGGGCTAACTCCGCCACCCAAATGTCCCCCTGAACTCAGGCACGGGCACAACCCCCTCTCAGGGGTTGTCCAAACCATCGAGTCCCTGGATTCCTTTAACGGAATACCCTTCACATAGGGATGGCAAGAGCGTCCTCCCATCCCTATCACCTGAACCAGAGCCTATCCGCAACCTTACAAATTGTGACAATTTGCCACGCGGCAGGCGAAACCCAAATGGCAACAGCCAATCAGCCAAGTGGGGGAAATTCCTGCCGTGCCCCTGTCCCAACGACAGATGACACACAACGGCATAGCAAGGTCAAGTGCAAAGCCCTAAAAGTAGGGAGAGGTGGGCGGGTGTTCCGAATGCACGCGCCGAAAGAGGAAGCTCTGGGTCACGTGCATGGGCATAAATAGGTCCCTCAAACCATTTGGACTGCATCCCATTGGCCAGATTTCACCCAGCTACAAGGGACCTACCAATCCGGTGTTGTGGCTGACCAATTGTACCCACCCACAACACAGGGTGTCAATTTCCAGGTCTCAATCTTTAAGGGAGGACCCGATTTATCACCCCCCCCTTTCTCTCTCTCTGCTCCCCCCTCCCTCCAAATCTCTGTTTTTTTGGACGTGTGTCCCCCCCCCCCTTCAATTACTGAATTGCTTGCAGAGGGCCCAAAGTGATTCCTTGTACAGTAAGCCAATATAGGTGTCTGAAAAGATAATAAACTTCACATTCTGCCAGGCTCCATTGGGCGTAGTAGCCAGGATTTATTGGGGGGGCAGGCTTTATGTTAGGGAGGGTCAGAACCGAGTTATTTGCGATGCAGTTGGTCAGTTACTTAAGCATTTTTATTTATTTACTTGATTTTGGGGGGAAGGGAAGCTGCACCCTCTGGCTATGCCATAGCTGTCAACCGTCCCTTATTTGGCGGGAAATTCCCTTGTCCCAGCGCCGTGTCCCGGTGCTGTCCGTTATTGATGATGTCCCTTAAATTTCCCGGGTTTCAAAGGAAACAGCTCCTCTCCCTCCCTGCCAGGGAGGAGGGAGGCTCCAACTGTGTTGCTTGGCTGCCCGCCCTGCCCCCCTCCAGTCTCCTCTCACCAGCCTCGGTCCCCGGGAGCCCCTCCCCACTGGGACTGGCGGGAGCCTTGGACCCTTCCGCCGCCATCCTCCTCGCAGCCGCCGAACTGAGTGTCTCTGCCTGGGGCCTCCCCTCTGCCCGTCACTGCCGCCGCCGCTCCCGCTAGGCTGCACTGCAGCTGCACCACCGAAGGACTCGAATGAGATGGGCAGCCTGGCGCGGCCTATGAATTGCTGAGGAGCCTTGAGAGGAGAGCGAGGGCAACCATAGAGAAAGCAGTTCAGAGAGAGGAGGAGGAGGCAGAGGCGCGGGCAGGTGTTCCAAGGGCTAACCATATTGGGGGAAAGCGGAGGAAGGACCGCAAGCGCTTCTCCCATAGATTTGTAGTGGTAGACTAGCATAGATGGTCTGTTCTGCGGGTTTACTTCGGGCGCTATTTCCCCCCCTCCTCCCGCCCCACCTGATGGAACTGAGAGCTGCAGATGGAGAACGAGAGAAAAGATACAGAACTGCAGCAGCATCTTCGTAGCTTGGACTTCGTTGTGTGAAAAGTGGTTGCTGCATGTAGTTATTTAATTGCAGTGTTTCATCAGCTGGTGTCTTGACCAGCAACCTCTGGAAACGAAGGGCTAAAAACCGGCGCTGCTCTCCCAAATTATCTGGTCCCTTTGAACTTTGTATTTCAGCTGGTTGACTATAATCCCTTATTTTGGCTGCTGATCCCTTATTTTCGAGGCTGCTGGTTCCTTATTTTCAAATCTGTAAGTTGACAGCTACGGGCTATGCCCATGCCAGGTTCCATCCATTATGACTGGCAAATTCTGCCAGATTCAGCCTATATCTCTCATGGTTCTGTTCTGGCTCCACCCTAAACCAGCATTCTACCCCCAGGGTTCAGAAACTGAGCAAATCCTCAGGTTCCCCCCCCCCCTGTTCTTTGCAGTTTTGCTCTTCAGATTCCAATACTCGCAAGTTCTCACCCCAAGGTCTCTGTGCCTCAGAACGGCTTTGATTAACTGCTCAATTTCTCAATTGTTTATCTTCTATACATACCAGCGGGAGGCCCATTCTCCACTGGAAAGAGAACAGTACTACAGTAGCTAGAATAACAAGAGGGGGGGGTGGAAATAGCTGTCGGGCCACTGGCCGTTCTCTCAAGGAAATGGACCGTTCTGCCAAATTAATGTTTTTCTACACAGTGTTGCGGTGGGGGGTGGGGTGGGGTGCAATAGTTCAGGTTTCTGTATGTCACAATCCAAGTTCCTATGCATGCACACACACACAGTCACAATACAATGAAAAACAACTATCTAAGGGTGGGGGGAGGCGTGACACACACAGGGAACAAGTAATTTGGCCATCCATTTGATTATACTTGCTTCCTGGCTTTTGTGTGGTTGGATTAATGCAGACTCTCAAGCGTTTAGAACAGGGGTCAGCAACCTTTTTCAGCCGTGGGCCGGTCCACCATCCCTCAGATCTTGTGGGGGGCTGGACTATATTTTGAAAAAAAAAAAATGAACAAATTCCTATGCCCTACAAATAACCCAAAGATGCATTTTAAATAAAAGCAGACTTTCTACTCATGTAACAACACCAGGCAGGCCCCACAAATAACCCAGAGATGCATTTTAAATAAAAGCACACATTCTATTCATGTAAAAACATGATTCCTGGACTGTCTGCGGGACAGATTTAGAAGGCGATTGGGCCTCATCCGGCCCCTGGGCCTTAGGTTGCCTACCCCTGGTTCAGAAGATGGAAGTACAGTCATACCTCGGCATAAATATGCTTCAGGATAAATATTTTAAGTATTCGGGTCATGCTCCGTGGCGACTCGGAAGTAACGGAGTGCGTTACTTCCGGGTTTCGTTGCTCGCGCATGCGCAGATGGTAAAAATGACGTCACACGCATGCGCGGAAGCGGCAAAACGCCATACACGTAGACGCATCTTACGTTTTATTCAGGATGCGAACGGGGCTCCGGAACAGATCCCGTTCGCATCCCGAGGTACCACTGTAGAGACATTATTGGGCACTTATTAAACCCCTATTTTCCAATGCAGGACCACAGCCTGGAGAAATGCGTGCATCCCTCACACAGACATGTTCATCTTGCAGGCCTTTTCCTTCCAAACACCGGTTGCTGCAAACCACGGTAGTGGGGAGAGTGCTCTTGTGCTCATGTTCTGCTTACTGGTTTCCCACAGTCATCTGGTTGGCTACTGTGAGAACAAGATGCTGGACCAAATGGGACGTTGGCCTGATCCTGCAGACTATTATTATGTTCTTCTCCCATGCTGAATTAGTTTCCTCTTCAAACATCTGTACTGCCCTGATTTGGAATACAGTGGTACCTCGGGTTACATATGCTTCAGGTTACGGACTCCGCTAACCCAGAAATAGTACCTCGGGTTAAGAACTTTACCTCAGGATGAGAACAGAAATTGTGCTCTGGCGGCGCAGCGGCAGCAGGAGGCCCCATTAGCTAAAGTGGTGCTTCAGGTTAAGAACAGTTTCAGGTTAAGAACAGACCTCCGGAACAAATTAAGTACTTAACCCGAGGTACATATTATAGAAGTTTTGTATTTCTATACACTCAAACCTTGGCTCCCGAACACCTCCGTTTTTTAACGTTTCGGCTCCTGAACACTGAAAACCCAGAACTAAATGCTCCGGTTTCTGAAAGTTTTTCGGAAGCTGAACGTCCAACACGGCTTCCGCTTGAGTGCAGGAAGCTGCTGCAACCAATCAGAAGCTGCGCCTCAGTTGTTTAACATTTCGGAAGCCGAATGGGCTTCCGGAATGGATTATGTTCGACAACCAAGGTTTGACTGTACCACCTTTAAGTGAGTGTGTACTATCCCAGGCTAAGTTGGGAGTAAACCCTAGGGGAAAATCTGTAACCCTTGTGGGACTTCAGAAGAAGAAAAGGCTAAGGAGTAAAACCTACACAAATCTGGAGCTGAGTCCCTATGACCAGAGGTTTTCAACCTTTTTGAGTCCACGGCTCCCTTGACCAACTACATTCTTTCTGTGGCACCCCTGTAGGGCTCAGGAGCCCGGTTATGTCACCCCTTGCCTGCAGAGCTGGAAGCCTCTTACCCCTTTTTTGAACACCCTTCCTTGTGGAGTGTTCCCTCAGCCTCCTCTCCCCTCTCCTTGGGAGTCCTTTGGTCAGCAGCTGCTGCCGTCCCTGGTCTCTGAGCTGCCCCCAAAAGATGTGTCTCCCAGATGCACCATTCGCCTGCGGAGCTTGTAGCCAGGGCTGCTGCAATGAACAGCTGTGTGAGCCTTTGGGAGGCAGAGACGTGAGAGGGCATCAGAGGAGGGAGGGAAGGAAAGAAAGAAAGAGGGACAGAGGCCAGTGTTGCCCGCAGGCTGCGGCACTCCTGACTATCAGCACTCCAGGGTCTTGACATCTGAGCAGTCCAGGACCTCCATACACACTGCCCAGACTTGCGCCCTG
This sequence comes from Podarcis siculus, assembly GCA_034642415.1. NCBI lineage: Eukaryota > Metazoa > Chordata > Lepidosauria > Squamata > Lacertidae > Podarcis > Podarcis siculus. The sequence continues at coordinate 7,698,715 of JAXCMG010000032.1, read as the reverse complement.
GAGAGGTCACTTTGTTCCTGCTAATGCAGCAAAAACAATGCAGGAGGCAGCGGTTACGAGTTACTGGTCTCTGCAGCCACAGCAGGCGCTGTGATTCTCTACCAGTTTGACTTCACCTCCAGAGTCACACTCCGTTTTCTTTTGAGACGGACAGGTGGCAACAGCAGCAATCCCAGAGCAACTGTTAGTTGGAGCAGGAATGGTTTCTAGCAAAGTGAGGGACGTGGCAGTTCTTTATCTGTCCAATAGCTAAGGCTAGGCTGTTCTGCTCTTTGTGGCCCTTGTTCCTGCCACTGACGAAGGGGGAAAGAGTTCCTGTCTCCTGTACTTCCAGGAGACCATATAACACCGGTCTTGAAAGACCTACATTGACTCCCAGTACGTTTCCGAGCACAATTCAAAGTGTTGGTGCTGACCTTTAAAGCCCTAAACAGCCTTGGTCCAGTATATCTGAAGGAGCGTCTCCACCCCCATCGTTCTACCCGGACACTGAGGTCCAGCACCGAGGGCCTTCTGGTGGTTCCCTCGCTGCGAGAAGCCAAGTTACAGGGAACCAGGCAGAGGGCCTTCTCGGTAGTGGCACCCGCCCTGTGGAACGCCCTCCCACCAGATGTCAAAGAGAACAACAACTACCAGACTTTTAGAAGACATCTGAAGGCAGCCCTGTTTAGGGAAGTTTTTAATGTTTGATGTATTACAGTATTTTAATTTTGGGGGGGGAAGCCACCCAGAGTGGCTAGGGAAGCCCAGCCAGATGGGCGGGGTGTAAATAATAAATTATTATTATTATTATTATTATTATTATTATTATTATTATTACTTATACTCTAAGGTGCTACTGGAAGGAATTTTTTTATTTTGCTTATACAGTATTTTATCTTATTGAAACCTATATACCTCTTGATTGAAATAAAACCTCTAAACAGTTTACAAGAACTATTAAAAAATGCCAGTAAAGAAATTTTAAAACAATTTAAAATATTATAAAATAATTAAAATTAAGCCTAAAAGAAGTCATCAACATCTACCTGTCTAGATAGGCTTGCCTTCACAGAAATGTGTTAAGCAGATGACGAGAAGAGTGCAGAGATGTCTGCATGATGTTAATAGGCAGGATATTCCAAAGTATAGGTGCTGCCATACTAAAAGGTAGATTTATCACAACTGTGGAACAAGTGTTTTGTGGCTCCTGCTACACTGCCAATTCTGCATATCAAAGCAGTTGAGTGGGCATGTATTGGGGAAGGCAATCACACAATTATATATTAATTCTCCCTTATTAAATTTAATAAAAGCAAAAAAATGCAAAGAAAAGTGATGGGAACATAATTTTTAAGTTTTGCTAGCAGGCGATAAGTATATTTATAGTGACATGGGTGCTGGCCAATCTGTGCTGCTCAGAGCCACCATTAGTTACAAACTTGCAGAATTCATTTTGTGCAATCTGATTCTGGAGGGGGGAAATTCCTGTATGGACTCAACAAATTGAAATCCCATGCAGACCAGTTCCACTGCTCTGCAAATGTTACATCTTATGTAGGACAGGCTCTCTGGAGCGCTTCAGCAGTATAATCATGCTGAACAGAAATTTGGCCTGCTTTATGTTTAACTCCACATCCCCCCCCTCCTTCATCCTAAGTCTGAATATTTATTAAAACCAACAAACCGTGCTGTCCAATGGGACAGATACGGCAGAAGGCAAGGAGACCAGAATAGGGACAACCAGAGGCAGAATCATGCCTTAAGTGGCTGTAACTCATAAGTCAGGCAGGCAGGGGCTGTCTAGGGCAGGCTGAGGTTGGTGGGGCAGTGCCCTATTTGCACCAGCCCCCACTGCTAAAAAGAAAACCCTTACAAACTTAGAATCCTTTCTAGTGTCTCCATCACAGCTTGTCTGAATGCACTTGCTAGGCAGCTAAAGTAGCTAGAAACCTGAAATTAGACTGCTTGTTCAAGAGCCCATCCATCATCACCAACTCATAGACACATAAGAAGACTGAAGATCCCCTTTCATGTGATAATCCTTCGCAAAAAACCACAAAAAATCCACCTTACAGTAACACAGAGACATTGCCAGAAGAGGCTGACTCACAGAATTTGTTGTTGTTGTTGCTGCTGCCACTGTTATATTTTTAAATATCCCACCTTTCCCCCAGACTGGGACTCACAAGGCAGCTTACAGATAAAAATACAAAAACACAGATAAAAGTAGTGAAAGCTAAAAACATAAAAAGGATGAGAATTGAAAAAGAATTATCTTTTTTATTTTTTTACGTTTGCTAGTTTTAATTCCACAGTGGTACCTCAGGTTAAGTACTTAATTCGTTCCGGAGGTCCGTTCTTAACCTGAAACTGTTCTTAACCTGAAGCACCACTTTAGCTAATGGGGCTTCCTGCTGCCACCACGCCACTGGAACACGATATCTGTTCTCATCCTGAAGCAAAGTTCTTAACCTGAAGCACTATTTCTGGGTTAGCGGAGTCTGTAACCTGAAGCGTATGTAACCCGAGGTACCACTGTATTAAGGTTGAAACTTAGAAAATATGTGAAACCACGGATATTTTAAAAGAAAATTCAATAAAAGCATGGTGGGACTTCTTATTTTTATGAGTTTCTGGGGGGAGGGAGTTCAGAGCCTTCTAACTCCTGGTTCCAGCAAATGTTAAAACATAAGCCCAATGAGGTGATCGCCTGGGTGATGGGGCATTAAGAGAACAAAGGCAAGGGAGCTCTGTGCCAGATAGAAAATGGGTGCAGCACCTCCCTGAACTCAGAGATAGGTAAAGGTAAAGGGACCCTGACCATTAGGTCCAACTCTGGGGTTGTGGCGCTCATCTCGCTTTATTGGCCGAGGGAGCCGGCGTACAGCTTCCGGGTCATGTGGCCAGCATGACTAAGCCGCTTCTGGCGAACCAGAGCAGCTCACGGAAATGCTGTTTACCTTCCTGCCAGAGAGGTACCTATTTATCTACTTGCACTTTGATGTGCTTTTGAACTGCTAGGTTGGCAGAGCAGGGACCGAACAACGGGAGCTCACCCCGTTGCGGGGATTCGAACCGCCGACCTTCTAATCGGCAAGCCCTAGGCTCTGTGGTTTAACCCACAGCGCCAGAAAGAAAGAACCTGCGTTGGGAGCTGAAATGCAGTGATATGGGCCAGAAGCAAAACAGCAAGCAGAAAGTGAGCCTTGCAGGATCTCTCCTTGACTCCAAGGATGTGGCTGTGGGAGAAATAAGAGCCTTTTGGGGTGTTACTGCTACTCAGTTGGTATAACTGTAGCTGGCCTCCTTAATTCAGTGGTACCTCGGGTTACATACGCTTCAGGTTACAGACTCCGCTAACCCAGAAATAGTGCTTCAGGTTAAGAACTTTGCTTCAGGATAAGAACAGAAATTGGCCTCCGGTGGCGCAGCAGCAGCAGGAGGCCCCATTAGCTAAAGTGGTGCTTCAGGTTAAGAACAGTTTCAGGTTAAGAACAGACCTCCGGAACGAATTAAGTACTTAACCCGAGGTACCACTGTAACAGTATGTTGCTCTCTGTACAGCTGCGATTTCGGGGAGACCTGGACGGTGTACCTACTCCAGCAGCTATCTGGGAGAGGGAGAAGGAAAGTAGATTGCAAGGAGATTTGTTCTGACAGAGCCTGGGAAGGATCCCAGCTCTTTTAAGGTAAATACCATAACTTACTGGACAAGTGTTTGGCAATTATATAAATACTGGCAAAAGTCAAGCAAAGCTAAAAAGAGGCGCTGCCTTACAGCTGCTAAGGAAAACTCCAAGTCGTTTTCTTGTTCTTGACTGCCATATATGGGCTATTCCATGACATTTCTGTAATGCTTTGCAGTGTGGCACATCTCATCCCTGAAGATAAAGGTTGTGTGCAGGTTGACAGGGGTTTCTCCTAGAGAAAGGTAGAATCAGATGCCTCCCCCCCCCCCTTTATGCTGTCTGGCACCTTGTCCTTTATGTACGGTGCTCCAAAGATAGCCAGAAAAATAGGAACAGCAGGCCCATAAAGCCATCAGGCACAAACTAATAGACAGACGACTCCATCATTCTTAGTGTTTCAGGGGACAGGGAGGAAACAAACACCAGCCACTTCCACCTTATTCCAGAAACAAATCACTGTCCCTGTGTGTTGTGCACTGACAGTGATCTTGAGGTAAAAGGCTCTTCCCAATACGTAATCCCAATACGTTCAAAGATTGCTGCCCTCTTCTAATTATGAACAAATTGGTTCTTTGTCTCTCTCTACATCTTCACTTGGTTTTGGGGGGTTTGATGAGTCACTGTTTTTGTTGATTTGGCAATATTTTGGTTTTTTATGATGTTGGCATTTTTCGGCGGCTTAATATATCTTTGTGGGTTTGGTTTTGTTGCATGTACAAGTTCATTGATGTACAGTGGTACCTCGGGTTACATACGCTTCAGGTTACAGACTAACCCAGAAATAGTGCTTCAGGTTAATAACTTTGCTTCAGGATGAGAACAGAAATCATGCTCCGGCAGCGTGGCAGCAGCTGGAGGCCCCATTAGCTAAAGTGGTGCTTCAGGTTAATAACAGTTTCAGGTTAAGTACAGACCTCCGGAACGAATTAAGTACTTAACCTGAGGTACCACTGTAAGCTGTTTTGAAATTTTCTTCTCCAGGGGGAAAAAGTGGGACCTAAGTTAAAGAAAGAAAGAAAAACAAACCAGCTTATTTAGGGAAAGATGGGTGGTGGTGGTGGGCAAGCTGTCTTTCAGCAAAATTCATCTGCCAGAAGTGGTCTAAGCGACAAAGACATTATTAAGTTCTCTGAAGAAGCCCACGGTTCACTGGAACACAGATTGGAAACCACACTGCATAGGACAGAGGTGGATAACCTGTGGCACTAGGTTGCATGAGGCTTTCGGCCTAATGTCAAAACCCTTTTTGCAGGCTGTTTAGTTAAGACCTCTGGCAATCTGGAACGAATTAAGTACAGTGATACCTCGGGTTAATAACTTAATTCGTTCTGGAGGTCCGTTCTTAACCTGAAACTGTTCTTAAGCTGAGGTACCACTTTAGCTAATGGGGCCTCCCACTGCTGCCACAAGATTTCTGTTCTCATCCTGAAGCAAAGTTCTTAACCCGAGGTACTATTTCTGGGTTAGCAGAGTCTGTAACCTGAAGCGTATATAACCCGAGGTACCACTGTACTTAACCTGAGGTACCACTGTACTAGAAAATGAAGCATAGTGGTGATAGGTACTGTGTTACCTCTAGTATCCGAGAACCACTCATTTGTAAAAACAGACACGATGCTGTCTTCTTACATGGTCGGCCTCGTAATACCTAGCAGAAACAGTCTGTGGTGTGTTATTTGCTTAGTGTGTCTCCCTGTTCCTGCTATCTTACATTACCACAACTAGGATCCCCCCCCCCGCTCTGAAACAGAGTCTAAACACCAAGCGGGATGTGATGCAAAAGTTCTGTGACTGGAATGCCCACATTGTTTTTCCTTTCTGAAAAGTCTGCCATGAAGGACCCTTATCTGAAATATGTACAAAGCGCAGGACGGCAGGCCTGCAAGATTCCCCTCCTCTGCATAATTTCCTTGCATCTCTCCCCACCCCCAAACCCTACGCAGTGCTATTTTGCCCTTACTGAGAAAACTTGTGTTGCCCAGATTTATTTTTCAAATAAGGGAAAAAAGAATAGCTTGGGGGTTCAGTGGGAAAACAGTATGGAAGGAAAGGTTAGGAACTCTCCTCATTGCATAAGCCCAGGGCTGGATTGTGCCCTTCCCCTCGGCTGCGTTTTGCAAAAGAAAAAAAAAACATTGGAAATTCCTTTTACAGAGCTCTCATACATCACTTCTAGTTTGACCCTAAAATATATTATTTTAGCACTCTTTTGGGTCCATAATGTCAATATATTGTGGGGCATGTATGTGTGTTTGAAATTAACATAGATATTCTAGTGATTTTCTGGGATGTGGTTCTTTCAACTACTGTCATAAAAATAAAAGTCAAAGAATATGAAGACGCAGCCTCCTTCACACACTGAATCAACAGATTGAAACGGCTTCAAAGGAGCCACTTGTGTGCTGTGCTGTACTGTCAGCAGTGAGCTGTGCCTTTAGAAATGTTAGAACCATTATAAATCCTTTCTGATCTTCAGACTTATTTTTAGTGACATGAGGCAGGTATCATGTTGATCAGCCTCAGCGTGAAGCCTTCCTAGATCTAATGACTTTTGGATTTGATGCAAACTGGTGGGCTGATTTATTTATCTGTGCTTGTAATGATAATTAATAGGGGAAGTCATCTGCATAAGAAGAACCTGCTGGATCAGGCCAATGGCCCATCAAGTCCAGCATCCTGTTCTCACAGTGGCCTCCCAGGTGCCTGTGGGAAATGTACAAGCAGGATCCATGCACAAGAGCCCTCGCCCCACCCGCAGTTTCCAGGGACTGATTGTTGTTGTCGTTTAGTCGTGTCCGACTCTTCGTGACCCCATGGACCAGAGCACGCCAGGCATTCCTGTCTTCCACTGCCTCCCGCAGTTTGGTCAAACTCATGCTGGTAGCTTCGAGAACACTGTCCAACCATCTCGTCCTCTGTCGTCCCCTTCTCCTTGTGCCCTCCATCTTTCCCAACATCAGGGTCTTTTCCAGGGAGTCTTCTCTTCTCATGAGGTGGCCAAAGTATTGGAGCCTAAGCTTCACAATCTGTCCTTCCAGTGAGCACTCAGGGCTGATTTCCTTAAGAATGGATAGGTTTGATCTTCTTGCAGTCCATGGGACTCTCAAGAGTCTCCTCCAGCACCAGAATTCAAAAGCATCAATTCTTCGGCGATCAGCTTTCTTTATGGTCCAGCTTTCACTTCCATACATCACTACTGGGAAAACCATAGCTTTTACTATACGTGGCTGGTAGCCATCAATAGCTTTTTTCTCCATGAATTCGTGTAATACTCTTAAAAGTCATCCATCACTGCCTCCTGTGGGAGAAACTTCCATACTTTTAACGATGTGCTGCGTGAAGTACTTTAATTTTATCCGTCCTAAACCTTCCAAAATTCACCTCCCACAAGTTTCCGTGTTTTGAGAGAGGGTGAAAACCATTTTCTCTCCACTTTCTCCCTCACATGCATGATTTTATAAACTTCTATGTCACCTCTCACTGGCTTTTTCTATAAACCAGGAAGTCCCAAAGGCTGCCGCCTTTTCTCATGGGGAGGGGGGTTTTGTTCCACCCCATTGATCATTTTGGCTGCCCTTTTCTGAACCTTTCCCAAGTGTACAAATCCCTTTTGGAGGTGAGGCAACCAGAACTGTATTCAGTAAAGTGGTACCTGGGGTTACAGACGCTTCAGGTTACGTGATTTTGGGTTGCGCACTGCGCCGAACCCGGAAGTACAGTGGTACCTCAGGTTAAGTACTTAATTCGTTCCGGAGGTCTGTACTTAACCTGAAACTGTTCTTAACCTGAAGCACCACTTTAGCTAATGGGGGCCCCTGCTGCCGCCACGCTGCCGGAGCATGATTTCTGTTCTCATCCTGAAGCAAAGTTCTTAACCTGAAGCACTATTTCCGGGTTAGCGGAGTCTGTAACCTGAAGCGTATGTAACCTGAAGCGTATGTAACCCGAGGTACCACTGTACCAGAACGGGTTGCTTCTGGGTTTCGGTGCTCACGCATGCGCAGAAACACTAAACCACGCTTTGCGCATGCGCAGAAGTGCCAAACCGCGACCCATATGCAGCGCTGCGGGTTGCGAACACTGCGGGTTGTGTACGTGCCTCCCGCACGGATCACAATCGCAACTTGAGGTTCCACTGAATCCCAACTGTGGCCCCCTCCAACATTTTATGGGGGGTGGTGGTTTGAAGGGATCTCGACCCCAAGGAGTTGGTTCCTTCCAACTGTCTGACTTCACCCCCAAAGGCGCACGCTCTTCGCCAGAGACAGACGGACGCCAACAACCTGGGTTCGAGCCCCACGAGGGGCGACAGATTCCTGCGTCGCAGGGGGCTGGACTAGATGCCCCTGGTGGGTCCCCCTACAAGTCTACGGCGAGGCACGTTCACACGACCACTTGTCATTTGCCATTGGGTTTGGGAGTCATCACCCCGGCAAGCTCCTCCTTCCTTCCCCAAGCCTCGACGCCTTGCTTTCTGACCCGCCTCTCTTCACGTGCTGGGGCCGGAGGGCTGCCGAGGGGGCTTCCTCTCCTCTCCCTAGCGATTAGTCGACACCCCCAACACCCCCCCTCCTCCTCCGCTCCCTCCCACGTCGTCCCAGGGAGTGGGCGCCAGGCGCGCAAGCCCCCTTCCCCGCCAACCAGAGCCAGGCGCGCAGGCGAGGAGACGCGGCTCTTCCCCTCACGACTTCCTTCCACCGAGGAGAAGAAGCCGCCAAGCGCCGCCGCCTCTTTCCCGCCCCTCACGCGGCTCGCTCGGGGTCTCTCTCGCCGCCGGGGAAGCCCTGCATGCTGCTGAAGCGGCTGCCGCTGCTGGTGGCCAGGGCGAGAGCCCCGCTGCTCCTTCGCCTCGTCTCGGCGCGCTCGCCTGCCCGGCACCTCAGCCCAGACGCGCCGCGGACGGGAGAGGCGAGGCGAGGAGGAGGAGGAGACGGAGGCGGCGGGCCAGGGCGCTCCGGACCGGCGGAGGGAACCATGAACAGCGCCAAAGGCGAGCAGGAGCACAGCCCCGCCGAGCCCAACCTGCAGGAGGAAGAGGTACCTGCCCGAGGGGAGGCGGGCGGGCCAAAGGCGCTGCCGCCCGGGCTTCGGAGCGCAGGGGCGGCGGGCGTCATGGGCTGGTCCGGGGAGCCCTGGAAAAAGTTTTTGGGGAAGGGGGGGGGAAAGCGCTTTCAAGCAGGGCAGCTGTAGAGATTTTCGGACACCCCCCCCCCATCCCTGCCACCCAACCACCAGCCCGTCCCTTAAAACGCATTGACACCGAAGCTGTTCGCTCCGTCCGCTTTGGAGAGGTTGCGCAACGCTTGGAAAACGAAAGGCGCGCCGAAGGTTCTCCGAAGCAACTAAGTTTGACCTTAGTTTGAACGGGGAAAGTGGGATGGTTGGGGGGAAACATGGGAGGCGAACACTGTGTTTTCTCCTTTACTCTCTTGTGGTCGTGCGCTTTCTCCCTGTAACCTCATTGCCCCCCGACTACCGAGTTGCCCCCACAGTGAAAACGCGCATTAAAAGCAGAGTACTCCTATAAAAAAGCAAGCCAGGCGCGCTCTGATTAATAGATAACGTATCGAGCGCATTCTTTCCCGATGAGTTAAGATGCAGAGAACTTGCACTTGGGCAAATCTTAATTCAGAGCCACCTTGGGGAAAGGTCGTGGTCAAAGAAAGCAAAGCGTGGCAAAACACGCAAATTAAGTTGGCGATGCGGTTTGGCAATATGGGTAAATGGTTTAACTCAAGAATAAAGCAGTGCGAGTGATTGCCATCGTTCGAGATTGTTGTGCTGTATTGTGTTGCCCGTTTATGGTTCAACCCTATATGCTTAATCAGAGGCAAGCCCATACTGTTCAGTGGACAACACTCCTAGGTAGGGTTGTATATCTTATAGGGTTGTATATCTTTATGTTATAAGTAATTTCCTTGAAATACTTGTGAGTTCTTCTAAGTTTGAGGTACTAAGCCATGCTTTATGCCTTAACCACCACATTTCACTTATAGACTGTCTACTCAATTTAAACCTCCCTGTGTGTGATTTGAATAATACAGCCTTATAACCGATAGGTAGCCTGTGAATTTATAATACCTACAGCATTTCTGTTCACAGTCTTTTTTTGCAGGGTGATAAACAGTCAAAACTCAGTGTAGTAGGACCTTAGGCATTTTGGAGGAAACTTTGCTTTTCCTTGAAGTAGACTAGTCCACAAAACCTTAGTGCCAGAATGATATTGTTAGTCTTTGAGGTGCCATAAGACTCTTCGGTGCTGTTGTTGTTTTGCTACACAGCTCTGAAATAAAGAAAGATGGTTACTCTTGAGCAGGGGTCAGCAAACTTTTTCAGCAGGGGTCCACTGTCCCTCAGACCTTGTGGAGGGCCGGACTATATTTTGGAAAAAAGAAAGAAAGAATGAATTCCTATACCCCAGAGATGCATTTTAAATAAAAGTACACATTCTACTCATGTAAAAACATGCTGTCCGTGGACTGGATTTAGAAGGCGATTGGGCCGGATCCGGCCCCTGGGCCTTAGTTTGCCTAGCCATGCTCTTGAGGCTGGGAACCTGTTTGGGAAAGAATTAAGGCAGTAAACTACCCAGATTAACACTTCAAACCTATTATGAAGTGCTGCTGATTCACAGATCCTAGAAGGATGAATGGTAGTTACATGGAACAAAACACATTTTCTTAAAAGAAAAACATTTCCTTGTATCATGTATTCATTCTGCTTATCTGTGGGAATTATATTTATAGAAAAAATAATATGTAGATTTCTTCATCTATTACGATAAACAGGCTTCTAAGCATCAGTTCAGTTTGTTATAACGTGATAACTTGCCCATATAGGTAAGAATGAAAATTCTAATGTTTGCATTGTTTTTCAGGTTGCTGCCAAGTACTAACCAGATAGTGCTTGCGATCTGCAACATAAACCACTATGAAATATGTATATGTATGAACATTAATTACTATTCTGGTTAATTAATTTTAGGCATGGTTTGCACAAACTTTGAAAATTTTGTATTAGTAGAAGTTCCCTTTTGTGAACTCCTACAGTGTGCTTAAACTCGGCATAAGCTTGCCCTATCCCCTTATTTGATGGAAGAATTTTTAATGATTTAATAATCTTGTTAGCGGTGAAATCTGGTGGTGGCTCGGAAAATATTTATGGTGCAACCTGTTGTCCTGTGATGATGTGCAACGAGGTATTGTAACAACGCAGTCATGCACGGCTTTGATGCTGTGTGTGTCCTTTTGGCTTCTGATGTCAGCCTTGGGACGTCCTTGGCTCCTGAAGTCCCAATGGAGAGCATTTTCAGTGGGCTTGGGGCAAAGAAGTTATTTGGGCTGCACTACCTAAGTATTTTCCTGGTCCCTATCATTTCACCATTCGCAGCAAATAAGTAATGAATGGGAAGCTAAGGATGGAAGGAGAATATGGGAGTCCAGAGGCACTTCTGTTGCTTCACCTACCACCTGTCTGCCATTTGTTTGGTGGTATTAGTTTTCTAAGGACCTTCTAATAGTGTTGGGCATGGGGAGAGGATTACATTAACTTCTGACCCTATTCCAACCTTACAGTTTATGGTTCCTTTATATAAACGTGACTTAAATCTTGGCAACCTCACATCTCTTAGAGATCTGTGCTCCCATAGATAAACCATTTGGAGGTAGTGCTGACATCAGTGCCTCTTTACAGCAGAAGCCTCAAACAAAGAACAAGTCCCTATCTCAAAGAGCTTTCAGCCTAAAGTTTGATGGCAACTGTGCAGCAGGTTAGCAGTGCTTCTGAAACAGATACCATATTTTTCGCTCTATAAGACACACTTTCCCCCTCTTAAAAAGTAAGGGGAAATGTGTGTGCCTCTTATGGAGCGAATGCAGGCGGGAGGCTCTGCTCAGCGCTCCCTTTAAAGAGCCGCATGGAGCATGTGTGCGGCTCTTCGGGGAAAAGCCCCCAAGAGCTGCACACACACTCCACACGCTCTTTAAAGGGAGAGCGGGTCTTGGGGGAGCCTTAGCCGTGCTCAGCCACTCCCAGGCAGGGGATGAAGGCTCCCCTTGCCTGGGAGAGGCTGTGCGTGGCTAAGCAAGAAGCCAGGACAGCCAGCGGAATCGCTGCACTGCAGTCCCGCTGGCTGTTCTGGCTTAGCCGCGTGCAGCCTCTCCCGGGCAGTGGGAGCCTTCATCCCGCTGCCCGGGAGAGGCTGCATGCAGCTATCCCATAAGCCAGGACAGCCAGCGGGATCGCTGCGCAGCGATCCTGCTTGCTGTCCTGGCTTCTGGGATTCAGAATATTTTTATTCTTGTTTTCCTCTTCCAAAATCTAGGTGCGTCTTATGGTCTGGTGCGTCTTATAGAGCGAAAAATACGGTAACTGTTCAGTGTACTGTATCAGTCGTGGATTTTATACTTCAGTGTTTTAAATTCACTTGTACTTAACTTTGTATGTAGAGAAATTGCATTCTGATGTCAGACTATGGTAAATGGGCAGTGTGGAAAAAGGAAGTGGGTGAAAGCGAAAATCGGACGTAGTGCTGATGAAGGACCATATTTCCATTAATTATCTCATCCTTCACTTGTACACACCAGCTTGTTTCATTCATATGTTTGCATTCTTCCATTATCCCACTGTTTCTGCACAATAAGGTGCACACATTTGCTACCATTAATTTATTGATATATATTTTATGCAGAGTTTAATTAGTTTATTTCCTTGGGCTAGGGAAATGTAAAAGTCTGTGAGGTGGATTGCTGTTTCCGCTAAACACAGGGAATGGAAGTGGAGGACCAAAGTACATGTTACATGGGAGGTCTGTGATTGGCTATCCCAAAATATTTTTCTTTACAGTGGTACCTCGGGTTACATACGCTTCAGGTTACATACGCTTCAGGTTACAGACTCCGCTAACCCAGAAATAGTACCTCAGGTTAAGAACTTTGCTTCAGGATGAGAACAGAAATCGTGCTGCAGCGGCAGCAGGCGGCCCCATTAGCTAAAGTGGTGCTTCAGGTTAAGAACCGTTTCTGGTTAAGAACAGACCTCTGGAACGAATTAAGTACTTAACTCGAGGTACCACTGTACTTTGAAACTTCCAGGGTGCGTGTGTTCCTAGTGTCATCTGGGAAATGGTACTGGTAGTATTTAACCCTTCCCTAGTACCATTTTGTCAATGTAAACCCCATCACTCAAACTATTAGCCAAATTGTGGGGGAAGACCTCTTGTCACTGCCCCCCCATAGGGTAATTGCATCTCTGTGTGGTTAAATTGAAGGGTTAAACACACCTTCCCTAGTGGTTCCCAACCTTTTTTGGGGGGCTATGCCCCACCTAGGCATCTCTAAAATCCTGATTGCCCCCCCCCATGACATATAATTCTTATTACTCAGAAAGTGAACTCCTGTTCACATGGAGGAAGCCTAAAAGGCCATTAATTTGGTCTAAACAAGCTTCCAAATCCTGCCCCCCCCCCAAAAAATCAAATTGTCGGGAACCATGGCCCTGGAGCTATTGCCCTGATCAAATGAAGAACCCTCCTCAATAAGGAGCGGCTGCTTTGAAGAAAAACGAAAAGTATAGCAAATCTTCCTCATCTCTTCTGCTTTGGCTCTGAGGTGCATTTTTTTTTTTTTACAAGGACAACTCAGTAAGTTCATGGCTAAGATGTGAGTCCAGGTTTCCAACTCCAGATCCTACCTCTCTTTGCGGAGCCAAATGTCCCTCATAACCTCCAGCATCACTTAACAAACTGAGGAACCTTCAGGGCTGTTGTTGGTGTTGTGCACTGAAGTTCTCACCCTGGGCCAGCAGGGGGATACTGTAGATAGTTTCCACTCAGGTCCGCATATGCAAATAAGGAATTGAAAGTGATGTTCAGTGATTGGATAGTTACAGAAAGTTGTTACTGTTGACATGTAGTTGAGCTCTATATAAGCAGGCTGGCTGAACCCTTCAGCCCAGTTCTGTTCTGGCCTGTGAATAAACAAGAGCTGTCTGAAGAATCTCTGTGTCGTCTGATATGTTCACCCACAACTTAACAGTTGGCACCTGTCTTGTTCATGTCTTGCAGTTCGGCTGATAAACTGTGTGTAGAGTTGCCAGAACAGACGTGCAGTCAGAACAGTGCATGTTGAGGAGAGAATAGGGGATTGGCGCCATAAGAACCTTTCATCAAACATTACAATTTAAAATAGAGCAGAAGGCCAAGACCTGTAGTTATTCTAGCAGCTGAAAAAGAGACTAGTCATTTCTAATAACTCTTCTAAGAAAGGGAGAAATTGCCTGAAATGATGTTTTCTAACCAATGTGTAAGGGACGTGGGTGGCGCTGTGGGTTAAACCACAGAGCCTAGGACTTGCCGATCAGAAGGTTGGCGGTTCGAATCCCCACGACGGGATGAGCTCCCGTTGCTCAGTCCCTGCTCCTGCCAACCTAGCATTTCAAAAGCATGTCAAAGTGCAAGTAGATAAATAGGTACCGCTCCGGTGAGAAGGTAAACGGCGTTTCTGTGTGCTGCTCTGGTCCGCCAGAAGCGGCTTAGTCATGCTGGCCACATGACCCGGAAGCTGTACGCCAGCTCCCTCGCCCAATAAAGCGAGATGAGCGCCACAACCCCAGAGTCGGCCACGACTGGACCTAATGGTCAGGGGTCCCTTTACCTTTACCCTTTTAACCACTGTGTAGTTGGTGCCTGAAACATCACTGTTAAGGACTGTTTCTCACGTCAGTGCAAACGGAATTCCCTTCTGATGGAGGGACCAGGTCTTGTTGTGATGATAGCTAGGTATGCTGAGTCAATACAATAGTAATTTTCCACCTAGTATGGTCTTTTTGTTTATTAAAAACGAGTTACCATCTGAATTACTGGTATAGGTTTTTACTGCTCTGCCAGATGGTAAGGCTCTCTGCATGTTGAGTTGGTTGTTGCTGGATATACAGCAAAAATGACAGTGGCGTTCCCCTGAGCTGGGTGGCAAACGTTCAAGTATATTCTTCTTCAGGTATTGCTAATCTTTTCTTGGTGGCATATCAGTTTTTGTTATTTCCAAGTTCTGTTGCCGTTTGAAGTGACTTTACCTTTCTGAGCTGCAATTTAGAAGATTTTTGTGTGTCAGTGCCTGTGCTTAAATTCCCCCCCCCCCCAGATATCAGTCTCAGTGTGTCTGAAGTTGTAATTTTAGCAAGTGTAGATATGAGTGTCATAGGACAGATCTTTACTATACATTGTAAGCGCATCCGGCACACATTTTGTAGCTTGTTAAGAGTGCTTAGAATTGTAGATATATGGGGGGGGAGAAACTACAGTTCCCAGGATTCTTGGGGGGGGGGGGGGTCACGTGCCTTAAATGTGCATTTGATGTGCTTTAAAAATACTGTGTGCTCATATTTCATCTTACTATTTATATTGTTTCATAAACAGTGGTAGTTTTCAGTATTTGATTTGGCTTTGAAAAACTCTGCTACGGAGCTAGTTTACACATAGGCGTGAGCAATCTAATTGAATCCAAATTGTGAATGCAGTGGTACTTTGGTACTCGATCAGCTTGGCTCCCGAACAAATTGGCTCCCGAACGCCACAAGCCCGGAAGTGAGTGTTCCAGTTTGCGAACGTTTTTTGGAAGCTGAATGTCCGACACGGCTTCCACGGCTTACGATTGAGTGCAGGAAGCTCCTGCAGCCAATCAGAAGCTGTGTTTTGGTTTCTGAATGGTTTCTGGAGTCGAATGGACTCCTGGAATGGATTAAGTTTGAGAACCAAGGTACCACTGTGATGTATGATTACACAGTGCGGTAAGGAACCTAGCTATGGAGACCCATATGCATATCTTCTTGGCTGGATCAGAAAGCTTTGGCATGAAGTAGGTGCACATTTCAGACAGCTAGTCTAGGTCAATGTAGGATTTGTGTTCTGGACCTTCAGATTCTCTCTAGGTCTTGTTGACTTTTTTTTCAAAGTAGGCAATCCACTTTTTTAAAAAAGTCAACAAGGCCTACAGAGTTCCAGATGTGGATTTCATAGCAAGCTAAAATGGTGATGATAATGCAATCATCCTATATCTGCTGTGTTAATTAACACCTGTGCATGGGACGTGAAACCGTTGTCTTGAATCAAGCTTAAACAAAAAGAATCAAACCTCTTGATAAGTTCTGGATGATTTGTGTTTATCACCAATTAATGCTGTTGTGAAAGGTCACGGTATTTACCGTCTGTATTTACAGTATATTACACAGAATTATTGCAAGCTGTACTATTCACATTTCATAGCCATTTGATCTCCCTGTTTTTCTGTTTATACCTCTGTAATATATGCATGTATGTATACACTCTCTCCCCTTGGCCATAGGAGGATAATCTTTCATGCATCGGATGAAATAAACTCTGTTCATGAGAGCTTGTTCCCAGACTCTTTCTCCCCTTTTAGATGCCTTTTCTTCTTTTCAGCTCATTGCTCAACAACAGTATCTTCGTGAACATACATTTTCATATTTATTTAACTTCTGTAGTTATTAAAAAATATTTACAGTCTTCCATTCATCTATTCACATACCAGATGGGATACAAAACATGAATTAAAAAACACACAGCAATAAAAACCCACCATTCAAAATACACAAAAGCAGTTAAAAGCAACAGATCAGGCTAAGCAGCCATTAAAATGCCTGGGCAAATAATTGAGTTTAAACCTGGTGCTAGGATGATGTCAGCACTAATTGCACCTGTGAGTGACGGGCATTCCACATTCCCGGTGCCACCACCAAAAAGGCAGTATTCCTCACCATGGGCTTCCCATAGCAGTCAAATGCAGAGAAAAGCCTTTTAAGACATCCTAGTTACAGGCACGCAGGTGGCGCTGTGGGTTAAACCACAGAGCCTAGGACTTGCCGATCAGAAGGTTGGTGGTTTGAATCCCCGCGACGGGGTGAGCTCCCATTGCTCGGTCCCTGCTCCTGCCAACTTAGCAGTTCGAAAGCACGGCAAAGTGCAAGTAGATAAATAGGTACCGCTCCGGCAGGAAGGTAAACGGCGTTTCCGTGCGCTGCTCTGGTTCGCCAGAAGCGGCTTAGCCATGCTGGCCACATGACCCAGAAGCTGTACGCTGGCTCCCTTGGCCAATAAAGCAAGATGAGCGCTGCAACCCCAGAGTCGGCCTCGACTGGACCTAATGGTCAGGGGTCCCTTTACCTTACTTAGTTACAGGCAGCTTAGCATAAGGGAAAGGTGTTCCTTTGGGTATTTTCATCCCATGCCTTTTAGGGCTTTAGATGCATGTTCCAGCACTTTGAATTGGATTTGGAAGAGAATAGAATCAGTGTGATAAAATTCCACCCAGCTGCACCATTTGAACACTCCCAGGTGGTCTTCAGTGGCAGCCCCATGTACAGTGCATTGCAGCAATTCCCTTGGAAGGTTACTAGAATGTGGGTCACTGTGAACAAACTGTTCACTGCCAAGGAGCAACTGCAGCTGGCAAAGCAGCCGGCTCTGGGAAAAAGCACTCTGTGCCACTGAGGCCACCTGTGTTAATGGTGACAATGCTGGAGCCAGGAATACCTGCACACGATGTACCTTTTCCTTTAAGGTGAGTGCAACCCTATCTGGAAAAAGCTGCCTGCCTGATTCCACAGACATGAGAGCCACTTACTCCTTCTCATGATTCATCATCAGTTTATTGGCTTTCATCCAGCCCATCACCAAATACAAGCCCTAGTTCAGAAACCGCATAGCTTCACTTGACTAAACTGACAGGTCTTGTTCAAGGCTCCAGAAGCCTTGCTTCTGGCAAGGGACACCTTCCCCCCCTTTCCTACTCTCCTGAAATCTTCCACAACTGCGCTGCTTGGTGCTAAACAGCTCAGGATTGGTGCTGGCTCACAGCCCCTGAATCCGAGCGCTTTATTTTTGAACAGTAGGGCAGGAGTTCCCAAACTGTGGTCTGAAGGATCACTGCTTCACACAGGTGGCTTGTAGCATGTCTGTGAAGAACACTTAGCATTTGAATTCTGTGGATTTCAAACTGCAGTACAATAAAATACAATGTAAGAAATCGAGGAAGCAATAAAAATGCAATTGAAAGTCACACAGCTTCTAGCACAGCACATTACAATCGCTGCAGAAGGCTCAAGAATCATTAAGTGGTCTGCTAAGACCACCAGCAATTTTCAGTAGCGGGAGAAGTATAGTACAGTGGTACCTCGGGTTAAGTACTTAATTCGTTCTGGAGGTCCGTTCTTAACCTGAAACTGTTCTTAACCTGAAGCACCACTTTAGCTAATGGGGCCTCCTGCTGTCACTGCGCAGCTGGAGCACGATTTCTGTTCTCATCCTGAAGCAAAGTTCTTAACCTGAAGCACTATTTCTGGGTTAGCGGAGTCTGTAACCTGAAGCGTATGTAACCTGAGGTACCACTGTATGGGGAAGAGAGGAGGGTTTTTTATTTTGGTGCACACCATTCCCCTGACTCTTAATGTTCAACTTCTAGGATACTGTTATAGCAGGAGTAGGGGGCCTTTTTGACTCCATAGGCCAAATCCTTATCAGGGCCAAATTTGACAGGTGTGTGTGGGGATGGATGATCCTGCTTAGTGTTGCGTTTGCTTGTGTGATAGAACTCTCACATTCACCTGGACCAAGCAAATTCACTTTCCCTTCACATCAGCTGAGCTCCTGTGTACCTGAAGGAGCGTCTCCACCCACATTGTTCAGCCCAGACACGGAGGTCCAGTTCCGAGGGCCTTCTGGCGGTTTGCTCACTGTGAGAAATAAAGTTACAGAGAACCAGGAAAAGGGCCTTCTTGGTAGTTGTGCCCGCCCTGCGGAACACATTCCCGTCAGATGCCATCATTCCCTATAACAGTGCCTATCAACTTGGAAACAAAATGGACCGTCTCCGAAACCAGAGAATGGTTTCTACTCCATTGAAGGATCTGCTGTTGAGTGCTAGATAGGTGATATTTTAAATAAAAAAACCCAGTCATCTCAGAATCTTACCTGCTCTGGTTTTGGACATTGAAATGAGATGTTATAATTCATCGGAATGGCTGCTGGGTTTGAGAGTTAAGAGTCGATAAGAATTTTAATAATAATAATAATAATAATAATAATAATAATAATAATAATAGTATGCAAAGCAGGGGGATGGGTTGAGTTATGTTTTGTTGCAGGGGCTGTTACAAAGATGAAGGGACCAGGCAACATTATATCAACGTACTGGTCATTTGTTTAACTGAGGTATATGTTTGTGTTTCGGTGCCTGTACAATTTTGAAACTATATGTGTCAGGGGTTCAGGGAGAGAGGCACAGATGAGGGAGGAGACTGAGAGTGAGGGGGAAGAATCACAGAACGACCAGGAAGAGGATGGCGATGACTGGAGGGATTCCATGAGTCTTTCAAGTGAATCGGAGGATTCCCAAAAGGGGGCGCCCGTGGTCAGGCCAAGGGGAGTTACAGGGGGGACCCGCCAGGAGCAAGGGAGCAGCAGGGGAACCCCAAGTGGGAGTTGGGAATCGGGACCAGCTTCTCCGCCGGAACGGAGTGAAGGGGGTGGAGTTTCCAGTGTGACAGGCGAAGCAGAGCAGGAAGCCGAGAGGGGAAGGAGATTGGGGCAAGGCGTCCTCCCGGAAGGGGCGGAGAGTAGTACAGGGAGTAGTGTAGCTGTCAAGAGGAAGGTCAGAGGTAGTGAATGCGCGCCAAGTTCAAATGTGGAGGCGCGCGGAAATGCAGAGAGCCCGGAGGAGGAGCCTGGTCCCAAAGCACGCAGGAGGGGGGAGCAGTTGTCTGGGGATTCAGCGTCAGGGGAATCCAGGAGGAGCGAAACCCCAGGGGGCAGAAAGACCCTGCGGAAAAGGAAGGACAGGAAGAGGTGGACCAGCACAAGCCTCTTAAACTGGTGCAGGGGAGGGACTGACTCAGAGGGGACTTCAGCGGTCTAAGCGTAACAGACGTGGGGCTGCGCGCCTCGGCTGTGAACTGTACAATGTACTGCAATAAAGACTTTTGTATATAAAGTGGACTTGGCGTTGGTCTCTTGTGAGCTGGGACCTGAGGCGGCCCTGACAATATGTATATAAATCAGTTCATTTCTTCAATGGTGGTTATGGGGTAAACATGACCTGCATGATTCCTGTATTCTCGAAGCTGAGAAATTATGTATGGAAATTCATCCATCTGAGTTTGAACACTAAAAGCAACAACAACCTCTTATAACTTCAGCACAGGCCTGTAAAATTGCTGCAGGCCTCTGGCAAGTTACAAGCTTCTCTGAATGGGAGAAAGCTTGATAAGTCAGACAAGTATCAGTCCTCGCTACCCCATCAATTAACATGCCCAAAATTGCCAACGTAGATCGGGCGTGGGCAATTTGGGGAAGTGTTTTCTTTTTTTCAAAGCCTAGAAATATTGTATGCTTCTTTTTTGCAGTGTTGCACCAATCTGAAATATGTTCCAGATATATAGGGCACAAGGATAGTAAAAAGGAGGGAAAATTGCATTCCTACTCTACTAGATATAATTGTTCATTTAAGCATGGTTGTTGGCATTGTGGATTTTAGTGTCTCCCCCCGCAGTAGCACTTCTGGAGGTCAGTAGTATTCTTATTTTTTGTAAGACCTTTAGCTGAGATAAATATTGGTTGAGCCCACTTTTTGGTAAGGAAAATAGCATGGAGATCTCTTGAGTTAAGACTTTCAGGCCCAAAATACTTCACTTTAGTGATGTTTTCATGATTCTGTATGTGTCTGTTGGGAAGCAAGCCCCACTGAGTTCAGTGGACTTTTACTCCCGAGGAAGTCACAATATGACAAACTACAGAACGGCTTGTCTGAGCTGTGCAGGGAACAAGAGAAAGGCATTTTCATGATGGCACCATGGTTAAGATGGGCTGCTGTGACATGTGAATGAGGCAGCTTAATATGTACATTTGAATTGGCTATGAGGGGTGTCATTGTACCTCCACGTAAAGAGAAGTAACTGCCTTGGGTTTCAGGTCTTGGATACTCTTACAGAAGACAGTGTGGAAAATTGACGCACCTGTCTCGTGAGATATGCTCCTCAAGGCGCATTGAAATGAATGGGAGCAGATCAAAATCTAGCAAGAATGCTATTAACTGCAAGATATATCTTGGTGTGTATGTGCAGTGCTGAAAGCTCCCGCTTAAAAGACCCAACAGACTGCTTTATTTTTTTATTACATAATAGAGCTGTAATTTTAAAATATGGTTCTTAATGACTTTTTGGTTTTGGCAGAGCTACAGATCTGAATGTTCAAAGCTAGGAAGTAATAGAAGCATGTCAGTGACTTAAAACTCCTTAAGAATCTTCCGCTTGTGGAACCAATAAATCATAAAGAAACGTGTGTTTTATTGCAATGGTAATGTATTAATCCTGTGACTGGATTTTTAATGACAGATCTAGGGTTGCCATGTGCCCGGAATTTCCTGGACATAGCTCAGATTTGGCCATAAGAAACAATGTCTGGATTTTCACTTTTTGAAAGATGGCAACCCTAGACAAATTGGTGAATTCTAGGTCTTTAAGAGATAATTTCTGTGTAGTTGGGAAACTGTACGCTTTCATTTTTGTGGAACTCTATACCCATCTAAGGGCCGCGGGTGGCGCTGTGGGTTAAACCACAGAGCCTTGGGCTTGCCGATCAGAAGGTTGGCGGTTCGAATCCTCGCGACGGGGTGAGCTCCCATTGCTCCGTCCCATCTCCTGCCCACCTAGCAGTTCGAAAGCACGTCAAAGTGCAAGTAGATAAGTAGGTACCGCTCCGGCGGGAAAGAAAACGGTGTTTCTGTGCACTGCTCTGGTTTGCCAGAAGTGGCTTAGACATGCTGGCCACATGACCCGGAAGCTGTACGCCGGCTCCCTCAGCCAATAAAGCGAGATGAGCGCCGCAACCCCAGAGTCAGTCACGACTGGACCTAATGGTCAGGGGTCCCTTTACCTTTATACCCAGCTAACTCTTGGGAAAAACATATTTATTATGTTTGTAATTATTTTAATGCCTTAAAATTACTTTGATGGGCCATGCACTTTACATTTAAACCTTATGGAGTGCTATGGAAACACGATTCCACATGTGTGCTTTTCTTCTGCATCCATGTTCCAAAGAGGTGATGCTTTTCTTGGCCAAACCTGCAGATGGAAGGAGTTCATATAATGGAAGGCCCATATAAGATCAGTGTACACAGTTGGGTCTGATGAGCATTTACTGTTCCCAACCCAAATCCTGCGGAAAGCCATCTAATTCAGATTTTATTTTTATCCTGACTTGTTTTTAAGAGGTGATATAATTATTTGATTTTATATCAATGTTTATATTTGATGTTAGCCGCCCTGAGCCCGGTCTTGGCCGGGGAGGGCGGGATACAAATAAAAATTTAAAATAAAAAAAAGTTCATTACTCAGTTCATTAAAAAAATGAACTGGCTTGGTTGGTTAGTAATCTGGGCTCTAGATGGCATTAGATTACTTCTGTAGTTGGTATGTATTGCTGTTGAATGATAGGCTAATACTGCAGGTTAACAAAATTCCAGAGATAAGACGTAAGCTTCCCCTCTGAACCCAAAGAAATCTGAAAGTTTGCTTTGCACTTGCCATGTGTATTGAAGCTTTCATTTACTTTGGATGGTTGTAGAGGAAACAGCTATTGGCCAGGAATTCCAAATCAGAAACATTTAATGGTTTACACAGGGTGACATTTTCAAGCTGCAGAACAGCAGATAGTAGTGTAGTAGTAGTAGTAATAATAATAATAATAATAATAGTAATAATAATATTAATAATAATTTCTTTATACCCCACCCATCTGAATGGGTTTCTCCAGCCACTTTGGGCGCCTTCCAACAAAATATTGAAATACAATAGTCAATTAAACATTAAAAACTTCCCTAAACAGGGCTGCCTTTAGATGTCTTCAGATAGTACTTTAGCAAGGACTTGTATCTTTTTTTGCCACTCAATAGTATTCAGAGTTACAAAACAGAGTAAAAGAAAACTTCATTGTTGAAATAATCTAATCTAAATCAGTTTCATTCTACCCAGTGTCTTTGGTAGACAAAAACCAGTTAAAAGATCCATAACTACTTCAGTGATAGTGCTGTATATGAAATAGACTCCGACAGGATGTTCCTAACGGAAGGTGACCAGTAGGGGTATCTGTCAGACCTCCTCATCCTTTTTCTGCTCTGAAACGAGGCTGTTTCGCCATTGAGCATTTAACTTTTGGGTTAGTGATAGATATGAATATGTTATGATGCTGTATAAAATGAGTATAATCTCTGTATTGGAGAGAGAGGAGCTGAGCCTAAATGAACTGTAGCTTGCCTCTTAAGAGTGCCTAGTGAGATATGACTGAGGTGAGATTTGAACTGGAGGATTTCTGGCTCACACCCTTTGGCTGCAATCCTACACTTTCCTGTGAGTAAGTCCCATATTCATCAGCGGGGCAATGAACGGAGCTTACTTCTGAGCAGATAGGTATAGGATTTTATCCCATGTTGCTCCACCACCATGAATAAAGTATAGGTGGCTGTGTGTTCTCTAAGTGGAAGTTCATTCACTCCGTGTATTTTAATTTTTAAAACAAAAGCAGCTAGGAAAAGTATTTGTAACATAAGTTTATCTCTTGTTTATAAAGTAAATTTATCACTTGAAACAGCTCCAAGTTTCCAAAGAATTGTCGTACGTTCTAATAAGGTATCCTAATCCACAGCAAAAACAAGAGGGAAAACATGAAGGGGGAAGTTCAGAAGATGGGAGATTAAACCCCCCCAAATGTCTTGAACCTGTTTAGAGTGAACAGAAAAACAGAAAGTGAACAGAAAAAATTCCTGGAAATTCTGAAAATATTCTGGAGAAGCAACTCGAGTGCAGCAGGCAAAAACCCTTGCCTCCTTCATTGCTTTTTGGATATTTCCTCTCTTGATTTGTTCTTAATACAGCCCCTGTGCAATCCTGTGTACACTTGAGCACAAAGGTGCTTATTTCTGGACAGACGTGTGTCTTGGTTTCTGGCTGTTGTTAATGCAGCCACTCAAGACTTCACTGCTAGACCAGAACTGGAAAAACCCAAGATTATCATCCTGGGATTTAGCTCCTGACATGCAATGCCCTTCTAGTGCCTTTCTTTTGGCTTAAATGATCATAGATAACTAGAATGGCAGGTGGGGAAGTCTATAAACCTATACCACATTGCAGAGTGGCCCCATTGAACTCCTTGGGACTGACTGACTGTTAAGTAGACATGCATAAAGGTAAAGGGACCCCTGACCATTAGGTCCAGTCGTGACCGACTCTGGGGTTGCAGCGCTCATCTCGATCTATTGGCTGAGGGAGCCGGCATACAGCTTCCGGGTCATGTGGCCAGCATGACTAAGCTGCTTCTGGCGAACCAGAGCAGCGCACGGAAATGCCGTTTACCTTCCCGCCGGAGCGGTACCTGTTTATCTACTTGCACTTTGATGTGCTTTCGAACTGCTAGGTTGGCAGGAGCAGGGACCGAGCAATGGGAGCTCACTCCATCATGGGGATTCGAACCGCCAACCTTCTGATCGGCAAGTCCTAGGCTCTGTGGTTTAACCCACAGTGCCACCCGCGTCCCTTGGACATGCATAGAACTGTGCTACTAATCTACCACTTTCTCCCCCACCCCTCGGTTTGTGGACAAATACTGGAAATAGAATGGGGGCTAGTTAAATTTGTAGAGGGGCATGTGCATGTATTGAAAAAGAGACTTAAATGTGTAGTCTGAAATCTGGCCCCTTGTGGTAGTATTTCAGTTGTGTCATGATGACTTCTTAAAAATCTTCCAAGACTGTGGAGGCCCCCCCCTTTTTTCTGGTACCTGTCTGTCTTGAGAGACAATGGAGTGTTACTGACTGGCTAAACCAGGTGAGGGTAGTCAATGGGTCTCAACCCCTCGATGAGTTAGGGACTTCGCCTGTGTGTGAAGACAGTCTCCAGTGGATTGAGGAGATGAGACAAATAGTGGGTCAGATGGTCAAGAAGACGGTTTCAGCACGTGCTGTAGAGGGATCCAATAATTACTAAACAAACAATTAAGAAAAATGTATTTTAAAGCTCATACCAATAAAATAGTTCCATAAAACTCAACTTCAGAGCAGCCTAATCATATCAATACATGTCAGAATATCCATATCATTAAAAAAAAGATACCTCCTTTGAATTCTATAAATTCAAATTAATATGTTGGAAATGGAAACTGATTTTTGACCTTTTCCTGTCCCTTTCCCGGTCCTTGAATAAGCTAAGAATACATTTCCCCGCTCACCCACCCCCTTTAATTTTTTCCAAACCCTACAAAGGCAGGAACTGGGAATAATTGTTTTTAAAACTTGGATGATTGTTTGGGTACCAGACATCTGTAGCCTTGGTGACTATATGGTAGAGACCCAGAAACGAGGCTTGTGATGATGACATTATGTTGGAGGGCCTGTTAAGGTCCTTGGCTGAAAGTTCTTGTTTGCTTCGAGTGGGCTTGTGGGATTCCAGCAACCATAAACAGAGCCTGATAATCTAAACCAAGAATGGGGGGGGGGGGAGGTACAAGCCCTCCATTAATGGAGTTCGTTTTTATGTGGACTTGTTCCAAGAGAGACGGAATGTACCCTACTTGAAAAAAGCAGTGACACACAGAGAGCTATTTGCCTCTGCTGTTTTGGTATGTTGTATGTTGTTTAGCTGTTGTGGTAAAATTGCGTTTTCCTCAAGGAGAAGGAAGACTGCAGTCTTAAATTATTACAAACCCATGTTGCTTGCCAACATTTCCTTTTAAATTTTTGGAGACTTTTATCTTTCACTCCCTTCAACCCCAAGCATACATTTTCTGTCATGTTCTAGACATAATACTTCCTCCTACTTGTGTTTATAAGTTTGTTTTAGTGGCGTGTCTACAGGCTCGCTGTTTGTGCATTCCAGGTGGTTACAGCCTTTGCAATGCTTGCTTGGAAAGCTCTGGTGCTGTAAGGAAGAGAAAAAATGGGAGGGGAGAGGTAAAGGTGATGTAGGATGAGTGAAAGAAAACATAGTTAGGCGTGGTTTCATTTGAAGATAAGAACTTGTGTCATTCATTTAGAGGAAATAAACCAGGTGCAGTTAATATTGATGAAGTGACAAGCCAAGTAAATTCCGTTTCTAAAGTTCTGTGTTCTGCAAACGCTATTCCAATGTGACATGGTGACTATTTTTAGGCTGTAGCCATGGAAGTCCCCAGAGATCCACAAATACTTTCACTAGAGTGCTTGCGTTTAATTCTGGTGTCCAGAACCCAAAGCCTCTAGTGTACTATGGCACAGAAGCAGGAACACATTAAGAGAGCCCCTCTTTCAAAATGGCGCCAGGCTTGTTTTTTCTGCAGGAACACAGTGTCACTGCCATAGGTTGGAGGGGAGTGGTAGCTGCCCCCACACCAGCTATCTGCCTCTTCTCCCATATTAAACCTCCTTGCTGGGCAGTAGATACAAAAAAAAGGAGCATGTTTCCTTTTATGGATCAGAAAGCAAGAGCCCAAATTAGTGGCACCTTTCAATCACCCTTTTAACCTACTAATAGAAAATTAAGAAAACTCTGTTGAGCATGTGTGTGAGGAAGAGATCTGTTTATGTGTGGGCCCTGAGTTATTTTTTTAATAAAAAGCACTTGGTGAATTGCAATCTCTCACTCAATGCATCTGAATATTTTAAGTTTAGTAGTTTTGTTAGGGAATGTTGAGTAAGCGAGGCCTCTTAACCATATCTTCCTCCTTGTGTTGCAAGTCTTCTAAAAGTGATGAACTCGCAAATCCTTGACAAGAATGTGTACAGCAAACTGAAAACAGGTATTCTCTTGGGTTTCTGAAAACTGCAGAGTAGCTAGGGAGAAGGGAGTTTTCGTTGGGTCAATCAGGTGTCAAATGTTTGCCAAGGACACTAGTGTGGTTGCTTATTTTTGACTTGGAATGTGCTGAGGAAAGCTCTGATAGCAAGGAGACTGGGTGCTTGCAGCCGCAGAACCTTCCTGAAGCCTGAGGTGTAAATCTGACCATGTTCCAATGCAACTATGATTAATGCTTGCACATTCATCGTGTGGTGATAGCAATATCAAGTGATAAGCTTCATGTGTAAATCAGCTATTGCAGAACTTCTGTATTGCCTCAGACCAGAATGTTCTTCTGTGGAGTCAGTTCACACATAGGACTAATCAGTGAGGGAACTTGTATGTTTTATTTTGGATTGTTTTATTTGACGTTTTAATGTGTCGCAAACCACTCTGAGGCTTTTTCTTTAATAAATAATAATAAAAAATAAAAATGGTGCCTAGACATTCCGTTGTGGAGACTGTAAGCTAGGGTTAAGGTACCATTAGGTGATTACCTTATATACAGTGGTATCTCGGGTTAAGTACTTAATTCGTTCCGGAGGTCTGTTCTTAACCTGAAACTGTTCTTAACTTGAAGCACCACTTTAGCTAATGGGGCCTCCTGCTGCTGCCACGCCGCTGCTGCACCATTTCTGTTCTCATCCTGAAGCAAAGTTCTTAACCTGAGGTAATATTTCTGGGTTAGCAGAGTCTGTAACCTGAAGCGTATGTAACCTGAAGCGTATGTAACCTGAGGTACCACTGTATCTGAGTTTCTAACACCGGACAAAGGGACCTCAGCTTCTAGGAACTGGCTCCAATGATTCACGTTGATCTAGTGCCCTTGAGAAAACGATGTTTCCCAGCAGCTCTTTGTAGCCTAGTGAACTGGTGACCAGAAGCAGAGGAAGGAGAAGAGAAAGCGACTGACCCTTCCTTCCTCCTTTATGCCCATGCTAGTGGAACACCAACCGGGTCAGTGGAGGGGATTGAGGGGTGGGTGTGAGGTATGGTTTTATGGGCTGCCTGGGTGAGAGAAGGCTTGGTAGATAACTGTTCTGTTGCTTGGATTAAAATCTGAACCAGGAAAGTACAGTGGTACCTCTGGTTGCGAACGGGATCCGTTCTGGAGCCCCGTTCGCAACCTGAGCAGAACGCAACCCGTGTCTGTGCGTGTGTGGGTCACAATTCACCACTTCTGCGCATGCGCGTGACATCATTTTGAGCGTCTGCGCCTGCGCGAGCGGCAAAACCCGGAAGTAACCTGTTCCATTACTTCCGGGTCACCACGGGACACAACCTGAAAAGATTTAACCTGAAGCAAACATAACAAGAGATATGACTATACAGTGGTACCTTGGATTACGTACTTAATTCTTTCCAGAGGTCCGTTCTTAACCTGAAACTGTTCTTAACCTGAAGCACCACTTTAGCTAATGGGGCCTCCTGCTGCCGCCGCGCCGCCAGAGCACGATTTCTGTTCTCATCCTGAAGCAAAGTTCTTAACCCAAGGTACTATTTCTGGGTTAGCGGAGTCTGTAACCTGAAGCGTTTGTAACCCGAGGTACCACTGTATTTCCAGGGCTGTAATGCCTAGCCTTGTATTTGAGGTGAGCATTACGAGCCTCAGGAGACTCATATTTCTGAGCCTAGAAATACAAGTCTCAGATATGTCGCTGATGACATTCTGTCCTGATTTGCAAATAAATGACAGATTATTAGCAGAAGCTTCAGTGTGTGTTTAGCAAAAAATATTACCATTATCTACCTGACATAAGCTGCTGCCCATAGTAGGACTGGGCAAATATTTCAAGGAAAACGGAATAGCCAAGAACTGTTTTCTACTCCCCACATCAGTGGGTTTCTTCCTAACCTTGAGTCTTATGCATCTGTGACCCAGTTAGTGCTGCCCCATTTTGCTTACAAATGTTCTTGTCTCTAGGGCCACCTCCCTCTGACCCTATGTAGAGTTCCTTTCCATCATGAAAATGTTGCTTCCTTTTCTGTTGAGTGACTGGAATCAGGAGTCCTGTGTTTCTTCTGTCTCCTTCCTGCCTTAGGTGCTGCACTTCTTGTGAGATGGCATGGGGAGATTTGGGCTCAGGCTGCATTAAAAAAAGAAAAGAGCAAAAAAACCTGACCGTATGTA
Organism: Podarcis siculus; assembly: GCA_034642415.1. Lineage (NCBI taxonomy): Eukaryota > Metazoa > Chordata > Lepidosauria > Squamata > Lacertidae > Podarcis > Podarcis siculus. Next base: position 7,670,041 of record JAXCMG010000032.1, on the reverse strand, counting down.
AACAAAATGGGTGGGATTCAACAGGAGAATTTCCCCTTGTGTGATGGAACCTGTTCTCCACCTGCTCCTTTCCCTGCCCCCCAAAAATTGGATTGGGGATCAGGAAAACCCCTTCTGGCGAGCTGAAATGTTTGTGATGACATAACGCGAGGTTGAATTCTTCCCAGTGTTTTCAAAACAAGATGCCGACTCATTTCAAACTAGAATTCTTTTTTTTAGAAAGATGGAAAGTTCTTTGTTTAGTTTAAAATAAGCTTTGAATTTCGCTGTTCAAGAAGCTATCCATATATTTCTTGCACTTTCAGTAATCCTTTTACACGAAGGGTGCTCTTTTTAAGAGTTTGAAGCACCTTGTTTTGAAAAAAAATGCATATGCACCGTTTTTTTCTTCGCTGTTTTCGCATTTGACGTAATGCCCTCCTGCGACGAGACATTGGTTTTGTTATGTACTGAAGTTCTCACCCTGGGCCAGCAGGGGGATTCTGTAGATAGTTCAGGTCCACATATGCAAATAAGGGATCAAAAGTGACGTTCAATGATTGGATAGTTACAGAAAGTTGTTACTGTTGCTTTGTACTGGAGCTCTATATAAGCAGGCTGGCTGAACCCTTCAGTTCAGTTCTGTTCTGGCCTGTGAATAAACAAGAGCTGTTTGAAGAATTGCTGTGTCGTCTGATATGTTCACCCACAACTTAACATGTTTATCTGCCTGGCATGTGGGAGAGCAAAATAAAGTTAGCACTGAGGCCAGATATACCCTGCAGAGTATATCTTTGTGACTGATTATGGAGTAGGACGGTGTATGTTTTTGTGATTGTAAGTTGTTTCTGTTTTTAACATTGTGTTTTAAGTGTTGCAACCTGCCCTGGGATCTTAGGGTGAAGGATAGCAAATTATTATTATTATTATTATTATTATTATTATTATTATTATTATTAATGTATTTGCATTCTCAGTGCACATATGCGCATCCTACATATGGAGTCACACATGTGTCCCACTTTCCAAACACAATGTGATCCCAGGATCCTATTCCATGATCTCTTAACCTCCCTCCATGGTTTCTTCCTAAAATGGCTGCAGCATCTCTTTGGAAAAAGCAGAAGCGTAGGTATAGACTTGTGGAGCTTTGGTCCATGTTCTCTCTGCTGCTGAATCCCTGCAAAGGTCTGCACCAGTGTGGGAAAGCAGAAACTGGCCTCCAGGCTAGAGGCTGTGGTTTTTGTGTTTACTTCTGATTTACTAGAATCTGAGTTGGAGAAAAAGTTATCCTTACAACGCTTATTTATCTCTTCATTACCTTTTAAAATAGGGACGCGGGTGGCGCTATGGGTTAAACCACAGAGCCTAGGACTTGCCAATCAGAAGGTTGGCGGTTCAAATCCCCGCGACGGGGTGAGTTCCCGTTGCTCAGTCTCTGCTCCTGCCAACCTAGCAGTTTGAAAGCACGTCAAAGTGCAAGTAGATAAATAGGTACTGCTCCGGCGGGAAGGTAAACGCCGTTTCCGTGCACTGCTCAGGTTCGCCAGAAGCAGCTTAGTCATGTTGGCCACACGACCTAGAAGCTGTACGTCAGCTCCCTGGGCCAATAAAGCGAGATGAGCACCGCAACCCCAGAGTCGGCCACGACTGGACCTAATGGTCAGGGGTCCCTTTACCTTTACCTATCTTTTAAAATGCTTATTGGTTTACGATCACTGTGCTGTATTTCCTCATTTTAATACCGTATTTTTTGCTCTATAAGACTCACTCTTCCTCTCCTAAAAAGTAAGGGGAAATGTGTGTGCATCTTATGGAGCGAATGCAGGCTGCGCAGCTATTCCAGAAGCCAGAACAGCAAGACGGATTGCTGCTTTCACTGCGCAGCGATCCCTCTTGCTGTTCTGGCTTCTGAGATTCAGAATATTTTTTTTCTTGTTTTCCTCCTCCAAAAACTAGGTGTGTCTTGTGGTCTGGTGCGTCTTATAGAGCGAAAAATACGGTATATAGAACAATACTCCTTGGCCACCGTTCATCTGTTCATGGCTAGCAAGAGCTCCTTGCACGTCTCTGATTCCCATTGTTGTGTTTCTGTATCTTGAGGGCTTCAGAAAATACAGACAGGCTCGCTTCAGCCTGTGGCTTCGCCAGAATAAGCATCAAGACCTTTATTAAACGAGGAGTTATATAGTTCGTTCGTATCCCCTTTTGTGCAATACTCCTGATCTCAGGAACTAAAAATAGAAATTTCTTTCAATATAGAAGCCAAATAAGAAGATCCTTGGGGGAAGAAAAGAGTAGAATGCCCTCTCCCATCTCATGCCCCAGCTCACCACTGACTTGACGAAAAGAGCAATAATGTTTTATGGTTTGAAAGTTGGCTGACCTGAGATTCAACTTTTAAGAAAACAAGAATAATTGCTAAGGAGATGACAGTTCTCTTTGAGGCTTGTTTTCAGCTCACTTCTCAGAGCACTTACGTTCAGTACCTGTGATCTCACGGTCAAACATGCTCATCTCTCTCTCCCCCCATTATTAATTGTTATTATTTAAATTTGGTTATTGAGTTTCATAATAAAGTATGCACTTGTAGGGCTTTTCGTCTTGACACTTGGAAATTTTAATCGAAAACCATGACAATGTTTTGCAGTTTGGAAATAGGGTACAGATGTTCTAGAGCCGAGCTGCATGATCAGCAGAGTCGTGTGGTTCATCGCTTCAGACTGCAGGCAGCACACAGTTTGCATGTCTGAACGACTTCTGCCTCTAAACACATCTTCCAACTCATGGAGAACTAGGCATGTCAGGCAGAAGGCTAAGCTTAAGAGCTCTCCTGTTATATTCACTCTATATTTATCCATCACCCCTCACCCAGAGGCTTCTCAGAGCAGCAATAGATATTTCAAAATATACTGGGCGGAGCTATTGCTACAAGGTCTCTGAGCCCCTTTTCATCACTGGACCCTTCCGCTGGGCTTCCATTAAAAGGTAAAGGGACCCCAGACCATTAGGTCCAGTCGTGGCCGACTCTGGGGTTGCGGCGCTCATCTTGCTTTATTGGCCGAGGGAGCCGGCGTACAGCTTACGGGTCATGTGGCCAGCATGGCTAAGCCGCTTCTGGCAAACCAGAGCAGCTCACGGAAATGCCGTTTACCTTCCTGCCAGAGCGGTACCTATTTATCTGCTTGCACTTTGACGTGCTTTCGAACTGCTGAGTTGGCAGGAGTAGGGACCGAGCAACGGGAGCTCACCCCGTCGCGGGGATTCAAACCGCGACCTTCTGATCGGCAAGTCCTAGGCTCTGTGGTTTAACCCACAGCGCCACCCGCGTCCCTATCGTCCAGTCCTAGCTTACACCAATTTCTTCTTACAGACTTGCCACTAGGACTCTGACTCAAATACCTGTGTTTCTTGTTGCCTTCTTATGTGCTCAGAGTGTGAAGGCTCCATCGGCATCCTTTCCACCTCTGACCTTTCTTTGGACACTGTTTTCGCAGGCTCTAGCCTCTTGCCTCTGTTCCCTTGAACTCCTCACTCTGAGCATGGGATGGAATGCATATTGATGATTCCCCTCCTGCTTCTCCCAGCTTTCCTCTTTCTGATTCCTCCTCAAGCCCTTGCCTCAGCGGTTCTGTTTTATCTCTGCACCCTGTGAGGAGAGGCGTGACTTCCACCCTGACCTGATTTATTGCTCGCATGGCTTCCTGCAAAGACTTAACACATTCACAGCAGCAGCAGAGCTGCTTCCTCCTAACACCTTCCTGCCAACAGTCTAGGGGCCAAACTGCATATGACATTAAATGGGTCAGTTGTGTGACTCTATTTTAAAAACTATAAATAGCAGCCACTGGAGGGCCTAACCAAGACCGTGTGTGTAGGGGAGAAACCTGTCAGGAAAGTTCCCAATCATCCCAGTGGCACTTTTCCTTTCAGGGCTAATAGCAACTTGGGTGTGTATTTGATATTCCCCCCTCCCCTGGCACTATGGCCTGGGAATAAAGACTTAATCCCACTCTCGTCACACCCTGAGTTCCGATCAGGCTCTCCATAGTCTGCTCATGGTTTTTAAAAGATTTGTCATGCAATTGCAACTGATGTAGTTTAGCTGCAGGTCTCTCTGTGCAGAGTTCTTATAATATAAAGGAGAGCATTTGAGCACGTCTAAAGGGGTGCAGTGGGACGTGGGTGGCGCTGTGGGTTAAACCACAGAGCCTAGGACTTGCTGATTAGAAGGTCGGCGGTTCGAATCCCTGCGACGGGGTGAGCTCCTGTTGCTTGGTCCCTGCTCCTGCCAACCTAGCAGTTCAAAAGCATGTCAAAGTGCAAGTAGATAAATAGGTACCACTCTGGCGGGAAGGTAAACAGCATTTCCATGCGCTGCTCTGGTTCGCCAGAAGCGGCTTAGTCATGCTGGCCACATGACCCGGAAGCTGTACGCTGGCTACCTCGGCCAATAAAGCGAGATGAGTGCCGCAACCCTTATTGGGTCCATTTCTGATTCAGATACCGGTTCACCGCATTCACAGCCTCACTTGGCTCAATGAACACTTTTCTTTCTTACATCTGCATGCCACCCTTTCGTCCAAGGTGCTCAAGGTGGTGTATATGCCTCTTCTATTCTGCCTTTCATTCCTGCAGGAGATACCGTATTTTTCGCCCTATAGGACACACTTTTTCCCCTCCAAAAATGAAGGGGAAATGTGTGTGCGTCCTATGGGGCGAATGCAGGCTTTCGCTGAAGCCTGGAGAGCGAGGGGGGTCGGTGCGCACCTACCCCTCTCACTCTCCAGGCTTCAGGAAGCTATCCGCTAGCCGTGGGAGACGCAGCTCTCCCATGGCTAGCGGAGACCTTGCCGGCACCCAGAAGCTTGGGGCGCGCTGAGCTCAGCACGGCCCAAGCTCCAGGCTTCGCGCAGTGCTCCGCTAGCCGTGGGAGAGCTTGCCGGCACCCAGAAGCTTCCCCTGCCCCAGCCCCGCACCTGGGGGGAAAATAATTTATTTTTTCTTTATTTCCCCCCCAAAAAACTAGGTGCGTCCTATGGGCCGGTGCGTCCTATGGGGCGAAAAATACGGTAACTAGAACATGCACCACTCTGGTGAGACAGGGCGCAGGCAGGTAAGGTCTCAGCCAATGAACCAGGTGGAGCTGGTCGACAGCCACCCTGGACACAGAGTTGACCTGTGCCTCTATGGACAGCTGTGAGTCCAAAATGACTCCAAGGCTGTTCAGCTGGTCACAGTGTTGCACTTTTGTATGATAGTCCTGGCTCACTTTATGGGGTTGTTGTAAGTTGTCTACTCTTCCCCATCCCACCCAAACAGATTCTGTAGAGCTTTAAATGGGCAGAGTGAGACCTCTGGCTTAACCTCCATTCCCTTTCTTCTGCAGATGTTTTTGCCCGTGTTTCAAGCACCCAGTCAGAGCAACCATTGGAGTTGCTGTGTTCCTGAGGTACCCAACACAGTGTCCTTGGGGTGTTGTTGGAACATAGCTCCCATCAGCCCCTGCCTTCATGGCCGGTGGTCAAGAATGATGGAAGTTTTAGTCTACAAATATATGTCAGTTGCCCCTGCCATATGGCTTGAGCATGTTTGCAGAGTGGCAAACAGTCTCTTAAAAATGGCTTGTGAATAGCCACTTGTGCAGTTTATCTGTGATGTGAGTGTTAGCACATTTCCTGCAGGCAACTGGGAAAAGATAACTTTGGAGTCACAATTGGGTATGTATAGGCAGCCAGGCTATGAAATATTTTTGCGGTCTTTTCTTTATAAGACAGTCCTGCAAGCATTCATTAAACAGAAGGGAGGGTTAATGTTTTGCTTGCACACTGATTTCAGGTGTGTCAAACTGTGTCTAGTATGCCGAGTCTATAGTAGGTTTCCCCCTCTATTTTTATATAGAAAGTTGGCTGCTTTTCAGTTTGGGAAGTTCGCAACGCAAAGCTTTCTGTCAAATACTGTAAAGGGGCCATTAAGGGAATTGTTTGCAAACAAAACTTTTCATGTCCATAGAGCACCAGTGGAAATAGAAGCCACATCTAAATATTGCAAATAAACAGAGGCCCCAGGCATTGCATGTCACAGTGTCGGGTATCTGATGTGGATTTGGAATGCAGGTTAAAATGACTTGGCCCTGTGCTCATAACCCTTGGAAACTCAACATCTCAGATTAGTGCTGATATACAGATGCGCTGGCATCGGCTCCTTTCTCCATTTATGGGGATTTTGACATCTTGTCCTAAAGTTCTGGTCCCTGGCCAAAGAAATTATAAGAGATTACATGGCTCCAGCTTCTCTTAGTCCCAGGAATCTCTATGCTAGGGGTTTGTTTCCACTGTCCCCTGGTGAACTTTAATGGAGATCTTTGCAACCAGCTCATTCCGGCAGTGTGCGGGACAGATTCTGCCATGTCCTAGTGCAAGTTTTCTTGCGCCCTTTTTCCTTTTTTGCTCATAAATTTATTGTTCTAGCCAAAGGCCATGACAAACTTAGTACCCTCTTGCTTGTGTGAACAAAGATTTCAGAAAGCAATCTCTTGAGTCTCTATATAAGGGGCAGATTAATGAGAGATGTCTTCACCTGAGCTTGACCACAAATACAAAGTCTTCTGTGTACGGGACTCTGTTGTAGTGGCTATCCAAGATTGCACTGGAGCTAGTTCAAGCAGTTTTGTAGCTTACTGTTATACTCATGTAATGCCTTTGACCAGACTTTACGAAGAGAACAGTACCCAGTAATTCTGGAGAAGCAAAAAAAATGCAATGCATATCTAGACTACAAATGCGTTGGTTCTATATAATAATATTTTGTACCTACATAGCACTTCAGAACATTCAGAGCATACACTTTTATAGCTGTTTGCAGGGCAGATGGTCAGTGTTAGAAACTGGGATAGAAAAGCTAGGAGTCAAATGGCTCCTAGAACTTGGGCTTGGGTGCCAAAACAGAATGTCTAGTCGCCATTTTGGGGGGGGGGTGGGAGTGTTGGCCAGCAACACTTTTTATTTATGATTTTGATAAGCAGGAACTAATACGCAATTCACATAAGTGACACATTGTTAAGATCACATTTTTAACCGAAATAGTTAATATATGTTTAATTTGGTGTTGACAATAAAAATATTGGCACCATACTTCAGTTTTCAAAACACTCTACTCTTTATTGTTAAACTCCTTAACTTATTGTCTATCCTTATCATATACTTTGAGGCTTCAAAGCACACACATTTCAGTAATCCTTGAGTGTCAGCCAGGCACAAAAAATGGCACCAAGACTTTTTGAGGTGCTCGCAAATGGAGAATCTTTAGGCGCAAAATGTGCCTGGCAACCTGCTAATTTTGAACCTTGAAGATGGTATGGTCCCTGCTCCAGCTTTTAAGGCAGTTACAAAGAAGGATAGTTGCTTGTGATGTTTCTTCTCACCCCATGTTTCACTATGGTAAATGGAGTTGGGGACACCAAGTGTGTTGGGATGCAACTGCTCTCAGGCCACTTTGAGCTCCCTTTTTAGGCAGTCATACATGACCTCGGTATCATTACAACCGGGATCTTGCAGATAGCTATCATTATTCTCTTTTGCCCTGTCAAAGGATTCTAGGAGCCCCTGCGAGGAGAGATGCCTGTTGAATCAGGCATCGGTTGCAGGATGAAATGTGACCTTTTCACGTTGGGTTCAGTTGCAACAAATGTGCACAAAGGAGAATTTCCATTCTTGTTCAAAGAGCTTGGTGGAGATAGAATCCAGTTGCTTAGATATGTGCAATACATTGTTCTAATAATAATAATAATAATAATAATAATAATAGATTGAAAGCTCACGGTCTGGAGCCCTTGCCTGGATTGGTGACCCTACCTTACTGCATGACATATATGGCTGCCTCAGTTACATATCCCTGACTTACTGGTGAAAATGTCTGTTGGTGATGAGAGAGCCCATTTACTAGTACAGAGGTACGTTGGTTATTGAACTTAATCCGTTCCGGGAGTCTGTTTGACTCCCGGAACCATTCGAAAACCAAGGTGAGGCTTCCGATTGGCTGCAGGAGCTTTCTGCACTCAATCGGAAGCCGTGTCAGACGTTCGGCTTCTGAAAAATGTTCGCAAACTGGAACACTTACTTCTGGGGTTGTGGCATTCAGGAGCCGATTGTGCAGGAGCCAAGCCGTTTTACAACCAGGTACCACTGTACTGGGGCTTGTGCATGTGGAAAGTTATCATATAATTGGAACTAGCTACTTGCTGGCTTTCATTTGGCTCTTGTGTGGACTTCAGCAGAACATAACCTCTTAAGATGTTTGACTCCATTGCGATAAGGGTATATCAGATACCTCTGAAGAGGACCAAACTAAGAGGAAGCCATTGAGCCGTTTGCTCATGTAGGGTTATTTAGACTTGCTGACAGCTGTTAATTATTGACAAGGGTTTAGAGATTAGCTGCCTTGTTTTGAATTGGAGTAAATCATTGAACTGAAGAGAATCTCTTAATAAACCCCCAAGACCAATGTTATTTACTAACATTAACTTACTCTGCCAAGTTGTATGTGTTCTTCATTTTAATTTTATTCTTCGGTATAATACATTACATTTGGTGGAACCAAAAAGTTGAATAAGTGGATTATGAGGCTGCTTGACGCTGTAGTGAACAAGGTCCTAGGCAACATCTGAACTCATACTTTATACAAAATAGGCCAGACAAAAGGCAAATTCTTGGTTTCTCAGTGAAAATCTATTGGAAAACAAGAACTCGTCTTTTTATTTAAAAATAATAATAACAAAAAAGTCATTGCAAACAGCCAAAGGCATTTGAAGTCTTTGTTTCTGTCTCTGTTGTACTTCTGGCAGATATCTAAGGACAAGGGAACATTATACTTTGCTTTCTAGAAAATAACACATGTCTGGAAAAGCTAGATTTAGGGGGCAGCTTTGCCCTTGGCCAGAATACCTCATTAATACCAGAAAGAATAATAAGAGATGAGGGAGGGTAGAGGGTGAAGAACGAAAAAATGCACTCGTCGGAAAAAAAGTATTATTTTTAGAAGGCTTTGAAATTCCTTGTGTACTCCTTCACAAAATTGAGGAATCCTGACAGGCTCAAGCACTGGAACATTGCTGTGTTTAACACTCAGGAATGAGTTGGGGAAGGGGGAAACAGTTCATATGGTGGGTTTCAGTTGCTGGCCTGCCTCTGGCTGCAGTTTGAAATGTGTGTTTCTGGGATAGCAAAGATAGGCCAATTCAAGTGAGGGACACTTTAGGATGTTAGAAGGAGACTTCTGAACCATGTGTCCTGATTCAGTCTGTAGTGTGGGAGAAATGGATCTTGAAGAACCATACCTGTGACTAGGGCTGGGCGATATCTGGTTTTCAACATCATGATATATCGCCAGCTAAACATCATGGTATACAGCTATATAAAGGTGGAGCTATATAGAGGCATTGGCTGGCTTCACGGTTTGTACCGCATCGTGATTTTTGAATAGCACACACCTAGGCATCATGATTCACAGTATATCGCCGGGTCAAAAGTTATGAAACTGATAGATAATGTGATATGGACTTTGAACTGGTTTTGGACAATATATCGCATAGCCCTATCTGTGATGTGCTCCTTTACATGATGGGTAATTAACTTACAGACATGATAACCACAGTCTGAGATGGGCTTAAAAAGTTAAAGTTAAAGGTACCCCTGGGGTTGCGCGCTCATCTCGCTCTGTAGGCCGAGGGATCTGGCGTTTGTCCGCAGACAGCTTCTGGGTCATGTGGCCAGCATGACTAAGCCGCTTCTGGCGAACCAGAGCAGCGCACGGAAACACCGTTTACCTTCCTGCTAGAGAGGTACCTATTTATCTATTTTCACTTTGATGTGCTTTCAAACTGCTAGGTGGGCAGGAGCAGGGACCGAGCAACGGGAGCTCACCCCGTTGCGGGGATTCGAACCGCCGACCTTCTGAACGGCAAACCCTAGGCTCTGTGGTTTAGACCACAGCGCCACCCCGTGTCCCTTGAGATGGGCTTAGTGGTGGGTAATTTTAAGGCAAATTCATGGAGGAAAGGTCTGTCAATGAAAATTATCCTTCATGATAACTAATGGAGCCTCAGTGTAGGGAGATAGCATAGTCCAGGTCCTGGGAGCCAATAATGGAGGGCCCTAATTTTAAACTTTGTGAAAGCACGTGGGTGGCTCTTGTTGGCTATGGAATGCCGGATGACATGGCTCCTTGACTTGAGCCAGCAGGGCTGGATCCTTACTGCCTATAAGAATGCTTACACAAGTATAGCTTTGTGGGAGTCTATCCCTACCCCCTTGACTAAAAGGCTATTAATTGCTGATCTCATCTCTCTTTGGTGTTCTTCCATTGAACACGCCGCTAGACTTTTGCTTCTAAAGAGCAATGGAGCTTGAATTTCACCTTTGCACTGTATAATTTATTTACAGAGAAGAGAACTTGGGTCACTTACTATTTGGACCATGATTACATCAAGCCAGAAGAGACCCTTTGTTGCTCAGTTTTAAGTGCTCGGTAAATTCGCTGACTGAAACTGTAGGCTCAAGTTAAATGTAAATACCCTGCTTAACTAGCACAGAAAAGAGAGAAGACAAAGGCACCCAACTGAAAACAAAAGTCCTCACCTTCTGTCGGGAGCAGCCCCTCTTTTGAGCAAACCTGTTTCGGTCTGTTGTTTGCATATTACCCTGATGAAGGAATTGTGCTAATTGCATAAGGTAGGAGATGGGGGACAGTCTTCTCTTAAAGGTAAAGGGACCCCTGACCATTAGGTCCAGTCGTGGCCGACTCTGGGGTTGCGGCGCTCATCTCGCTTTATTGGCCGAGGGAGCCGGTGTACAGCTTCCGGGTCATGTGGCCAGCATGACTAAGCCGCTTCTGGCGAACCAGAGCAGCGCACGGAAACGCCGTTTACCTTCCCGCTGGAGCGGTACCTATTTATCTACTTGCACTTTGACGTGCTTTTGAACTGCTAGGTTGGCAGGAGCAGGGACCGAGCAACAGGAGTTCACCCCTTCACAGGGTTTCGAACCACCAACCTTCTGATCGGCAAGTCCTAGGCTCTGTGGTTTAACCCACAGCGCCACCCGTGTCCCAGTCTTCTCTTGCTGATGGTCAAATAAGGTGTTAAAGGGGGGAGGGCTGAATGTACAAATACTTACCAAACCTATCTTCACAGAGGTAAAAGTGGAAGCAGTATTGTTATAGATTGGGGGACCCCCTAAGTCATATAAATTAGGCAGCATTTTGATTATTTGGGATGTGAAGGGAGAAATAAAAGCTGCAGAGGAATTCCTGAGCTAGCCAAAAAGACCTGGCCAAGGTAGGGCCATTAAGAAACAATACAGGGCCATTGGCATTGCAAGAGAACTGTCCTCCCCCTTTGCCCTGAGGTGTGAACAGAGGCTGGGGTTTGGGAAGGTTGCCAGGGTAACTGGATGTGAGGAGACAGGAAAAGAGAAGGTTTTTTTTGCAAGGTGTTCTGGGAAGAAGAAGGGGGGAGAAGAAGGACTGGGATCCATCTTGGGCAGGCTGGCTGAAGGCTGACTGGGAGAGATGCCTTGGACTCTGTGGCTGCAGTGCTGAGGGGTACAATCCCCTCTTGAAACGCTGTAAGATCTGGACTCCCTTCATCCAGACTGAAGGTGTAAATAGGCGAAGAAACCTTATTTCTTTAAGCTACAACAGTCTCTGCCATGTCTCAATTCTGCAAAGGAACACAGACCCTGGGTGAGTGCCTGGAACCCCCGGACACTTGCCACTGCTCATCGGAGAGAGCGGGAGGGACCCAACTTTTGTAACAGTATACACACCACAAGCAGCATTCTCTATATTGAACTGCCTTCAGACGTCTGGGATGACAAAATCCTTTGCCTCTAGCCATGAAAGTGCCTTTCTGTGAGGTCTCTTTTATGTCCTACTGAATCCTCAATGATTATCTTTATAGTTGGCAAAAGGCAGAGTCTCAGGACATCTGGTGATGTCTGTTTAGAGAGGTATGTGTATGTTGGAGAGAGAGAGAGAGAGAGATGTTGGGGTCAGAGTCTATGTTATCCTGGTCAGAGGGACAAGGGTGGTGCTGTGGTCTAAACCACTGAGCCTCTTGGGCTTGCCGATTGGAAGGTTGGCGGTTCGAATCATTGCAATGGGATGAGCTCCCATTGCTCTGTCCCAGTTTCTGCCAACCTAGCAGTTCAAAAGCACACCAGTGCAAGTAGATAAATAGGTACCACTGTGGCGGGAAGATAAACTGTTTCCATGTGCTCTGGCACTCGTCATGGTGTCTCATTGCGCCAGAAGCGGTTTGGTTACGCTGGCCACATGACCTGGAAAGCTGTCTGTGGACAAACGCTGGCTCCCTCGGCCTGAAAAGCGAGATCAGCGCCGCACCCTATAATCACCCTTGACTGGATTTAACTGTCCAGGGGTCCTTTACCTTTACGTTATCCTGATCAGGAAACTTTCTTTGGCCAACTATTGATTGCTTGGGGTAGACGGTAGAGTCTCTTTCTGCCCTGACACATATTAGAAAAAGAGTAGCTGTTAACTTCTCCTCCTCTTCCTACTATGAGATGTGGAAAAAATAGGGTGGAAGGCTATGGAGTGGGCACTCATTTCATATTTGCTGAATCAAAAGCAGCACATTGCTTTGGGGCAAATTGGTACTGATTTCCTCACCAAGCTGAAGCAAGCACATATCTCTTAATGGGAAACAGTACCAGCCAGGCTGAAACATTCTGCCTAATGTGCCGATCAGTGCCTTCCTAATCCTTCAGGACCTCTGGCATGCTTCAGAAAATTAATGTTTGGTTTGGTGGAGCATAGGGGTGGACAAACAACAGTTGGGCACTTTTATCTTGCATAGTCAGATATGAGCAGCCCTTTATGAGTCTGGAATAAACTTGCATTCCTAACTTAAGGGAGATTGTACAGTAGATTCCAAACATTGGTTGCAACCCGTGGAAATTATAACACCAGGAAACAGGCTGGGAGTACTTTCTGATGACAGAGCCCTAAACAGAGGACTCGTTTGACAGCCGGCTTCTTTCTTAAACAACAGCAACCTTTGTGCGAGTGATAGGGTAGAAACATTGGAAAACACTGTGACTTGGCATAGGAAGTTTTCATTATTTATCTATAAAACGTATGAGAGCCTTGCAAAGAAAAGTAGAACTCAAGGTGATTTGCAGCCAGTGCTAATTTTCTAGGAGGTGCTGGAGCTCACCACGAGCCAGTGTGGTGTAGTGGTTAAGAGCAATGGGCTCGTAATCTGGTGAACCAGGTTCGCATCTCCGCTCCTCCACATGCAGCTGCTGGGTGACCTTGGGCTAGTCACACTTCTCTGAAGTCTCTCAGCCCCACTCACCTCACAGAGTGTTTGTTGTGGGGGAGGAAGGGAAAGGAGATTGTTAACCGCTTTGAGACTCCTTAGGGTAGTGATAAAGCGGGATATCAAATCCAAACTCCTCTTCTTCTTCTTCTCCCTTGTTCTCTTAGAATGGCACCAACCTGAGAGGTGCCGGAGCTAAGCTCAGGTGAGGTCCAGCTGAAAAAAAAGCCCTGTGTGTAGCCAAAAAAGGAACATCGTATGAAATTCTAGTTTAAAATGCTTTCTTGATATTTCCAAAGCCAGAGGAAATGTGGTAACTCCAATGCAAGTAAGTCCAAAAGAACTTAACAAGGTTAGATGAGGTAGGGGAGAGATAAAGAAATGAAAATGCGAGACCTCAGGGGTGTATGGGAATCTGTTCATTAGGCCCTGACATGAATGAAGAGATTCTGGCTCAGCTGTGCCTGAAAAACGTATTTTGAAAGGAGCAGCTTATGCATTATTTAACAAGCTTATGGACCTGAAGTTACTTAGATGTTTGAAGCCTGATAGAATAGGTAGATTTTCACCAGGCCTCTGAGTGCTAAGAAGGATAACCTGGCAAGCCTCCCTGGAGAGGACATGAAGCAGTTCTTGGCACCGCAATTAAGAGTCCTATCTCAGGAGCCCATAAACTGACATCATAAAGAGCTGTATGCAGAACAGGGTCTCCCAGATGTTCTTTGGCTAGAGGGAGGTTTCTGTGGGAGATGTTTTCAAAGATACTCTGAGCTAAGGCTGTTTCTGAAACAGAGTACATGACTGCAGCATACATTTTCTTCTTGCATAGCATTATTAAGTAACTTTGCACGCGGATATAGACATTGGTAGAGCATTTTACATTGCTATGGGTATAAATTTTCTGGATTTGCAGAAGTCTGCGTTACTTCATATGCATCTACAAGGAAGCCAACACTTGGCGATAGTTTTTAAGTCATCTGCTTAAAGCTGGGTGGCGGGTTAATACTGCTTTAATGGGTAAACATTTATTTATTTCTGGCTAAGTAATTGTTGAGAGAAGCTTGAAGTCATGACTGCAGCAAAATATGGCTATGATCCACCAGCATTTTCTTTCCATTGCAGAAGAAACTGCTTTAGTATCAGTGTAATTCTGTTGGGTTGTTTTTTTAATGTTGCAGGGTGTGCAGGAGTTATTATTTGAAATTAACAAACAGGGCTGGGGAAATGAAACATTGCCACCTGATGACTTTGAAGCCGCTTTCATATTTGTGTTTATAAGGAAGGCTTAGACCTTCCAGGTCACCTGCAGTGAGTAAGAATCCCTTGTGCTCAGAGATGGGAAACTTTTGTAAATTAAGAGTTCAGGTCACTCTCCACAGACTTCCTGTTGATTTGTCATATACAGTGGTACCTCGGGTTACATATGCTTCAGGTTATATACGCTTCAGGTTACAGACTCCGCTAACCCAGAAATATTGCTTCAGGTTAAGAACTTTGCTTCAGGATAAGAACAGAAATTGTGCTCTGGCGGCGCGGCAGCAGCAGGAGCTAAAGTGGTGCTTCAGGTTAAGAACTGTTTCAGGTTAAGTACGGACCTCCGGAACGAATTAAGTACTTAACCTGAGGTACCACTGTACAGCTAACAAGATATGTTTGGGCAGGTAGGCCAGTAATTTTTGTGAACAGACTTTAAAGGTTGAAGAAACTACTATTTGGAACTTCTTCATTTTTTTAAAAAAACGAAGGTTAAGTTGCCTTAATATTCTTGACGTGTGCCCTTTTCTCTTTTGTTTTTGTTAAAGGTACGAACGCTATTTGTCAGCGGCCTGCCTCTGGACATCAAGCCCCGGGAACTCTATTTGTTGTTCAGACCATTCAAGGTACCCCGCTATTGAACTTGGAACTGAAGTGCCAGTGTCCTTATTTACGTAAATACTTGTGTTATAAATGGTAAATCGGCGCAAAAATATGTAATTGCCTCTTCAGGAGTAGCAGTCAGAAATTCAGACGATGCTCCTCAGTATCTGGATTCTGAAAAAGTTTGGGATGCAGTCTATCATGATATCTTATTTCAAATAAAAACTTGGCTGCAATGACTTTCCCATGAAGTGAAAGTTGGCCAAGAGCCCATGAATGGAGTAATTATAAATAGCATACTGGTGTGATCAGGGTTTAAAGTTGTGAATGCTAACCTCTAATGATGATAGGGATTTGGAGTAAGGATTCATAAGAAGGCTGAGCGACATGTAATAATATGAACATACTTATGTATGCTTCCTGCAAGCATACATGCGTATTCCTGCTTGCTCCTTGGAAGTCCCCCAGCTCCCAGGCCAGGCAACAGAATTCCTGCAGCCCAGCCTGGTTTATTTTCTGTTGCAGTGCTGGTTTCTCTTAGGAAATAAACCACATCTTCCGAGTTTTAACTACTAGATGTAAAAATGTCCCAACTCCAGACTTCCTTAGTACACATTAGTGTCTTGGCATTATGTGTGTAGCAAACTGAATCTGGCTAGCTAATGCTGAAGTACTTCCTGCTTCCCAGCAGTTGGCGTGTCTTGGGGTACAACTACTTTTATGTTTCCCTCTGTATCGAAGTCAAGATGTGCATGTGTCCCATTTTCAGACAGAAAATGATTTGGACTATAGATTCACTAGAAGGGACGCAGGTGGCGCTGTGGGTTAAACCACAGAGCCTAGGATTTGCCGATCAGAAGGTCAGCGGTTTGTATCCCCGCGACGGGGTGAGCTCCCGTTGCTTGGTCCCTGCTCCTGCCAACCTAGCAGTTCGAAAGTGCAAGTAGATAAATAGGTACCGCTCCGGTGGGAAGTTAAACGCCATTTCCGTGCGCTGCTCTGGTTCGCCAGAAGCGGCTTAGTCATGCTGGCCACATGACCTGGAAGCTGTATGCCGGCTCCCTTAGCCAGTAAAGCGAGATGAGCACTGCAACCCCAGAGTCATCCACGACTGGACCTAATGGTCAGGGGTCCCTTTACCTTTACCTTTATAGATTCACTAAATTTGAGTTTCTGGGTCTTACAGACATAATCTGTAATGATTTAACATCCCATAAGTATTATTTTTGCTTCCAGGGAGCACCGGAAATGTCCCATCACTGCAGAATTTGCATGGAAGTATAGCACTGATTCCCGCTGCTTTATGAAAACCACCAGTGGCTTTGTGACATATTGCTCTTATCCCCACCCTTCCGTCAGACCTGTTTGCATGCCTAAGAAGCATACCTCACATTTAGAAAAGGGGAAAAGCCTGCCATGCTCAACAGGCCTGGAAGCGAACAGGTCAAGAACGAATTTGAGCAGGACCTACCATAACTAGTGTCTGAAATTGAAAATGGAGAGGCAGCATGGGATTTTTGGAAGCAGAGACAGAGGGAAAGGCATGCCAAGGGCAAGAGAGGAAGTGGAGCCCCATGAGAAGAACAAAGCCATCTGGATAGGGAATCTGGGACAGGAACGTGCCCCACCTTTCTCAGCTTCTGCCTATCCTCATGGTTACTTCACACACACACACACACACACACACACACACACACACACACTTTGGTGTGCATCTCACTAGCTGCTTAAGATTTGCATCCTTAGCTTTCCTAGTAAAGCTATTTGAAGATTCTCTTCCACAAGCTTTCCCTTTGACCTGCTTTTGCAAATGATCAGCTATGTTCCTTTTATTGCTAGCAGAGCAGGGATATAAATTTTCCTCATCTTCTACATGAAATCCTCAGACATCCATATTTAATTGGGCAGAGTGGACACCCTGTTCTCTTAGACCTGGGGTAGCTAACCTTTTTTGGCCTTCTCTCTGCCTCTTACATCCACGACGCACAAACCCCTATTTTCTCACCCCTATTTTATACCATCCCAGAATCTGTAACACCCTTTACTTACATCTGCAAGTAGACACTAGACTTGAATGTTGATTCTCTTTTAAGGAGTTTTTTAAAAAAATATATCAAAGAACTTCTCTAAACATCCAGTGTAGTCATATAGTAAGCCTGGATTTAAGAATGCAGATATGTTACGTTTGAATGTTCCACCAACTGTGTATGTGTATATATTTTTAAACCACCCTCCTTGCACATGTGATGTTGGGGCAAAGAGTTCTAGGTTCTTGTCTTCTGCCTTGTGCGCAGATTTGCCATATTCATTTGTTCCCTGAGGCATCTGATTGGTCACTGTGTTTATATGAGAGGGGGGGCATTCAGATGTGTGGAAAAGCTTGTACCCAAGCAACAAAACCACAGCCATACTGAAGTACTACTGTAAAATTCTGGATATTCTAATAATTCACATTTTGATTGGGTTTTACAATGCAAAGCTTCACATGTTTACTCAGAAGGAAGCCCTACTGTGCTCAGAATCAATCAATCATTTTATTTGCATGCTCCCTTTCCAAAGTTAAAACCATGTTTAAGGCAGCTTATGACATAAAAAAGTTACATAACTACAAACAAAACCAAAGTAGTCATAAACAATAAAACATCAAAAAGTACACAACCAAAGTGAACAATTTCCACATAACTTGTAACAAGATCTTTAAAAAAAGATACAAAAATTAATATCAATAACAGCAAAAAACTCCAAATAGACTCCAAAGAGTCTGTTCAGCAGCCTCAGCTTTTGTAGCTGGAGTCAGTCCGGGCCCTGCCCTCCCAGACCAGGTGAAAAAACGCCTGCAAGGCAAGGAGCAGGTCTTCCAGGACTTACAGCCAAGATGGTCTCTCAAAAGGGCTTACTTCTAAGTAAGTGTGCAAAGGTTTTCAGGCTTGCTATTTTTGTTTAATTCTTCCCTCTCAAACAAGAACAGTAGGCGACATGTATTTCCAGCAAGAATAAGCACCCTTAAAAACCATGTTAATAAGACTTCTGCCTTGGAGCCAAATGAAATATCTTGCATCTTTCCCACAAACCTTCCTCTTAAAGTTTGCTGTTTCTAAGTATAGCCAAATAACAAGTCACTCAGGGAAAAATGTACTGTATCCTGTTTTTATATATTCACATTTATTTATCTAGCATTGATCTTAAATTTTATCTTGGCCAGACTGTAATTTTTATTTCTTCCTGCAGGGTTATGAAGGCTCTCTTATTAAACTCACATCTAAGCAGGTAAGCCGAATACACAGTGAAATCATTAACATAAATGTCAGCAGTGTATGGTTAACGTGAGAAATTCTAAGCTAAGGAGATGGTATGAAAGTTTGGCACAAAGTTTCAAGCACCATAAATCTCCTGATGGTATTCAGTCTAGATTCACCTTGGCTGTCTTGTGGGCTATTAAACATTATTTGGGTTTATGTGGAGTTCAGCAAAGATTTTCAAAAGCATCATACAGTAACGTTATAGAACTGCCAACAGGTTGAAGATAATAAAGTGTCTGCCTTTTAACCGAAGGAAAACTAAACCTTAATGTGTTCATTTCCTTTTAACACAAAATAGCCATAAAAAACAGGCAATTATACCTTGTACTTCCAAGCTCACCACTTAAAACTGATAATCACCAATGTTCTGTTTGATTAATCTTTTAATTCAGTGGATTACAGTAGCTGCAGCAGTATGTAACTTTTTTATCACTGAAGTGTGAATATTCCTATCCCTGGGTTCTTTATTCATCCTTCAACAATAATTCCCCACCCCCAACCTTTGATTTTTCTCGTTTTCTTCCAGCCCGTGGGCTTCGTTAGTTTCGACAGTCGCTCAGAAGCAGAAGCTGCTAAGAATGCTTTGAATGTGAGTATTGGTGCCATATGAAAAGCTTCTGGGTTGTATTACAGCAGAGCTGCAGTAGCAGCAGAACAGTGTGGTGGAACTTCTCCTGGCCGTGTAGCACTTGAGACTGCAGATGGGGATCCTTAAATGCTCACTCATGTGAAGAACAGAGCATAGGAATTTAAGAGAGTGGTGGGGATGACAATGAACAAAACACGAGGCAAAGCTGTGCAGAGTATTGTTACGAAGCAGTTCCCGACATAATAAAATCGCACCACGTTTTAAAACTGGAATAGTCCAAAATTAACAGCAGCAGCAGCAACTATAGTGCAGGCAATCTTTAAACCCAGAGCAAGCTTAACCCAAGACCTCCAAATACATGTGTTTTAGTTAGGTGATGGAAGCCCATCAAGGATGTGGACATCTGTACCACGGTTGTTAGAATGATTGGACTTAGCTGAGATGGCAGAGTTGGCTGTAGCTGGTAAATTGTCTGTAGCTGGAAACAGACAATCCTTGCCATTGATGCCACCTGGGTTTTCAGCGACACCCTGGCTACATACCTGCTCTTTCAGGGAGAGTGCTGCTCCACCCAGGACAGGCTGAATGCCTGGTTCCCATAACTGAGAACCAACAGAACCAAAGCTGTCTTTGTGCTGAAACCAGGCCTTAACCGGAAATGGTCAAGAGAATGAGGGAGTGCTGTACATACAGGGGCCACCTCAGTTTTCAGAGGCCTCATTTCATTGTGTGGAATGAAGCAAGCAGGCTGCAAGTGTGAGCCACAATTGAGAAGGGATGAAACATCACCGCAGACACTACGTTGCCAGAAACAGGAGGGAGCAGTATCCCTGAGTGTTTGTGTTTTACTTTCACCTGTGTAGATGGGGAGAAATAGAATATTGCATTAGTTGTTGTTGTTGTTTAGTCGTTTAGTCATGTCTGACTCTTTGTGACTCCAAGGACCAGAGAACGCCAGGCACTCCTGTCTTCCACTGCCTCACGCAGTTTGGTCAAATTCATGCTGGTAGCTTCGAGAACACTGTCCAACCATCTCGTCCTCTGTCGTCCCCTTCTCCTTGTGCCCTCCATCTTTCCCAACATCAGGGTCTTTTCCAGGGAGTCTTCTCTTCTCATGAGGTGGCCAAAGTATTGGAGCCTCAGCTTCACGATTGCATTAGTACTTAATAGCTTAATCCCCAGTGAGAGGGATTTTGCAAGAAAGTAAAAAGTTTCCTGCATTTTGTGCTACCATCCTCCATCCATCATAGTAAAGGGGAATTTTCCTATTATTAGTCATGGATTATACAGGGCAGAAAATAGCCCTTCTATGCTAGGGTTGAGGAGCAGGAATATTACGCTATTGTGTGATTTTTCTGAACGCCTTAGTCTTCCTTCAGGTGGCATTAGGTGGAGCAGATGTTCCCTTTGTGCTCTGCCAGTGAGATCGCTCAGATATTATTGAGTGCAAACAAAGTTCAGCCAAGTTTAATGTACCTTTAAAACGTGTTGGAAAGACACAGGGTTTTTTTAAAGTTCTCAGTGCAGGAGGATGGAAATTAGTTCAGAAGAGGACTAACATAGCTGAAGAACCCAATTTGTTATATCTGTAAAAGGTAAAGGTAAAGGGACCCCTGACCATTAGGTCCAGTCGTGGCCGACTCTGGGGTTGCGGCGCTCATCTCACTTTGCTGTCCGAGGGAGCTGGCGTACAGCTTCTGGGTCATGTGGCCAGCATGACTAAGCCGCTTCTGGTGAACCAGAGCAGCGCACGGAAACACCGTTTACCTTCCCGCTGGAGTGGTACCTATTTATCTACTTGCACTTTGACGTGCTTTTGAACTGCTAGGTTGGCAGGAGCAGGGACCGAGCAACAGGAGCTCACCCCATCGCAGGGATTTGAACCGCCGACCTTCTGATCAGCAAGTCCTAGGCTCTGTGGTTTAACCCACAGCGCCACCCGCGTCCCGTTATATCTGTAGTGAAGAGTTATCTCTCTTTATAGGAGATTTGACTGGATATCTTACATTCACACCTTAAGTACAGAATCCTAATAAACAATTTTGGGGTTCTGTTTGCCAGTCCTCATGCAAAATGCTAAAGCATACTTCTAATCCCTGCTGGCAGTGCTTTTCCCCCTAGAAAAATAGGTGCCGGTATTCACCATGAAGTTATCACAGTAAGTGTCACACTTTTTAGCAACAACAAAAAGGTACCCTTGAGTACCCCCTGAAAAAACCCCACACTGCCTGGAGGTATTTTGCCTGAAATTTACAGTCTTTTGACTGAACATGCAGTCCTGTAGAGTGAATTCTCCACCTGAGTAAGCAGGCAGGGATATGTCGATCTTGATTTCAGATGGCTCTGAATTAGTCTGTCTGTCTGCAGGTTTGCATAACTAAGGGTGCATGCCTCGTGCATTGAACAGAAACAAATATCTCGCAAAAGTAACATGAACCTTTCAGTCTGCATACGTCATGCAAACTAAGTAAGCTTCCATGCATTTCCTTTTATTTTATTATGTAATTCTACCTCTGCTACTCGTGAAATAGTTGCAAACCATTCTGCAAATCAGAAGAACCCCAAGCCCATCTCCATTGCAAGTCTGCTATAGCGGTTAAGAGTGTTGAACTAGGACCTGGGTCCTAGACATGGGTTCAGCTTCCTGCTCAGCCATGAAGCTCACTAGGTGACCTTGAGCTGTCACCTTCTCTTAGCCTACTCTACCTCACAGGGTTTTGTGAGGATAAAATGTGACAGGAGAGAGCCTTGTTTTCTTTAGTACAACCAACTCCCTCTGATGCCGGCTCTCCATGTCTGTCTCTCTGCAGCCTCTCTGGCCCTTCGTCCAATGCACTCTTTCCTCACTCTCTCTTTTCTACCTCACCTCCTCCCAGGCTGACACTCAGGCTATTCATGGTGACGACCAGGGCATTTTTTCAGCTGGAACTCACAGGAACTCTGTTCCGGCACCTCTCAGGTGGCACCATTGCCATTATAAGAGAACAAAGGAGGTGTTCTGGCATCTCTTTTTCTGGAAAAATAGCACCGGTGAGGACTCACCAATACAAGTATACTGCTAGCTTGCCCATGCTCTTGTGTTTGATAGAGGAGACCTTCTCGGCGTCCCAACTGTAGTGGAAGCTCAGTTGATGGAGACTAGAGAAAGCTGGGCTTTTGTTCTAGAAAAAAAGGTGCTGGTGCTGTGTATCCTTGAGTACCCCTAGAAAAAGAAGCTTTGAGAGAAAGGAACTTGCTCTGTGTCCACACCTAAATTGTGGAACTCTTCTTGGTGAGGTTTGTCAGGCCCCATGTTATTTTTGTGCTTGTTTAGGCTAGCTTTTTTCTGATAGGTCAGATTTTTATTTCTTGGTTTTGTTTAACTGATGTACCTATCTCTGTCTTAAGCATATTATATTGTTTTATAGCTGAATTTACTGTATTTTTCGCTCTATAAGATGCACCAGACCACAAGATGCACCTCGTTTTTAGAGGAGGAAAAGGAGGAAAAAAATATTCTGAATCTCAGAAGCCAGAACAGCAAGAGGGATCACTGCGCAGCGAAAGCAGCAATCCCTCTTGCTGTTCTGGCTTCTGTGATAGCTGCGCAGCCTGCATTCGCTCCATAAGACGCACATACATTTCCCCTTACTTTTTAGGACGGAAAAAGTGAGTCTTATAGAGCAAAAAATACGGTAATTTTTGTTAGTTGCCTTGAGTAGTGCCGTGAGTGCTGAGATTATAAGGAAAGACTGCTGGATCAGGCCAGTGGCCCCATCTAGTCCAGCAACCAGCGGCCACTGGCCAGATGCCCATGGGGAACTGCAAGCAGGACCCAAACGCAGCAGCACTCTCCCCTCCTGCGGTCTCCTGCAACTGGTGGACTAGATATATATAGCCATTGGGGTTTGTAGGCACTGTTGGCCCTATCCTTTGTGAACTTGTATAATCCTCCTTTAAGCCTTCCAAGTTGGTGGCCATCACTGCCTCTCATGAGGGCAAAGGACTAGGACAGGGGTCAGCAAACTTTTTCAGCAGGGGGCCGGTCCACTGTCCCTCAGACCTTGGGGGGGGGGCGGCGGACTACATTTTGAAGAAAAAATGAACAAATTCCCATGCCCCACAAATAACCCAGAGATGCATTTTAAATAAAAGGACACATTCTACTCATGTAAAAACACGCTGATTCCTGGACTGTCCGTGGGCTGGATTTAGAAGGTGATTGGGCCGGATCCGGCCCCTGGGCCTTAGTTTGCCTACCCATGGACTAGGAGGATGTGATGCCAATGCTAGTATAAATAAATACATTCAGTAGAAGATGGGGGATGTCTTTGCTACGTGACTGACTTCAGACCCATTGATTTTAGTAAATCTTATACATGACTAAGCTTTCTGCGGCTCGGGGTCATTGAGTGAGAAGTGCAAATGGCTTTAGGTTTGTGAAACTGCTCCAAGTTATTCTTTTAAATGTTCCTGCGTAGGCTACCTTGTAGGAATTTTGCCTGATAATGGAGTTGGAACAATGCAGCTCATTGATCTTGTCAACATCAGGTAATGGATGAATGCAGACAGATATCTAAAATGTAGCTGCCCTGTGCTGGGAGGGGAAAACCCATCCATGCCCAATGTGTCAGATGTGAAGATAATCTCTTGGTGTCGTTGCTGTCAAGTGATGACAACTCATATGTGAGTTCTCTCTACACATTGGCGATCCTTTAAGTTGTACCTGGTACTCAGGAAAGCAGTATTATAAAGAAGTGTGTCTCCAGGCCTATGAGGAATGAGTTTCCCTCAAAACTGATCACCCCCAGCAGCACCTTGTTACTGGGGAGAAGCATTCCTGAAGAGTAGAATGCCTTTGCTCTGACACTGATTTTTGTTCGTTTTAAAGTACAGTGGTACCTCGGGTTACATATGCTTCAGGTTACATACGCTTCAGGTTACAGACTCCGCTAACCCAGAAATAGTGCTTCAGGTTAAGAACTTTGCTTCAGGATGAGAACAGAAATTGTGCTCCGGCGGCGCGGTGGCAGAAGGAGGCTCCATTAGCTAAAGTGGTGCTTCAGGTTAAGAACGGTTTCAGGTTAAGAATGGACCTCCGGAATGAATTAAGTACTTAACCCGAGGTACCACTGTACTGTTTCTTTGTCTTGTGTGGGGTGGGAGGGGAGTTAGCTGCCGGGAAATATAGTTATGTTCTGTGTGTACAGAGTTAACCTCATTATTGATGACCCTCAAGAGCAAAAATATCTTGAGTGCAGGGAACAATTTTTCAGACCAGGATAAAAAGCGTGCAGCAAGTACACTGGTTCCCTAGTCTGTTTTCCTGTCTTCATTTTTTATGTGCAATGTCTTCTTGGCTCTGCTAATCTCCGGGGATAAGAGTGAAGCAGAGCAGGATACAGACTGCCTTATATGGTGCTGATACTAAAGAGGTTTTAGGAATGTGACTTGCTCTAAAGCCTATGGCCCCAGTTTTTGCTGCCAAACAAATTAGGTCATTTAAACTTCTGAGGTTTTAAAAGGACGTTGGAACTTTAATTTGGAACAAGAAACTGATGTTTTTTTTGTTGAATGGCTCAGACTCCCAGGGAGTCTAGGTTTGTAATTTTTTGTCAGGCTTCTTGACTCTTACTTGCTGGTTTCTGGGTGCAGTGTTTCCCCCCCCCCCTGGTTTAAAGTGAACAGGGAAACTTTTAAGGCAGGGGTCAGCAAACTTTTTCAGCAGGGGACCGGTCCACTGTCCCTTGGACCTTGTGGGGGGCTGGACTGTATTTTGAAAAAAATATATGAACGAATTCCTATGCCCCACAAATAACCCAGAGATGCATTTTAAATAAAAGGACACATTCTACTCACGTAAAAACACACTGATTCCCGAACTGTCCATGGGCCGGATTTAGAAGGCGATTGGGCCAGATCCGGTGCTGGGCCTTAATTTGCCCACCCATGTTTTAAGGCCTGCTAAAAAACAGATACCGTATTTTTCGCTCTATAAGACGCACCAGACCACAAGATGCACCTAGTTTTTGGAGAAGGAAAACAAGAAAAAAAATATTCTGAATCTCAGAAGCCAGAACAGCAAGAGGGATCGCTGCGCAGTGAAAGCAGCAATCCCTCTTGCTATTCTGGCTTCTGGGATAGCTGCGCAGCCTGCATTCGCTCCATAAGATGCACACACATTTCCCCTTACTTTTTAGGAGGGAAAAAGTGAATCTTATAGAGCAAAAAATACAGTACATACAGTGGTGCCTCGCAAGACGAAATTAATTCATTCCGCAAGTTTTTTCTTCTTGCGAGTTTTTCGTCTTGCGAAGCACGGTTTCCCATAGGAA
>JAXCMG010000032.1:7553968-7644264 GCA_034642415.1 Podarcis siculus | reverse complement strand
GGGTCGCGGCAGGCTGCTTTAGCTTCTTTAGCTTCGGAGCAGCCTTCTGAAGCCTGGCGGCGGGAGGAGGTCCGAGGACAGTGGGGAAGAAGCGCTTCCCCGCTGTCCCGGAGATTTCCCTATGGGCTTTCGTCTTGCGAAGCAAGCCCATAGGGAAATTCGTTTTGCGAAGCGCCTCCAAAACGGAAAACCCTTTCGTCTAGCGGGTTTTCCGTCTTGCGAGGCGTTCGTCTTGCGGGGTACCACTGTACTTCAGTTTGCATTAAAATAATACTGGTCCTAGAATACAACACATGTGAGCCTCACAGCTTCACTGGGCATGAACAATGCATCTTGAGGTAAGGTGAAGTTGTACTGTGAAAAGTTAATGTTCCATCATAGTTGGCTCAGGCATATTTTCCATGACGGAAGGGTTGCCACATTCAGCCAAATCAAGAAGCAACCACACTTTCCCTTGGACTGTACCATTTCACACTGTTATGTATGAATGTTTCCTTGTGGTGAGCTCTCTAGAAAATCAGCACATCTCTCTGGGCTAAGAGCCACTGGATTGAGAGGTGAGGCAGTGACGCTCACTTGACCAGTCTGGTTTGGGATCTGTTGCCCCTGGACTCCTCCCTCCCAGATCTCCATTGGTGACTATCCCATGTGTTAATGTATGTAATTTGATTGTACTTGTTGCCATCTTCTTTCTGTGGCATCTGTCACCTTGAACCTTTTCAGAAGCAGGACCCAGGGTCCTCCTTAAACAGCGCACAGTAGGACCACCTTTTAATCCCAAACTGCCACATGGGACACATTTCAAGCCCACATTTCTGTTGTAAACGTCTGGAACTCTGTCTGTAGGACAGGAATTCTGTCTGTGGGGAGGCAGTTCCAGGGGGAAAGTGTTGTCGCCTTCTCCCATTCACAATTTCTGCCCTCCTGGTGTTGCTTTTCAATACTTTTAAAGGCTGAAGCTGATGTTAATCTGTATTGTAGACTTAATTAGCTAGTGCCCCGGGTGAAGTCTCCAGAGGGGCACCATTGAGGCTCCTGGCCTATGTGTGTTTGTACTCAAATGCACATGAGTGTGTGTACGCCAAACTGGGTCTTTGACCCAGGTGAAATAAAGCCTAGTTTTGCCCCTTGCTAAATGCCAAGAGAGAGTTGAGCAATATGTTGCTAGATGTTGCCTCATTATAGCTAATTAGAGGGTACCAACAGGGTGGTCTGCAAGAAGATCAAACCTATCCATTCTGAAGGAAATCAGCCCTGAGTGCTCACTGGAAGGACAGATCCTGAAGCTGAGGCTCCAATACTTTGGCCACCTCATGTGAAGAGAAGACTCCTTGGAAAAGACCCTGATGTTGGGAAAGATGGAGGGCACAAGGAGAAGGGACGAGATGGCTGGATAGTGTTCTCGAAGCTACCAGCATGAGTTTGACCAAACTGCAGGAGGCAGTGGAAGACAGGAGTGCCTGGCGTGCTCTGGTCCAGGGGGTCACGAAGAGTCGGACACGACTAAACAACAACGAAACAGGGTAGTCTTTTTAATGGGTGGTGGGTTATTGGGTTTTAGACCCAACATGAAATCTCATTTAGCAGTACACATGCAAGGAGGAGCTCTGTCCTTGGACTTACACATCCCATGGTCCTCACATGCATTGTCTGCTAGTAGGCAGCCAAAATCCCAGAAATGAGTCACTGTTTGTCCATACAGCCCCAGCATTGCTTACTCCTGACTGGGAGCATCTACCTGTGGTAGAGGTCTTGGAGATGCCCAGGAATGGACCTGCAAACTTGGCATGCAAAGCATTGCTTTACCATGGAGATATGGCCCCTCCCTATGTTGCCTTCCTTGGCACAATACTTTGGAAGCATCTCTTGCTGGGGCAGTCAGCTCTGCAAATCTATAATTATTGTAGGGCTAGTTCTCTTTCAGGTGGGTAAACCTGTATCTGACCTGTATGCCTGCAAGTGATTGAATTCTGTACACTATAAAAAAATGCCTTTGGTGGGAGTTGGGTGTGGGGTTGTATTTTAAATCACACTAAGCCTCTGCCTCACTGTTGTAGTTATGACTTATTCATCAGGGACCCTTCACTATCTATTACTACAATGGGCAGATTGGGTTCAGAGGTTTCCAGAATCTAGGGTACAGATACATGGGATTTCCATACTGAGCTTTGGTGGCTGAACTGTTCCTGCCTTTTCTCCTCCATTCAGCGTAATGGAACACCAAACCTTACAGCTGCTTGTTTTCCCCCACAACCTTAATGGACTCTTTATTTTTGTCTGTAGCTTATTTCAAGAATTTGCAAGCCCAGCTAACATAATTGTGTGTGCCTTTAATTAAAAATGAGAGTGAAGATGTCAAGCTTTATTTATTGCCTCATCCCACAAGTTTTCTCTCAATATTTAATTTCCCAGAGTCCGTCTCCCTAAAGATTCACATTTTCATAGGCTTTGTTTATCTTCTCCCACTTCTCCTGTTAATTTAATTCATGACATCAGTCTTATCCACCCACATCAAGTTGCAGCGTTCTGTTGGCAATGTTGTAGTGATGCATAGAAAAATTAGGTCCAAACAGTAGTGTCCTGTTTCTAGGACCAACAAAAATAAAATTCGGAAAGCATAGGGTGTGTCATTTCCTTCTGAGTCTTATGTTTGAGGCATTCTCATACAGAGAACAGCTTGCAGCTCTGATTCCATCCTGGACAGCACACCATATGGAGGTGCACCTACTGTATTTTTCGCTCTATAAGACGCACCAGACCACAAGATGCACCTAGTTTTTGGAGGAGGAAAACAAGAAAAAAAATATTCTGAATCTCAGAAGCCAGAACAGCAAGAGGGATCGCTGCGCAGTGAAAGCAGCGATCCCTCTTGCTGTTCTGGCTTCTAAGATAGCTGCGCAGCCTGCATTCGCTCCATAAGACACACACACATTTCCCCATACTTTTTAGGAGGGAAAAAGTGAGTCTTATAGAGCAAAAAATACGGTATTATTTTTTTTGTCAATGCACTAAACAAACAATTAGTTCACCTCCAGTTTTAATAAACATTCAGAGCTTAAGAGTTTAATTGGACTTGCCATGGAATGTTCACATGAGTCTCCATGCATGTGTGCATATGCAGATGTGTTTTCCATATGGGAAATTTAAGAAGTGGCATCTTAGAACTCAAAAGTGCATTGCTGAAAGAGGTTTAACACTTATGTCAATTTCCTAGAACCTAGTTTTGTGAGGTGGACTGCAAATTCCAGGTTACTTAATGGGAGGAAGCCTTAACAGTTAAAGCCATGGTTGAAGTTTGGCTAGGATCATAAGCACCTGAGCTGTGAGCAAAGAACTCCCTGGTTCATATACCGATCATGAACTCTTGTTTTTGACACCTGCAGTGCAGGCAACTCCCCATTTACACAGGTGTTGAGTTCCGAGGCACTGTGCATGTTGGTGGGACATGCATAAGCATGCCCCGTTCTGCCCTGCACCCTTCTGGAGCAAAAAATGGTGCATGCATCAATGGACATGTGTGCCTTTAACACGCCAAATGTGGAGATGCCTGTATAGGATAGCAATGCTTATAGGATGTTGGACAGACTTAGGAAATAATGTATCTGAATTATTGTTGTCATCCCCCACTCAGAGTGGCTGGGGAAACGCAGCCAGATGAATGGGGTATAAATATTATCATTAGCATTATCCTGTTGAAACCTCCTTCCTCAAAATACTAGAAGTGTCTTTCCTCAATATTTTATTGAAAGGCTCCGTAGGAAAATATTGTACATCTTCATTATGGATCTTTATATATTTTCCTGATGGGTAACATAAATGATTGTCTCTCTGCATTTGTATACCCTTTTAGACAGGGAGAAAAGTTGGTCTTGATCTCTGATAGGCTAACACGTCTTAATGGATTTGTAATGGATTTGTTTCCTAGGCCATCTACGCCCGTAAATTTCTCGTGAATCAGTTTGTCACAATCCTCCTTGGAACTGTGGAGGTTAAACTGAAGAAATGCTGCTTCTTAACCAAATCATTTTTGCTGGTGAAGTTTCTCTTACGGAGCCTTCCGAATGCATTCTCCCACCCTATTCTGTCGTATGCCTATTTAAGGAAGTGGCTTTGGGTTTGCATTTCTCAGGAGGATGTTATGCAGACTTAGCACCATGTTTGAGGGTGCCCTGGGCAAAGTGCCCTGGTACACACACACACACACACACACACACACACACACACACACACACCCCAGTAAAACTTATCAGGTGGTGGGCCAGGAACATTTTGTTCTTTTTTTATATAAAAAGCTTCTTTTACTAGGGCAGACTGTGAAGTGACGTGCTGGCTGAAGCTGCCCACCGTTTCCACTTTCCCAGAATACTTCTGGGTCCTGCTATGTCATGCCTGGTGCTGATCTCAGACCTGATGCCATGCTCCTCTTTCTGGATTTATTTGCTTCGTATGATGCTGCTTCTATTGTATTCTCATGCCGTATGCAGTTTTATCTGTTACTTTTCAAAAAAAAATGTGTATAATATTTTATTCAAACATTTTCACAATAAGCTTCAAATCAAATACCGCCTTTTTCCGTGTATAAGACTAGCTTTTCCCCCTAAAAAATAATGTCCAAAATTTTGGGGCATCTTATACATGGGGAGCATCTCCCCCCATTTTCTTAAATTGGAGGCCCCCAAAATAAGGGGCGTCTTATACATGGGGGCGTCATAGCTGGAAAAATGCGGAAATTACATTGTTTTATAAGCTGACTTTCTTCCCTCCACTCTACATTGTTTTTTACTCACACCTTTTCTGCCGCATTATGTCTTTTATCTATTACAAAAGGTTTCTCTATTACAGTTAAGTCTTGTCCGTTACTTTCAGTGCAACCGTGATATCGCTGCAGAAGGAACTAACTCTCGTTCTTTCTCTTTCCGCGAAAAGGGAATCCGCTTTGACCCAGAAATTCCCCAGACGCTCCGGCTAGAGTTCGCCAAGGCCAACACGAAGATGGCCAAGAGCAAATTAGTGGGGACACCAAATCCAAGCACTCCGGCCACCCCCAACACTTTACCTCAGTTCATTACCAGGGAGCCGTGTAAGTATGTGAGTGTGCGTGTCTGTGCTTCGTCATAAAAGAGCAAGCAGTGCTATGTGCCTTAGATAGGAATGCTCGACTTGTTTGCAAATTCCTATATGACCTGTCCTGATCTCCACCTCCTGGACTAATGTGTGGATTGGAGCGTAGTAGTTCTTTGGATTTTGCAGTTTTCACCTGTGGCGAAACAGGAAGTGCCTGTGCTGCCCACCTCTGGTATTGGAATCAATTTTGAGTGAGATCTTGCCTCAAATTGTTGCCAATTCTGGCAGCAGGGCAGGCAGGGTGCTCTTGGGGACTTCCGCTGCCCGAGGCAGCGGCCTCACCCTGCCTAATGGCTGTGCTGGCCCTGCACTTCTCTGAATTTTTGGCAAGTTTATCTACAATATTTAGGGAGCATTTTTTAGGGTGCTGTGGCAACAGTCTCTGTCTTAGAATGTTGGTTGCACCAAGCAGCTATAAAGTGGAGACAGGGGGAAATTCAAGCAAAGCAAAAGGAGTGTGCAGGTGTGTGAGTTTTGAGCCCTTTCTCCCCAAAGGATGCTCCCCCTCCCCTTCTCCCAAGTTGCTTTCCCCCTAGCCAGACCCGAAGGCTGTAAATCAGGACTCCATAGGGGTGATCTGGAAGGTGGACTTCCAAAATTCTTTTGATAAAAGTGTCTTGCCATGGGCTCCTGAAGACATCTGGCAGTCATGGAGTAAGAGAGTGTGTCCACATAATGCAAAGTCACTGATAATAGGAAGCAGAGGGCAGAATTTTATGTACAGTTGTCATAGTGGGGGGGGGGAATAAGCAATGAGGTCCCCCCCCAAGCATATGAACTGGCACTATTTAACTTGTTCATGAACGATCTGGAGTTGGGGCAGCAGTGAATTGGCCAATGGACACCAAATTATTGGACATCTGGCAAAGCCTGAGTGTGTCTTAAAATTAGGCGAATGGCTAACCAAATGTCAAATGAGAATTTAGTGAAAGTAAGAAGTGGTGCATATTGCAAAAAACAAAGCAACTTTTCTGTCTGAAACCTATTATTTCTACTTTTCCACTTCAACCGGCAGCAGAGTTGCACTCAGTGCAGGCCAGTGTCATCCCCGTTTTCCACAAAATGGCCCCAGGAGAATGGAATACTGTTGTTCCCATTGAGCCATTTTGCGTCAAAAGGTTTGGGTTATTCTGCTGTTTTTCCTTATTTACACATGAGTCATTTCCTGAATATCTTGGGAGCTCTCCATCTATTCAGAAACATCTAGCTTTCTGGAGGTGGCCCTGATTTGCTGCTGCTCAGCTAGGTAGGGGTTGCCAAATTTGCTATTAGATAAACTCACGGTGCGTCTCACGTGTGTCATCCTATTTGTGCCTTGGCTTGCTCTTTGCTGGAATACGACTGTTACGACTACGTGACAGACCTGAGGTCCTCATTTTCGAGAGCGCAAGGTAAAACTGCCTGAGAGAGAAAAGCAATATAAACGTGTAACATAATTTTGTATTTTATTTTCTCTGTACATTTGTTAGAATCATGAAAAAGTAGCTTGAATAAGCATAGGAAACAGAACACATTTGGGATTCCCAATTTTGGAAAAGACTGGCCCAGTTCATATGTCACATTAAACTGTAGTTTACAACAAACCATGGTTTAATGTGAACAAGCATTATGTGAACGACCCAAAGCAAAGTGGTTAATGCTTGTGGTATGTTTCAAGGAAGTAAACTATGAGTCCAGGCTTGGACAACATGTCTTCCAGACGGACTTGTTTTATGCACTGTGTGGAGCGTGTACTGGGAAGTTGCTTGGTTACAGGGGTCAGCAGACTTTTTCAGCAGGGGGCCGGTCCACTGTCCCTCAGACCTTGTGGGGGGCCGGACTATATTTTGAAAAAATAATAATGAACGAATTCCTATGCCCCACAAATAACCCAGAGATACATTTTAAATAAAAGGACACATTCTACTCACGTAAAAACACACTGATTCCCGAACTGTCCATGGGCCGGATTTAGAAGGCGATTGGGCCAGATCCGGTGCTGGGCCTTAGTTTGCCTACCCATGCATTAAGCCTTGGTTTGTTTTAGGCTATGGTTTGATGTGATATGCAGATCACTCCTGTATTCAGTGGTACCTCGGGTTACATACGCTTCGGGTTACATACGCTTCAGGTTACATACTCTGCTATCCCAGAAATAGTACCTCGAGTTAAGAACTTTGCTTCAGGATGAGAACAGAAATCACACGGCGGCGGTGCAGCAGCAGCAGGAGGCCGCATTAGCTAAAGTGGTGCTTCAGGTTAAGAACAGTTTCAGGTTAAGAACGGACCTCCGGAATGAATTAAGTACTTAACCCGAGGTACCACTGTATCTCAAAGATTGAGCAAATGGTCATCACTGTAACACTTTGGCTCATGTTGTGTATCCTTGGAGGCTTGTTCATTTTTGGCTCCAGTATTATTCCTGGTTCAACAGAGGTTTGCAATACATTTTAATACTCCAAGAACCTGCAAAATCAGTCTTACTGGAGACAATGGTATGATGAAGAAAAACAACAACAGCACACACGTGTAGACATCACTACCAATAATGATTGTCTTCAACTCCCTTTAGAATAGTTGTCAGTCTCCCAGAGTATTCATGTGGTGTGACATTATTGCACCGGATGTGTCATATTTCTCATAGAGGGGTAGTTGTATAGCTGAGCCAATGCGACTTTTTGTTGTTTTGCCTGGCTCGACCCTTTGTTTCCCATTACACATTTCACATGTTGGGAAATGGCCCCTGGGACACCCAACGATGATAGCATTCCATCTGAACACGTGACACGTCATAGTCCCTGACCCCAAGGAGCTTGCAACCGAAATGTCAACAGAGAGAAGAGAACAGGGAGAGGACGAAATGCCAGAGGCACAAAGGGAGCTGAAGGGTATGTGTGGCTGCAAGTTCCCTTTCTGCAAGTTCCAGCAGAGCAGCTTCCAAAAAGAGGGGCCCAGGTTACATGGCAGCGTCCCTTAGTGCTGCATTCTTGCTAAACTCCTCCTGGCTCACATATTTCGGGGAAGGTTCGGGAGCTCTTGCCTGTATTTATAGGCTTGTTGCTCTCTGCTCGAGAATGACCACAAAGCTTAGGAATGAATGGCGGAAGGGAACGTTGTTAGCATTAGCCCTTGCCAACTTTTCACTGTTTATCTTGCTTTTAAAACCAACAGGACAAACACTTAATCTCTGCTGTAATTAAAGTGCATCCCCGTCAGCTCCCACTGGGGCTTTGCTTGGATGTTCTCTGCCATGGTGTCTTGTGGGTGGAAGAAGAGGATTTCTTTAAATCTGAGGGTAGTGCGGATGGCTCAAGACTCCTTCAGTGAGATTGCAACCTTTCCTGATGCATTGCCCACCTCCTCTCATACCTGGAAGGAAGCTCAGGGGCACTTGGGCAAAGCAAATCATGATAGGAGGAGAAGTACTGTATTTTTCGCTTCATAAGGCGCACCTGACCATAAGGCGCACCTACTTTTTTTGGGGGGGGGGGAGAGAATTCAAGGGAAAAAAATATGCGGCTCTTGGGGGCTTTTGCGGGAGGTGGGGGAAGAGACAGAGCCTCGCTCTGTCCCTTCCCCCACCTCCCGCAAAAGCCAGGAATAGCCTTCCGAAGTCTCCCCAGGGCAGCGGGATGAAGGCTCCCCGCTGCCCTGCGGAGGCTTTGCGAGCTACCCCAGAGCTGCTCGACCCAAAGAGCAGGTCTGGGAGCAGCGGAAAGGCTGCACGCAGCCTTCCCACTGCTCCCCGGGGCTGGCAGTGGGGGAAGCGCGGCTTTCCCCCACCACCAGCCCCACAAGCTCGGGGAGCAGCCTTTCCGCTGCTCCCCGACCTGCTCTTTGGGGAAAGCCACCGCCAGCCTCAAAGAGCAGGTCAGGGAGAGCTTGTCAGGGCTGGCGAGGGAAGCCCGGGTCCCCCCCCCCCAGCCCCAGGGACCACACATTCGCTCCATAAGACGCACAGACATTTCCCCTTAAATTTTAAGAGGATAAAAGTGCGCCTTATGGAGCGAAAAATACGGTAACAGGTTGATAGTTGTCAACTCTACTCTCGGGTTGCTGCTGTCAAACAACTGGGGAGGGGAGCAGTCCTAGCAGAGGATCACATCCTCTTCTTCTGTCCCTGAGTGGAAGTGAGGGGACAATAAGCCCCCACTTCTCCCTGACTGGTGTGGCACCAGCAGTTGCTTTTAGGGGGCTTTGTTTGGTGGTGGGAGGGGGGCAAAAAGATAGAGGCTGAGTTGATGCTGGGCTTGTAATGAAGACCAGTTCAACTGTACTGGAAGAAATGGATCAAGCCTCTTCCAACCTCAGAAATAATAATAATCATTATTTATTAAATTTCCATGCCACCCGTCATCCAAAGATCACAGGGTGGTTTACAATATAAAAACACAAAAACACAAAGCACAATAACAAATGGAAACAATAACATGCACACACCCCAGGCCATAGATTGTTTAATTCGACAAAGGCCTGGGAGAAGAGAAATGTATTTGCCTGGTGTATAATGAAGGCGCCAGGCGAGCCTCCCTGGGGACAGCATTCCACAAACGGGGAGCCACTGCAGAAAAGGCCCTACCTCGTGTTGCCGCCCTCCAGACCTCTCATGGAGGAGGCACACACAAATCGTTTTGAAACGAAGCTGATTGAGATTGGGATGCATCACTTCTCACTACCCAATAGATTAAGAAAAGTGGTAGCTTGTTCACAAGCTCCAGAGAAGGCAGGGAGCTGCACTCTTGCAGCCCAGCATGGCATGTGGATTCTGCTGTTATGGAAACATTTGTTCTTGGATGTTTCATATACAGAATGGTGAAGTCTAAGCTGGCAACCAGGAAAGAGGTATTTGGCGCCCGGTGGTTGGCTCAATGGATATTTCAGCTCTGGCATGGTGGTGCTTATGAAAAATTCAAGTTCGGTGCAAGGCATTGTTAGGGAAAAGACTGAAAATAAAAAACGGCCTGTATGATAATTGCCATTTTGGTAGGATTGCATTTGAAGTCTGTACTTTTCAGGTGACCTATCTCAAAAGGTGATCTGGAAAAGGCACAGGAAACGGCAACCAAAACAGTCAATGGATAATTGCATCTTTCTTTTTGCAAAGCAATGATGGAGCTGAAATTATGAGTAGTTATCCTGGCTGTCCTGGATTTGTCTAAACTCTTCAGGGACGGGTGACTAGTGGAGGTAGGGAGAAGCACTGGGTAGGAGGCCTTCATGAGTGGTGGCAAAGGAAGGAGAAGGGATGTGCTGGTATTGTAACTTAAATAAGGTACCTGAACCACTGATATGTTGTTGTACGGCTGTGAAAGGGTAGAATATAACCTTCATTATCATATAGACTTTTTATTTTGTTCTGTGCAAAGTGGCATTCTGTGTGCCCCCTCTCCCTCCCATTCTTAAGATGACTGAATTGTTTTTCATTGGGGAGACAAATGTAGTGGGGTAGCTGAGACTAACCTCTGAGTTAGGAAGTCCTTAGTTCAAATCTTGACGATGATTGGCAGGCCAAGAACAACCTTGGCTTCACATTGTGTTTTGAAGCAAGCTATGATCCCTGGTTTAGATGTAACAGGCTACTGTGGTTTGTTGCCTATGCTCACACCAGAGGAAGAGCGAAGCGGGAGCCACTAGGGCATCCACGGTAAACAGTTAACTATGGCTTACTATGATGTGTATATAGCTCAGGATGCAAAGTGCCACAGCCATAAGAGTTCATTCGCCCAGAATCTGTATTCTTTCATCAGAATACTTTTGAGTGGCTCACTTTCCACCTCTTAACAACAGCTGTAGACTGCTTTGTATTTCTTTCTCCAGCCGACAAAACGCCCAGTTTCCTTTCGGAGAATAACCCTGTTCCTGTAAGTTGCAAACTTTGGCGCCCTAACTCAGAGCAGAATTTTTGTACCTGCTCTTCTGATTCCATTTCCTAAGGAGAAGGCAGAGGGAGTAGGAGGGTCCCTCTTGTGTTTGCCGTTTTGTTTCCTGCATTTGCTGTTTTTATAACCACGAACTCTCCTTATTCTTCTCTTGCAGATGAGCTCACAGTGCCTGCACTTTACCCCAGTAGCCCTGAAGTGTGGGCGCCGTACCCTCTCTACCCAGCGGAGTTAGCACCTGCTCTACCCCCGCCTGCTTTCACCTACCCTGCTTCACTGCATGCCCAGGTAATTTATACCAATCAGTCACACCTTCACCCACGTTATACCACCTGATCCTCTCCAGTGCACCCCGTACGACTAACACCTGTCTGGCTAACAGGCACCCCAGAGAGGTATTAATGATCACATCTCGATCAAGCTGACGCATTCTCCTTGGGACTCCTGGGGAACGGACTTAGGAAAAATTGACAGCACCCCACTGCCTGATAGAACCGTGAACACCTTTCTCTCCTCGAGTAATTTCACTTCCGTTCACACGAGGCAGCGAGAAATACCTGCCGGGTCTTTGCACACATATATACCCCCTTGTATATATGGACTCTGCTTCCCAGGCTTGCCTTTGCCACAGTTTCGCTTCAAAGTCCCAAGGCTAAATTGTCTTTACAACGGATATGGGGAAGGTGTGCAAGAGCGTGTTTATGTACACGTGTGTTTCTAAAGCCAGAGAGAAGGGAGGTAGACGGAACAAAAGTCTGTCAGAGGACATGCACGTGGCCTCTTAAGTCACATGGGGGAATTTGCATTGTGAGCAGTTACCGTATTTTTTGCTCTATAAGACTCACTTTTTCCCTCCTAAAAAGTAAGGGGAAATGTGTGTGCGTCTTATGGAGCGAATGCAGGCTGCGCAGCTATCCCAGAAGCCAGAACAGCAAGAGGGATCACTGCGCAGTGAAAGCAGCAATCCCTCTTGCTGTTCTGGCTTCTGGGATTCAGAATATTTTTTTTCTTGTTTTCCTCCTCCAAAAACTAGGTGCGTCTTGTGGTCTGGTGCGTCTTATAGAGCGAAAAATACGGTACTTCATACACGTTCTGAACTGTAGCAAAACGAAGTTACCGAGCGAAAACTTAACTGCGATGTGCATATGACAGCTAGTAATCCATTTGCCTGAATTGTTCTCCATTCCCAGCGAGTCAGAGAAAATCCTGAATTGTTGCTTGGACATGATGTTGGCCTACAGAAGATCTAATGAACCAGCACTTAACCCAGATAATACGAGATGCTGACAATAGGCCTGTTGAGCTGGGAAGGAGCATTCAGGCTGTTTTTCTGTGAGGGTCACACTCCGGCAGGAAAAGCAGGTTTACAGCTTATTCGCTTTGATCCTGCTTTTGTTACTTGATACTCGGAGGTCATTGGCAGCAAGGAGTGCCTTTTTCCAGCTCCATGTTGGCTAGCTGTTCTCTTTTCTAGTGGCTAAAGAAATAAGTTATGGGGCGTTCTTGCAGGCTTGGATATTGCAGTGTGCTCTATGGGGGAAACCTTTTGATAAATGTCTGAAAGTTACAGCTGCAGAAAATAGGCTCTTGTCCAGGAGTGGAGATTATTACACCCATTAAAGAGCTGCATTGGTTCTCGGTATGTGGCCCCTTTCAGAGTGCCTGTACTGACCTTCTAAAGCCTTAAAGAGCCTGGATATTCAGAGGTTTGCATATCTTAAGACATGATGGGGAAACATACAGATGTACAACTGAGATACTGCTTTGTGAACCTAGTTAGTGGAGGCGTGGGCAATGGCAGTGAGATTTAGAGTCTGCCTTGGGAGGCCTGCGCGGCTGACACTGCCCTTTCCCAGCTTTTAGGAAACATGTTAAGGTCTTCCTGTTTGGGTGGCCCTTTTTGGTTCTCTGGAGTTGGAGGAAGAAGTTGCTTTTGTTTCTCTGCAGTTCTGCTTGGTTGGTTTCAGGCTCTGTTGTTGCTATGGGGTGTTCTGTGTTCACTGAAGTGATGATTTCATTGCCACTTCAAGAGGCCGACAGGGCTGATTAAGCAGAGTATACATTTTTAAATATATCTCTGTGCCAAGAGCTTTGAATTTTATTGCATGGCTTCACCCAGTCAGAAATCTAGGAAGGAAAACCCCCTTGCCTCTTGGCAAGCTAGTCTTTGTAACATTCTTTTGAGGGATCTTATGTACACTTTGTTAAATTCCCACCTGGTGAATGGCTTTCCAGCTATTGTGGGGCAGCTCATACCCCCCCCTCCCCTTTTTGGCAAATGCTGAAATAAACATGTCAATAAGTAAACTGAAAATTCTGAAGAAGTGTGCATGCACATGAAAGCTTATACCCAGAACAAACTTAGTTGGTCTCTAAGGTGCTACTGGACAATTTTTTAATTTTTTAATTTATTTTGACTGCATCAGACCAGCACTGCTACCTACCTGACTGTGGGATAATGTAACACATAGTGCATTAACACGAGGATCAGACATATTTTAGAGCCGGTATATGGGTCAATTGAACATTTGATGGTAAGGAGATCCATTTTCCTGCCTGTAACTCAGTACCACCTTGGTTCTTGTTCCGGAAGTCCATTCAAGTTCTGTAAACGTTCACAAACCAAGGCTTCCTGCACTCAATTGGAAGCTGCAGAAGCAGTGTCGAACGTTTGGGTTCCAAAGAACGTTTGCAAAACGGAACATTCACTTCCGGGTTTGCGGCATTTGGGAGCCAAAACGTTCGAGTCGCAAGGCGGTCGACAACCAAGGTACGACTGTAGTTTTAAATTCTAATAGGAGGATGTTAGGACAGTTTAGTGAGGACTGAAGACAACATAACCACTAGGTTAGGTTTGGGGGGCGGGGCGGGCAGGGAGCAGGTTTTTACATAGAGATGAAATACGGTTCTAAAACAGAGAACTTTAGGAAACCTCAAGTAAATATCTCATCCTCCAAGTCCAGGCTAGGTGTTGTGTTTATTCCAGCCTCAGGAATTATGATCAAGTCCTCGTGTTTACAGCTTGATGAGACCTCTTATCTTCTTTAGTGCCTGGATTTATGGACCTTGGTAAATTCTGTGACCACATGGACCATAGTTAAGATAGCCTGACCTCATTCTGTATGGTGAAGCATGATAATATCATCTGATGCTTCTTTAATCCAGGCCATATCTCTTCTTAAAGTCCATCACTGGCCTGAATGCACCCAGTGCTGTATAGCATTGTTGAAACTTAAGTGACCTGACTTGGGAGGCCAGCGCAAGCTGCTCACTGCTCTTGAAAAGAAGTATGCAGTGTGCATTATTAAAAGACAGGAATAAAGGTTTGGCCAGGCTAGCTTATGCCATGATTGATTGATTGACTGATGTTGCAATGTGCATAATTTCTGGCCATACCTGTAAAGATTACAAGGAGATAATACAACTTTAAATCTTTCGAATGGAATGCCTTCTGGCAGTTTTTTTGTCTCCCATGAATATTGTCTGTGGCTAAACCAGTTCATCCTACACGAGTGCAAAAGGGCAGGTCCCTACCCAGATAGTTTACAATCTGTAATTTGTCATGAGGAAACCACAGAGGAAGGGGAGGAAAGTGGAGACAGGACTTAACAAGGGGAAGAATGTGTCTTATTCCAATGGCGAAGCCTTGGGCTTAGTTACAGTGGCATGTGAGGACCAGGGGTTTTCCTGAAGCTTTCTCTGGAACACAAGTTCTGAACTAGGGCATTTAGAATCATAGAATCATAGAGTTGGAAGAGACCACAAGGGCCATCGAGTCCAACCCCCTGCCAAGCAGGAAACACCACCAGAGCACTCCTGACATATGGTTGTCAAGCCTCTGCTTAAAGACCTCCAAAGAAGGAGACTCCACCACACTCCTTGGCAGCAAATTCCACTGTCAAACAGCTCTTACTGTCAGGAAGTTCTTCCTAATGCTTAGGTGGAATCTTCTTTCTTGTAGTTTGGATCCATTGCTCCGTGTCCGCTTTTCTGGAGCAGCAGAAAACAACCTTTCTCCCTCCTCTATTTAGGCAAGGGCTTAGCTTTGAAGGCACATGAAGCTATTGCTAACCAGTTGTGTGTGCATGGTTAAAAAAAGAATCTTAACAGCAGTAGTCAAACTTATTTGAAGTTGGGCACCATCATTCTGCTTTGCTTGTTTCTCCTAGAACAGGGGTGGCCAACTCCCAAGAGTCTGCGATCTACTCACAGAATTAGAAACTGGCAGTGATTTACCCCCTTTTTCGGGGGTCAGGTCAAAGTTGTTGAGCCTTTTTTACCAGTAGATCACGATTGACCTGTTGCACATCCCTGTCATAGAACACTACATTTTCTTACCTTAATTGAAAATCTAGTGGAAGACAAGATGCTTGAAAATGTCCCTTTCCTAAAATTTCCCCACTCTGAAGCCTGAGTCTCTCTTCTTGGTTAAAAGTAGCAAGCACCCTTTTTATTTTTTGAGAGGCTCTTTTGTTGCTGGAGAGGCAGCCACCTAGGAGGCCACTGGGTTCTCTGAGTGGTCCTTGGCCCACAGTCTGTAGCTAAACCAGCTCATCCTACAAAAGGGCAGGTCCCGTACCTGCAATATACACACCAAGAAGCAGATATCTTATTCTTTTCTGGCACATTAGATAGGTCAGGTTCTCGTGTCAGCTGCCTGGGCTGGAAGTCACAGGGCAAGTCTCACAACCCTCATTTTCAGGGATGGCCCCAGCTTTGCGGAGGCGGGGATGATGTGTATTCTCCTCTGCAATTTTCCAGCCGGGTTGTGCTAACGTACTACACAAAACTGAACATGAAGACGGGAGCATGATGGCATTCTGGAGCAAATGAAACCTTTGCCCAAGCCACAGCCTTCCTCCTCTTAAAAGGGAGTAAAAGTTACAGCCTGAAAACTTGGGGAAAGAATAAATGAGAATGTAACCAGAGCTTGAGGAAAACAGTTTCTGACATGGAGGGAAAGGGGAAATAAGCTTCAAATGGAACACTATCTTTTATTCACGACCTGCAGTGGGGCGGACTGCGAGCGCACGACTGAAAATAACCCCCCAAAGCTCCACACCTCTCTGGCAAAGTGGGAGGCAAGAATGCCAAGTAATGTATGTTCTGTCACAAGGACTTTTTCTGCTCGCTGAACCTTGCTGCCTGGGACTCCTAATGGCCCCTGAGAGCCGGCGCACTCTAGTTAAAAATTAACAAACAAAGGGAGGGAGAAGTAATTAAATATGGATGGCGGTAATCGCTGAGGAGCATGTCTGGCCTGAACTGCTGCACGCTCGAGCGCTCCCGTGCAGCTCGGCACATCCTGCAAGTTTAGAAGAACCCTGCGGTGAGCTTCCCAGGAAGATTTGCCCATTAAATCTTCGGGGAGGGGCGGCTGCGCTAGGAGGGGATGGGCGAGAGCGCAAGACTTTCAGGCGGACACAATGGGAGACCTGTGGCACAAGCTTGAGGAGTGATGGAATGGCGGCCAGGGAGGAATTTAAAAGGGCAGGTCCTTCTTGGCATCGCCTTTCCTCAAAACAAAAGGCTTTCCGTAAGGTGTTGCAGATCCCTTGCATTGCATTGTAAGGGCTGCAGAGTCAACATGCATTGCAAAGCTGGGTGTGGGCGTGTTTATTGTGGATCGCCTTGCTGCAAACTTCTGCTTTCTTGTCTTTATCCGGTTTGGTTTGTTCTTCCTCCTCCTGGAAGTACTGTATTTTTTGCTCTATAAGACTCACTTTTTTCCTCCTAAAAAGTAAGGGGAAATGTGTGTGCGTCTTATGGAGCGAATGCAGGCTGCACAGCTATCCCAGAAGCCAGAACAGCAAGAGGGATTGCTGCTTTCACTGCGCAGCAATCCCTCTTGCTGTTCTGGCTTCTGAGATTCAGAATATTTCTTTCTTTCTTGTTTTCCTCCTCCAAAAACTAGGTGCATCTTGTGGTCTGGTGCGTCTTATAGAGCGAAAAATACGGTATTCTATTACTGAAGTATTTGTCTCTTCTCAAGCCCCACCACTTTCCAATCTCTCTTTTTACTCTTTCCCTTCTGCCTTCTCCACTCCACACTTAATTTTTTTACATGCGTGAACTTCCTCTACCCCACGCCATCCCCAAATGCACAACTGTTGAGCTGCTCTAGGCAGCAAAACAAACTAATCCGTAACTTGCACTTTCTAAGAGCTCTGAACATTCAGGTGACAAGGCGTGCAGTTCATAGTGCTTCTGATTTCCACACACCAGGCCATATTAGGGTACTTGGAACTGTGATCTCCCTCCACCCCAGGCCCACACTGACGACAAAGATTCTAGCTGGGTGGTTTCCTGCCTGTGCTGAGAATGGGAGCTTGGGATTGCTTCGGAAGAGAACACTTCTAACTTCCTGGGTAGACAGCAGTTTTAGCACCTAATGCACTTCCCCCAACACTTGGGATTTTTGCAGGTAGCTGCGTGTCATTTACATTTTACCTTTACCCTGTAGCAATGGTGAGGCTTAGCATTACAGCTGTCAGTCTTCCACCCAAGGTGGGCTGTTAATGCATCAAGTACAAAATGTATTGACAGCCTGTGCTGCCTTAGTGCTCAGACCTGGCCTGGATATGAAATTGAATCCACAGTGAAGTCCAAATCAGAAATATGTAATCGTGTCATTTGCATGTTGCTGGTAGATCTAAATGTACGTATTGTGGAGTTGCTGAGATTTCTTCATAGGCGTAAAACTGGAATAGTAGTATCCAAATTACTGTACACTGCACACTGGATATGTTCCTGCTTTGTTTTCTTTCTGTTTTTAGCCCTACAGTTGTGGGTGGCACTGTGGGTTAAACCACAGAGCCTAGGACTTGCCGATCAGAAGGTTGGTGGTTCAAATCCCTGCGATGGGGTGAGCTCCCATTGCTCGGTCCCTGCTCCTGCCAACCTAGCAGTTCGAAAGCACGTCAAAGTGCAAGTAGATAAATAGGTACCGCTCTGGTGGGAAGGTAAACGACATTTCCGTGCGTTGCTCTGGTTCGCCAAAAGCGGCTTAGTCATGCTGGCCACATGACCCGGAAGCTGTATGCCGGCTCCCTCGGCCAATAAAGCAAGATGAGCGCCGCAACCCCAGAGTCGGTCACGACTGGACCTAATGGTCAGGGGTCCCTTTACCTTTACCTCATTTCCCATGTTGTAATTTCAGTTGCTGTTTCATACATTGTCATCACATGTGGATATTTGCTGTTCTGTCCAAAATGACTCCCTGGGCGTCATGTAATTCATAAATTGTAGTCTTGGAAGGGACCCCAAGGATCATCAAAGAGCAATTGGGCTGCGATAGATGGCTTGTAGGTGTTAGATTGGGCAGGCCATGTGCTGTTGTTAGTCCAAGTGCCAGAAAGGTATTTTGTGCTGGCCTCCTGGCACTGCAAGCCACTACATCTTAATCTGCTTTAGCACTTTGAAAGCACATCTGGCGTAAGATGGAAGCAACAAACTCAAAGAAGAGGTGCTTTCTATTGAGAAATTTGGGCACAGCAATGGCTGCGTTGGTTGTGCCGATCCTTCCAGCGTGCCTGGATTAGCAGTGGTTGGTATCCTGAATGTTGCTGGCACTGGCAGCCCACAACCAGAGCACCAGGTAACCCCCAAAACCCATGTGGTCCTCTGCCATAGAATCTGTTGACAAACCAAGTGATGCCACAGCTAGTTATTACTGTGGTGAGTGGTGGGATATGAACAAGAATAGTTCACTACAAACCAGGCTGTACCATCGATGGGTGGGTGGAATTGAGAGGGGAGTAAGGGCAAGCTTGCACAGCGCCATGTGGGTCTTCCGTGCAAGAAAGACCTTTGGTGCCATAATATTCAAGCAAATCTGCAGGCAGCGCACCGTTTGCGCAGGGATTGCGTTTGAGATCATCCCACGCATTGGTGGACTGTGCGTAAGTCACCACCGCTTTCTGTCCAATTTTTGGACTGCTTCCAGGTCCACAGTGATGACCATACGTCAATCAGATGCGTGTAAAAAGGTTGCTGCCTGTTTCCTTGTTGTCTGGGCAGCCCAGGACCTCCATATACTCTACCCAGGCTTGTGCTCTGGGGAAGGGTACTTTGGGGCTGCTAACACAACAAAAGCAATGTGGAAGGCAGCAGTTACAAGTTCCCTGTCTTTGCAGCCACAGCAGGCTTTCGGATTCTCCAGAGGTTTAACTTCTTTCCTGGAGGTGCCCCCCATTATCTTCCATTACAGAAGGATGCGAACAGCTAACGTTGAGAGGTGGACGTCAGAAAACCAAAATAAAATTCAAAATGGCCTTGATAGAATGGAAAACTGCCATTTTTTATGTGTGGGGAGTTCAATCCTCCTCAAAATGATTAAGGTTTTAAGTGACAATTTTAGGTTATATTTTAGTGATCAAGATTTAATATATATTTTTAACTGCTGTTATATCTGTATCGTCTCTATTATACCCAATTGCAATTCAACGTATTCCTGTTGTGTTTTATGATTTTCCTGATATTCTGAGTAAGCCGGAACTGGTCTGTGACCATAATAA
This sequence comes from Podarcis siculus, assembly GCA_034642415.1. Classification (NCBI taxonomy): domain Eukaryota; kingdom Metazoa; phylum Chordata; class Lepidosauria; order Squamata; family Lacertidae; genus Podarcis; species Podarcis siculus. The sequence goes on along the minus strand of JAXCMG010000032.1, from coordinate 7,624,766 downwards.
TAAAATTCATTCAATCCTCCTCAGTTTGCACATGCAAGAGGTTTCCCCAAGTACCCAAATGCTGCAAGAAGCAGGATTGAACTCCCTGCAAACTAGTGAGTGAGGAGTTCAATCCTGCTTTCTTGCTGTCTCCTGTTACCCCACTCCTCTGGGCCAACACTGATGGATGGATGGTACCATTCACACCCCCCATCCCTTGATGTCATTATGATGTCAGATGATTGACTGGTGAATGGTTCTGCCCTCTTGTTAAAGTTTGCCCAAGGGAGAGAGAAAGCCAAAAGCTTCCCAACCCCTGCGATGAGAGCTAATAGTTCAATTTGACTGTGCGCTCGTCAAATCTTATCTGGACTGCTGCATCCAGTTCTGGGCACCAAACTTGGAGACAAACTGGAATTATTTCAAAGGGGGCAGTGAAGATGGCTGGTGGGAAAGCAACCCTGTGCAGAAAGATTGAAGGAGAGAAGCCTTGAGGAAAGATGTCATAGCACCCTTCAAAATACTTGAATCACTCTTACATATAGAAGAAAGACTCATTCAAGACTAGATTTAATGTTGCTTAACTTACAAGGGATGGGGTGCGGGTGGCGCTGTGGGTTAAACCACAGAGCCTAGGACTTGCCGATCAGAAGTCGGTGGTTTGAATCCCCATGACAGGGTGAGCGCCCGTTGCTCGGCCCCTGCTCCTGCCAACCTAGCAGTTCGAAAGCACGTCAAAGTGCAAGTAGATAAATAGGTTCCACTCTGGCAGGAAGGTAAACAGTGTTTCCGTGTGCTGCTCTGGTTTGCCAGAAGTGGCTTAGTCATGCTGGCCACATGACCCGGAAGCTGTATGCCGGCTCCCTCGGCCAATAAAGCAAGATGAGCGCCACAACCCCAGAGTCAGTCACGACTGGACCTAATGGTCAGGGGTCCCCTTTACCTTTACCTAACTTACAAGGGTGTAAATTTGGCTTGAATATTAGGAGAAACTTGATGATGGTAAGAGCAGCTAAAAATTGGAACTCCTTAGAAGTCAAGGGCTCTTCCTTGCTTGAGGTTTTAAAACAAGCTGGGTGGTCATTGGCTGAGGATGCTTCCCCCCAGTTGTACTGCATGGTTGGATTCAAATGGTGCCATTTAAGGAAAATTGAGCATTCAAATTCACACTTGTTCCATATCTTCTGTCTCCTTTCCTCCCCACTCTCCCTGCCTCTCAAGTACTGGGTTTGTAATATTGTTAATCAGGCAGATTAATCTATTTTTAAAACTTTTGATCAAGTAACAAGGTTCCCTGATTAACTAGGCAAACGTAAGTGTAATTAATTTTTTTAAAAAGCCACACACACCATTTTAGGAAAGTTGTTCACCGTTTTCTTGTACACACGAGATGCCTCTTTGATTAATTAAGGATGGTGCTTGCTGCTTCATCTAAAAGCATGCATTGCCCCCCGAAACTATTTTTATCCCTTTGCTCATGTGGGCACATTTAATTCTCATTGGATTCCTTTAAGTTGGTGACAAGCCCTATCAAATGTACAGATCGTACAGTATTGACTGGCCCAACGGACCTAGAGGCAGAAAACTCTGTAAGTAAAGGCCTCCTCATAATGTTTTTTTCTCTCTCCCTTTGCATTTCTTCAGTGAAACTGAGTTGGAAAAGGGTCAGCTGGTGGTTCAGGACACTGTAGCAGTTTCTGCCAGGACTGCTTTGCACGCCGCACCATTAAGCATAGCCTTTAAGACTTCTGAAGCATGAACGAGACAAGCAAATGTTTTGAAAAGACTTGTGTGTCACGCAGGACTGGCTCGCTTCCCTGTCAAATGTACATGTGGGTCTGTTCCTGGGTGTAGTGGGGACTAGCCCCAAGGAATTATGGGAGTTACTTGGGTTCTGTACAACCTCTTGGTCAGAGACTTCAGGGATACGGCTTGCGTCAAGGTGTAAAGAAGCCCCCTTTCCCCGCCATTTCACTTGCGTACATGACCTCCCACGGCAACACCACTGTTCAGTTAAATAGGTGGCTGTTCTTCTAAACTAGGCTGCCGCTTGCCTTGTCTTACCAAGCAGAAAAATCATGGAACTTACTCATGGTAGTTACAAAGGTGTGAGAGAGGGGGGTGTAGGTGGTCATGGAGGAACTACATTGCGTTCTTTCTCTGAGGTGTAGCTGCCAGAGAAAGACGCATGTTGGGTGGGAGCAGAGCAGAAGGGGTACCATGTTCAGAACTCTTTCCCTAGGCATGTTTGCATGGCACTGTCATTACAGTTTTTAGGGCCCAGGTGAATCCTTCTTTGTCGTGTGAATTTTTGACAGCATTTAAGATCCTTGTGGACTTTCACTATTTTTGTGTTGCAGCGGCAACTAGGACCGCTCCATTTGCTTGCTACATTGCACTGCTGTTGCAGTGAAGTAATGCTTTTGTCCCAGAAGTCTTTTGTTTGCTTGTTTGAAACGAGAGACAGAGATACCGTATTTTTCGCCCTATAGGATGCACTTTCCCCCCTCCAAAAATGAAGGGGAAATGTGTGTGTGTCCTATGGGGCTCCCACAGCTTGCGGAGAGCTGCCTGCATCCCTGCAGATAGCAGCCTGTTCTGGGGGCTGGGGTTGGCTTCCCCCCGCCCCAGCCCCGCGCCTGGGGGGGGGATAATTTTTTTTCTTTATTTCCCCCCCAAAAAATTAGATGTGCCCTATGGGCCGGTGCACCCTATGAGGCAAAAAATACGGTAGTTTAAATGTTCACTTGTCTTTCATCACTGCATTTCTACATGACCCGTATCTTTAAGAAAAGAATCATCTGCACAACTCTTAGGTTGCAATCCTACACGATCCTAAGGGTAAGAGACAAGTGGTAAAATACAACGAAAAACCAGTGCAGATTAATGTGATAGTTGATGTGCCATCTCCTGCCTTCAGCCACAAATCCAAACTTGTTGTGGACCACCTGAACGATGCTTGTGGACAACTGGTGGTCCGTGGGCCAGTCTGGCAGCCCTTCCACTGCATGATCTCGGTGAAACTTTCAGTAAATGCACTCATACAAATAAAAATGAACATGCCTGTTTTGTTTAAAATAAGGAGGCGAGGCATATTGCATGCCCACAAATTTTATAATGAGCATTTGTTTTCTTAAAAATCCTTGCTTCTGGAAATGTTTGTGTGTACACATGCAATAGAGAATATATATATCACACTTTGAAATTAGCAGAGCTGTATTGAAACTACCAGCACAACTTGAAGGCTTTGATTCATTTTGGCTGCTTCTCATTTAATGCAACACTTGCATCTGTTTTGATGGGATGGCTGGTGTCAATTGCCAGGAAATGTCTAAATTTATAAGTATTGTTGGGGTCTGGATGGGCTGGGTATAGCATCCGAAGAATGTTTGGTCTAGTTCAGCTCTCAAATCCACTCTGATTTCCCGATAGTGACCCAGGGACTAGAGGTGTTTTGCTGCAAAACCTGACAACTTTCCACAGGTGGTGTGGCTTGGGAATAGAATTGGTGTCATCTTATTTCAATTTATATAAATTTTGTATCTTTCTTTTGGGGTTTTGTATATAAAATGTAGAATAAATTCTCCTATAATAATTTAAAGCTATTTTGCTGTATGAGTGAAACTGTGGGTGCCTGTTGTGCCCTATCTTGATTTGAAAACTTAATTAGGAACTCTTCCACGGCACTTGGGGACCTGTGATCTTTGTCTCCATTCTAGAAAATGTCGAGAGGGGCATGTTCTTATGTGTGCCCAGTGATCTTCCATCTTGTCCCACTAGAGCAGACTTCCCCAACCTGGTGTCTTCCAGTTGTTGCTGGACTCCAACTCCCATCAGCCTCAGCCAGCATGGCCAACGGTGAAGAATGGCACCAGGTTGTGGGGAAGCTGCTCAAGGTAAGAGGCACAGTACGAAAGTGGGTCATGTCAGGACAGACACCTGCCATTTCCCTTGAGCTTCTAATGGTATTGGGTTGCTCTTGATTGCATCTGTTCAGTTTTAAAGCTACAATAGTGTGTGTGTGTGTGTGTTTATTTTTATTATAAGAGATAAAAAGGAAACACACACACACACACACAGACACACACACGTAACAGTGCCAAAAGCAAACAGTGGAGACATCAAAATGAACTTTTAGGTAGCCAGGGAAACAAAGCCAAATGGGCGGGGAAAATAAAATAAAATAAATAATAAAATAAAATAAAATAAAATAATATGATGATGTCGTCCTCAGGACACTGGGACACGATCAAATAACACCAAAAATTGCAGACAAAATAAATTGCTTAAAAAAGGATAAATGATAAAAAAGACTTTACATAATTACAAGGGTGGAAAAAAATTTAATATTACAGAACAACCGTGTACAATGCTTCTTCCGTCTCCAGATTTACGATGTCCCCTGATGCTCTAGAGACAAGTATAAAACTTACAGAATTCATGTATTCTGTATGAACAGGTGCCTTTCTAATCTCGCATTATCATAGTGGAGAGTCCAGTGGTTAATAAAACAATTCCATCTCTCTACTAGCTGAAGTCTGCTCCTTCGTCCTTCCCTCCTCCTTATTAGGTCTGTCAGTTTATCCATAAGGCCAGTGTGATACATTTTGTTAACGTTCTGTTGTTGTTATGGTATTCTGTTGTTAATCTTCCTACTTTGCTTAGCTGCCTTGGGGCATCTGCAAGAAGGTGGGATGTAAATTTCAAATTAATTTAGATGCAAGAACATGTTGCTTGAGATTCAAAGGTGAGTCCTGCATCCGAGGAGGCTGAGGGCCACTCTTATAAATGCCTTCCAAGTCTTGTCTCTCACTTTTGTTTTGATTTTTTCTCTCTCTCCAGATGCGCTGGCTCCCTCCCTCAGAGGCTACTTCTCAGGGCTGGAAGTCCCGTCAGTTCTGCTGAATACTGTGTAAGTGGATGAGAAAGACCTTGTGAAAATGCTCCAGATTAGCACAAGAGGGAGCAGGAGCGCTGTGTTGTTTCTGTTTTCTTCACTTCCTCTGTCTCATATGGATGGGTGGGAGGCTTGCGGCTACTTTCATTCTCTGCTTGTCGTGTAGTCTTGGGCCTGAAATTAGTCCTTCTGTACTGGTTGCAGGTAGTCTCCCTCCATGCCGCCACCCCCCCTACTCCTTGCAATCTCCTTTCTGAGAAAAAATATTCAACTTTTTTAGAATGAAAGGGAGCTGGTTCATGCTGTTGACCAATCTCTTCTCCCACAAACACTTTTAAAAGAGTATAGGATGTCAGTCAGCCCAAGGCCTGGTTGAAGAGGAACATTTTTGCCTGGCTCCTAAAGGTGTATAATGAAGGTGCCAGCCGAACCTCCCTGGGGAGAGCATTCCACAGGCGGGGAGCCACTGCAGAGAAGGCCCCGTTCTCGTGTTGCCACCCTCCAGACCACTCAAGGAGGCGGCGCATGAAGAAGGGCCTCAGAAGATGCTATCAGGGGCTGGGTAGGTTCACATGGAGAGAGGCGGCCCTTGACGTATTGTGGTCCTGAGCCATTTAAGGTGTTCTACGTCAAATCCAGCACTTTGAATTGATGTTCCCCTTGCCTTGGGTGGCAGCGATTAGTGTCTGCATAGTCACACATCACCCACCTCTACCGTTTCTTTCAGGGGCATAAATAATACCTTAAGTGTAGATGAAGAAGAGTTTGGATTTGATACCCCGCTTTGTCACTACCCTAAGGAGTCTCAAAGCGGCTCACATTCTCCTTTCCCTTCCTCCCCCACAACAAACACTCTGTGAGGTGAGTGGGGCTGAGAGACCTCAGAGAAGTGTGACTGGCCCAAGGTTACCCAGCAGCTGCATGTGGAGGAGCAGGGAAGCGAACCCGGTTCCCCAGATTACGAGTCCACCGCTCTTAACCACTACACCACGCTGGCTGCATTTATTTGTCACTTTCCTCCTGTGATTTGTGGGAGGGATCCTCAAGAGTCTGGGACTGACCCCAGAGTCTGATTGATAGCTGAATGAGCGGTAAAAATACACTGCATGGGGTTTGTGTCCAAAACACAAAAAACTCCTTTGACCCTCTGAAGATAAAAGCAACCAACATGCAGCCTCTCTGTCTCCTCCTGCTTTTCTGTAAAGCAGCAGAGAGCAATAGACCAATAATCTTCCCTCCCTGTTTTTCGTCCCATTTCAGCCAAAGAAAACAAATCTGCTGTTCTTAAAAATTAATGAAAACTTCACTGGCTGCACATCAAAGTTGGAGAGCTGTAAATCATTGGGGTTATTAAAGGACATGAGTTTTGAGGGTGAAAGATGCATGCGGAGCTGCATGCTGCAAACGAGTTGGGATGACTTAAAAACTAAACCAGCAAGGACAGAAAGTAGTGAGGCCGAACTGATGGGAGAGAACTGCAAAATTTGTTCCCTTACAAAATGCTGGTCCCAGAACCTCAGGAAGCACTTCATACGCCAAAGTTCTGGTTGCTCTAGAACAGTGTTCTTCAGACCTATTGGCAGAGAACACTTTCCACATCAGCTGGGTCTCGCTGTGTGTTGCAGAGGACTCTGGGCCATGTCCTAAGTACACCGTTCATTCAGCCAGAGTACTGGCTATATACCTATTGGGCTTCATTGTCACACATTCTCAACAGAATATACATGAGAACTCTTCCAACACACTCGTTAATCTGTTCATTCAAGGGAATATGAACAGCGAAGGGCAAGCAGTATGTGATGCCAATAAAGGTTTGATGATGATGGCAAGCAGTGTTCAGTGAAACTCATCTTATATTCTGATTCATTAGCTCAAGAAATACATACCCAACCGCCACCCCAGAAAGTTTTGAAATTGTTCAGCATCACAGGACAATAGGTGCCTGCTTTAACATAGATACCACCTATTGTAGTGTGATGCTGAATAATTTCAAAATTTTGTCTCATATCCACACTCACAAATCCATTTAATCTTCTGACATCTGAAAACATAAACGTCATTGTGTGTGGTTAGCAGTACAATGTGCCGCTGTTTTTCTTTAGGAATAAACTCAGCAAACGGCCTTTCCCTAATATAGTGATTTTATCTTTCAAAGCCCAAATTTATCTAGGATTATTGGATTGTGGTGGTTGGTTTTTTCCCCCTAGAGAGAGGGAGCCAATGAGTTGTTTTCATACCATCGTATCAGAGTGATCAAGAGATGCATGCAAAAAATGAGGCTTGAGTTTTTGTGGATTGTTCTCCCCCTTCCAGATGCACGCACAGCCATATTTGGGAACAGTTCCCTCAGTGGCAAGCTGGCTGCTGCAATAGGAAAACCTCAGTGAAGAAAGAAAGAGCTCACCTCCGATGATTTTGCATGTTATGTGAACAATAAGAGAAGACAAAAGGCTTCTATTTTAAGAAGTGCTCAGACTGATGTAACAGGTCAAGCACCTGCCTCTCTGAGCATTATTAACATGTATACATGATGCACTGGCCATAAGAATTTGTTCCCTTGCATGTAGCATTAGTACACTAGAGACGCAGGTGTCCTCAGCGGCTAGGGGTGTCTTTTACCAGCTTCACCTGGTAAGACAGATGCAGCCATTCCTGGAGGACAGCTGGACCACAGTTGTCTGTTATTGGAAACCTCAAAGTTGGATTACTGCAGTGCTCTTGGGGGGCGGGAGGCTACCCTTGAGGCTGCAGTTTCAGTTAGGCTGCTTACGGGAGCAAACCTACTCTCAGCTGCCAATCCTGCTACTGAACCAAGTTCAAGATCGAGACTACCTTTTCTCTTGCATACCAAGAAGGTCACTGTGTTCCGCAGGGGAGTTTTTCTTCAAAGTCCCCCAAATATCAGAAACTTTCTGCGCAGTAACTGAAAGGAAGGCTTTCAGTGGGGCTGCCCTTGTTTTGTGACAGGAGGACACTTAACGTGTACTTTACAGAAACAGTAGAAGACTTTGTTTTGTTTTGACAAGCTTATCCATTTGGATGAAAAGGTCTCCGCTTTAGATTTAAAAACCATGCAAAATGGACATCTGCCTTTAGCTGTTGTTTTTGTGCTGTTGTTAAAACAAATTTTAGTCATGTTTTATGGCATGTTCATAAATTGTCTTAAAAAAGGTAAAGGTACCCCTGACCATTAGGTCCAGTCGCAGATGACTCTGGGGTTGTGCGCTCATCTCACTCTATAGGCCAAGGGAGCCGGCGTTTTATCCGCAGACAGCTTCTGGTTCATGTGGCCAGCATGACAAAGCTGCTTCTGGCGAACCAGAGCAGCGCACGGAAATGTCATTTAGACAAATGCAAAAGGTGACTGGCAAATAAATAAATCACCATAATCTCACTCAAAAGGCATTCAGTGGAAAGAGTAGCCATTGAGCGGCCTATCCTTTGGTTAATTTATTGGCTATACTAGCCAAATATAATGACCGTCCCTTGATGTGCAGAGGTAGACTTCCGAAATCCAGATACTGAGGGAAGAAAGGAGGAATAGCCATAGTGTGTTGCTTGTGACCTTCTCAGAAGTATTGAGCTGCCCTTTTTATTTAGAACAATGTTTTGGGTGTTGGAGCTGGGATGCTGGTCAGATTGGGTGAAGGGAGGCTTCTCATGGCCTTTGAAAAACAGGTCAAACTTCAGCAAAAATGGGGCACTTTAAAGAAAACATAGTTTAATAAAGCTACTGTGCAACTGGGAGCACCAGATGGAGGAAGGATTCGATGGGAGTCCAGTTTAGTTGTGGCTTTGGCTGCATAGGAGCATTCTAACCCTGTCCCTAAGCTGGACTGTTGTTATTGTGTCATTTGCAAAAGTGGGGCTTTTCAAGCTAGAAAAAAATGGAACACTGCTGAGGTTGTCATAGAAAAGAAAAGAAACAAGGGAGGGAAAAGAAGCAAAGGGACAAATGTGGTATTGTTAGTGTACAGTCAGCATTGTTTGAAAGTCGTTGTCAAGAGTAAAGGCTCAGTAGGTTTTCACCCTGAAATTATAATTCCTCATGCACATAGCACAGTGGATCCAGGGCAAACCGCTGCTTATATTCTTGATGTCTAATTAGTTCGGCTACAGCTGTTGTGGTTTAGCAGATTTGTATGTTGCGGTTGTGCTGAGAACTCTCTCCAGTCTCCTGCACTATTATAAATGGATTTTCCTAGATAGAGGCAATCTTCAGATTTCACTATTAAACACAGAAGCTAAGGTGTCCAATCTCTGTCATTTGTCCAGTCGGTGTACTCACTGGGAAAGAAGGCCCTATGTATTTTATATCATTATATCTAAGGGCCTATGCAGTGCTATTTTTCTAGAAAAAGAGGTGGTGGAACTCACTCATTCTCTTAGAATGGCAATGGTGCCCATCTGAGAGGTGCCAGAACTGATTTATGGTGAGTTCCCCCTGGAAAAAAAAAGCCCTGGCTATGTATTGTGTATTTTGCTTTATTGTAAATCGCTTGGAGAGCTTTGGGTGACAAGCAGCTATTAAGTTTAATAAATAAACAAACAAACAATCCTATAATGTACCAACTTTTTTCAATAAGGAGATATTCATATTAAGAATCTTTGTATCCATTATGGGGAATAATACGAACTGTCCCACAGATGAATACAATGCTAAAGTTTTAAGATGATGATTGTGGCAGTATTTCTGGTAACGTAACTCTCTGTGTGTTGTGCATCTACTCTCTTGCAATTTGAAGACATGATTTCATATCTCCCTTTAACATCTTTAGAGATGGTCCTTGTCATATTACCCATTTCATTCTAAAGAAGCATTAATGTTTCTGACAGCGCATGTACCTTTCTGTTGTGCAGGTACCAGGTGTGTGATGGCGGCTACAATCTGTCTTGTGGGTATTAATGCGTTCTTCCTAAGTCGCTACTGGTATCTTACCTCCATCTTCAAATTTGCAGTGTGGTGGGTAAGTGAAGACCTGGTTGTGAAAATATGCTTTAATTTGATGGGCCAAACAGTTTAAGCAGTGCAGCCAAAAGCCTTAGACCCTCCATTTTCATCTTGGATCATCTTGACTTTGAGCCAAGAGACTCTGCTGAATAAATGCTGTTTATATGCATCTTCCCTGGTGTATAACCAAGCTGGCAGTGCTAGCTAGAAATAACCTTGCACTGAAAAACCACCAGTTGGCTGCTGCTGGGTGATCAGTATATAGCAGGTATTGGCAACCTAAGGCCCATGGGCCACAAGCGGCCCATGGAGGTCGTTTAACTGGTCCATGGACCCCCACTGCCTGCTCAGTCGGCTCCCATGCGCTGCACTAAACCGGCACGGAGCAGAGTGGGGACCGCCTTCTGCAACACTGGCCGGCTTCCCATTGGCTGCAGGAAGCTTCTGCAGCCAATGGGAAGCTGCGCATGCCTCCTCTGTGCCAGAAGGAACGCAGGAAATAGCGTTTGCGCATGTTTGCGTGCACACTCCGGCCCACCATAGCGCATAGCTGTCAACTTACAGATTTGAAAATAAGGGACCAGCAGCCTCAAAAATAAGGGATCAGAAGCCAAAATAAGGGATTTTCAAAGCACGGGTATGTTCAACTTCTGAGTCCCTCCAAGCCAAGGGCAGAAAGCCCAGCCAGCAGCCAAACGAAGCCTCAAGCGGTGGTTCCCACAGCGCAGCAACCTGGCAAAGGGGATGCAGCAAGGAAAACCACCGTCACCTCTCCACTGGGAAGCACTGAGTAAAGGCGAGTCCCCAGGCAATGCGGCTGATTTGATCGGCACAAGGCATGCAAGCTCCACCCCCCCCCGTCGTTCTTAGACTCCTTATTGGGTGAGCAATGCAGCCAGGCAACACAGTTGGAGCCTCCCTATTTCTTTCCTGGCCAGCAGGGAGGGAGGGAGAGTAGCTGCTTCCTTTGAAACCCGGAAAATTTAAGGGACATCATCAATAAGGGACTGCAGCGGGACACGGTGCTGGGATAAGGGACTTTCCCGCCAAATAAGAGATGGTTGACAGCTATGCCGTAGCGTCTGCGGGACCGTGAACTGGCCCAAGCCACAAAAACTTTGCTGACCCCTGATGTATAGCATAGCTTCAGAAGGCAAAGCTTTTGTTCATCCAAGAGCTCTGTTTTGCGTTTGGCCGCCCTGAAGCTTTCTTTGAGATAGCAGCTTGCTAATTCAATTGGCTTGAGCTCAGCAGTAACACTTGGTGTTGCTTTTCCTTTTGGAATCAGTCAGAAGCATGCCTCTCTCACTGCCAAGAAGTGAGAAATGCATTCACAGGAAGAGGCACCCCCAGAGCCCATGCATACAGTGCTTGTTCTGACAGTGAAATCAGTGTGCAAATCCAAACAGAGGGTCTTACGACACAAGAAAGTTAAAGAATTCCTGTACATAATTTAATCCACCCTCACCTTCTTTCTATTCTGTTTTGCCCTGTGTTCACACATTATTCTTTGAGTGCTAAAGGTTCTGTTCTGCTCTTAAGAGAAGGTCTTGAGCAGACCTGTCAATTTCTCCACTAGCAGATTCCATAGAGGGGAGGAATATCCTACTTGTCAGCACTGCATCTGTTTCAGCAAGGTGCTCCCTATGTTCTTATTGAGGGGCCCTGTGCCTGAAACCCCCTGGCCTAGAGATCTAGGTGTCCATATGTACGTGAACACCCACAGACTCTTCCACTTTCTCATCGTTCCAAGATTGTGATTGCCTTTTTCTAACTGATGCATCTTGCCTTTCTTCCAGGCTTGAAAAAACCTCACACAAGGTTGGATTCCTTCAAGACTTTGCCACAGCCTCTATCACACATCTGCTCTTTTAGAAGTAAAGTAAAAATACTGAGTAATAATAATGTTTTCCTCTTCTGTGCTGTATAAAATTGTAAGGAAGAGTGCGAGTTCTAAAAAGCATGGCTGAATATCTGGTTTGAAAAAGTTATTTTCAAACAAAGCAACAAAGAGAACCAAGTATTTTTATACTAAGCATTTTAAGTAGAAAGATCTTACGCTGGGCTGGATCACTGATTACGTTCTTGACTTTTTGAATGCGTGTAATTGAAATTTCTCTTTCCCTGTCCTTTTAAGCTGCATGTTCAAGGCATGTTTTTAAATCTTGTTCAGATTTTTAAAAAGTGTATTGTTAAATTGTATAGACTCTTTGGCTATCCTGACGGGGAGCCTGAGAGGATGTGTGTTGAACATATGAAGTATTCCTGTGGTACGTGCTTCTCCCAGTTGTGCCAAATTATATCAAGCAAGACAATCAGATATGCAAATGTCTTTGTAACTTTGGGATATATTACCGTGTGCTGAACAGTATACTGGCAGTTCTGACAGCTGGTTTATGCTGTATTTTATCTGTGGTCACATATTTTGATATAAAACTATATGGGGGAGATGTGCTTTTTTTCTATGGCTTTCTACTGTGCACTAAGACCATTTTCATAATTACAACAGCTAGAAAAAGTGCAGTCATCACAATAAAATGACTGCAGCTACCTCTGCATACTGTATTCATTCAGACACATAGTTCCCAACATGCCGTTGTGTGACCAGTAGGATTCCTTGGTAAAAGAGAAAAGGAAAAGCATCTAGTTGGGCTATGGGAACCAGTCTTGAATGGCAGAGCCACGGAGGAAATGTCTTCTGTAAAGTAGGTTCATAGCATTCCTAGTCTACTTGTTTTAAAAGAAATAAGGGTACATTTGCATGCCTTTGCTCCATGTACAGGAAGGATTGGTTCTGCTAAGGTGGTGGTGGTTGTTAGCCGGTAATGCTGCTGTCTGTGAAGCTGACTGAAACATTGAGCAGTAAAGCTTAAGTTCATTTCATGCCATTATCCCATATGCATGCAGAAAACCAAAGGCCTTCTCTGTCACTGGGTCCAGATCTAAGGCTCTTCTTCTGTACAGATTTTCTATGAAGTGCCAAACTTGGATACAACAGTTGACCTTCCAATGTCTCCACTAATATCCTCCATGTGTCTGCAAGGCTGCCAGGTTGTGTGAAACTCACATAAAAAGAGCCAACTCAGCACCATTGTTCTATTAGTTTGATGTCTGCTCTCTGTCTATACAGACATTTCTGGGATAGAGGAATTCAGCAGCCCCTGTGTACCTACATTTGTATAAAGTGTTGTTCCACCAGTGCCAAGATGAATGCCAGGGTCCCTTGAGGTATTGGGAGAGAGTACTAGCTTGATTTTGCATGTGATCGTCTCTCTCTTACTGAACAACTACTAGTATTTCTTGTGCAGTCAACTGGGACATGGACACGATGGATTCGATTAGTCATCTGCCTTCTCAAGCCTGATTCATGCCACCATTTTCGGGTGTGAAATGTGGGTTGAGTGAATGCAGCTTGTATGCTGTCCTCTGACCTGCTAATGAAGTTGGTTACATGACTTAGGCACCATTGGACAACCTGCCTGTAAATCAGTCAATCAGGATATCTGTCTATAGTGATGTAACAAAGACAGTTGCTTCACAAAAGGCAGAGAAGTAAAAAAAAATAAAAATTAGAATTGACCTTGTCGTCAAAAGATGTGAACCAGTCCCTCTGAGTACCATGATGATGTGGAGAGAAGGCCAGGGCTCCTGGAGCATTTATTGGTGTAGAAGACAAAACTTCCAACAAATGAGCTTCCTTCCTTCCTTCCTTAATGATATGCTCCACATGCCAGATTCTTGCTTCCTATCCTCCTTTGCATATAGTCATGATACAGCTATACGATTACTTCCATAACAATACTGGTAGTTCTGACTAAACAAGGAAACTGTTTTAATACGTTTAAATCTTTCCAAATGGGCTTCCCCAAGTATTGTTAATTCTCCTGAGAACAAATGACTTCATTGTTTTAAAGAGAATGCAGTATTTTGCAGGGAATATAAGTGACAAATGTCAAGCAGTCAGAGGCTTTAAAATTGCAGGGGAAGGGGGGGTAGGTAAAAACCTATTCTTAAAACTAAATGGAAGACTTGAGAACAGAATTAAAATGTGACAGCGGGTGGCTGGATAACAGAATTGTGTCGGACTTTGTCAGCAAAAAACTTGATTTTTCCATATCTCCTCCTATTGGCAATAGCAGAAACAGAAGATGCTTCCAATTTATGGTTTTGTTTTTTTTAAAAAAATGTTGTTAAAGGTACTTTTCTATTGTAATTTTCTAAAAATAAAGAAACAATGATTATAACTTATGCCTAAATAACAGTGGCCTCTGTTACAGTGTCTCCTTATCTGATTACCTATTTGAGGAAATACAAGTTGCCTATGAGAATAAATTGCTTTCTAGGTGTGTTGATCCTGCTAGTGATCTCTGTGTGAGGTCAGGGTGTGTAACCTCTCATAGTATCAAGGAAACAGGATTTAAAACATCTCTGGCCTGGATCATGCAGGCATGTGCAATACATTGCCATCCTTTTGCTTGGTAGCGCCCACATTTTGCAGTGTTGAGTAAACCGTTTTAAAAACTAATTATTTGAGCAGACACCAGGTAAGAATAAACCTAATTCTCAGGTCTGTGGTGATTAGTCTGTGATGACTCATTTACACTTGCAAGTTATCATGCAAAGCATGGCACATGCCAAAGGGAGAGATATCCCTTTGTCAATAATAATTCCAGTTCAGTTGTAATAATAATAATAATAATAATAATAATAATAATCTATACTGCACCCATCTGGCTGGGCTGCCCAGGCCACTCTGGGCAGCTTCCAAGCCACATAAATACATAACAACTTCCTGACACAGGGCTGCCTTCAGATGTCTTCTAAAAGACTTTGTTTGGCATATAGTGCTCGTTTCTTCTTGCAACCACCGATAAAAACTTTGCCACTGCCAACGTTCTAGCTTTTGTCCAGTCTTCCAGTAGGAACCTGACATAGTGAGCCTCTGACTTTCCCGGGAAAGGCACCAGCAAGAACTCTTTAAATCAATGGAACTGAAGACACAACTATAGGTTATTGGTTGGTCTTACCACTATTCCAGACTCTTTATCCAGATTTATATATGTTGATGGCCAGTTTTTTTGTTGCATAAGAATTAATCATCTGCTTCAATATCTCTTGGCAACAGTGAGGTATAAGGCTTGTGTGCTACAGAAACCGGGGCTATACAACCTGCTGTGAGAGCTCAACCCAAGCAAATATTCAGCTGTTTTATCTCCCCATATGCTCCCTGGTCACACATGTTGTAAACAAAGACTGCAATCCTGTATTTACTTACGTAGTAGTACCTATGTCTACTCAGAGGTATTTGGGTGATCCTTTTAAGGCTTGCTGGTCATGGCAAGGACTATTTGGTGAAGCCAAGTAAAGGCAAATAGAACTTGGGCCCACTGAAAGTTCCCACTAAGAATGAAGGAGCCAAGATCATGAGAACAGCATCCTTAGAATGCCATGCTGTTAAAACACCTGCCCATCCACAAATGGAGAAAACATTATTTCCAGCAAAAATGTCAGGACTGCATTGCATGTTAATAAATTGGTGAAATGTTCACCACAAACAAGGGGGAAGTGAGCATGGGTGCAGAATAGGCATCTAATAGATATGTGAAGCCACACAAAACCTGCTAAATAAGCAGGAATTGTCACAGGGCAGTATCCTAAGATCTGAAAACACCCAAACAGGGCTCTATGAACCACCACTTTGGATGAAATGAGCTGCAATGCACACGTGCAATGCTTGAGTCTCCATTATTAATCTCCATGTACAGTGCCATGAGATCAAAACTGGCATCACAGTTGTCACCAGCACTTCATCTTAGCAAGTGATACTTGTCTGTTGTCATAAATTTCTCTCAATAAGCAGTTAAGTGCCTGTTTTATTTTTATTTCATATTTTACTTTTACGCTTTTTTATTGCATTTTTAAACTGAATAATTCCCTCGATAGTGGAGTTCTACATCCTGTGTTGGAGACAGTATGCCTCTTGGATACCAATTACTAGGAATTGCAGGTGGGGAGGGTGTTGTTGCACTCAGGACCTGTTTACGGGTTTCCTATAGTCATCTGGCAACTGAGAACAGAATGCTAAACTCTTATTTCCTTTAATATATATATAAAATAGTAAGTTATCTCCCTATGCAGAAAAATCGCTCACTCTACAATTTCCTTTCACCCCCTTTCATTCATGGTGGGCACCAGCATGATCTTATCAACTCAACGCTCTCAACAACTTTCTGCCCAGGTATCATTGTCAAACTATACTGCAGAATCATCAATAGGAATCTGTGCTTGAATCTCTCATGAACTAGTCTGATTTTACATCTCTCAACCGTGAGACTTAATGGAGGCCACATTTAGTTTGGTGGGTCACAAATACAGGAAGCCAGCCTAATGGAACTTGGAACAAGTCAATAGTGGTGCTGTGCTGGCATAGCTGAAGTCAACCACCTCATCTCCCACCTCCCAACACACCTATTTCACTCCCTTGATGTGTTGCAGATGTTACATAGGCTCCCCTCCTAAAGCAGTAAAGAGGCTGGGAGCTAGCTGAGGAATGAGCATTCCTTACACATACGCCACTTCCTTCTCTCAAGAGTGAATTTTCTCTTCCCCTCTTAATAATAGTTACTGTTAATGAAACTTCCAATTTCTGGCTTCTGAAACCAAGAGGTAACCTGTTGTACCAGGCACTGCTAATAGTAGAAAGAAGAATTCTAACTTGACTGAAGGCATCCGTTGGTGAAAAACACCTATTTTTAATCAAGCCAAGGATATGCCTGCTGCTAGTCTCTAGGCAACAGCACACCAAGGAATCCGATCCAGCATATTAGCAGCTACCTCCGTGTGAGCCATGCAGCTGTAAGTAATTGGATGTCACTGCCATCACTATCTCCATGGTTATCCCTAACCTCGAATCCCTTTCCATCAGCAGGCAGCAAGAGCTTGCCACTCCCCTGTGTCATACCACCATCTGCCTGCACTTATAGAAAGTGACAGGGAAAGCCAAATGGGCATTCTTTACACAATTTGTCTAAGCTCACTTGCCTTTTTCTCCTCCGTTCTCTAAAAGCCTGGAAGGATTGCAATGAATTATAGATCAAATGCATTACAAACTACTTCATGTCAGTTCTCTCAGGCAACCATGCAAAATCCTGCTGCTACTTCCTTTTTATTCTGTTTTCCCTTTCCCCCCTCTTCCCTTGCCTATAGTTATAAATATCAGGGGAGGAAATAAAATTACCCTTCTGTTACACCAATTTGTAGAGCAGCATCAAACAGATCAGTATTTGTATTGCCGACCCAATAAACTTCCAAAATTACACTCTCAATTTGTGATGCCCAAGCTTTTAAGGGTGGCTAGGGACAGACAGCAAGTTGAATCTATGATTGGTTGTAGACCTCTAGGCCCAGTTTTTAACATTCAAAGCTAAATGGATTGGGTCCTTTGTACCTTGAAGAATACATGCCCGATACAAGCCTCTCCTTTACCGTAAGTTCATTTGAAGAGGCATTACTGCACGTGACAATTCCTTATCTAAGGTCAGAACTGGCAGTGGAACTATCCTCAATCTCAACTGCAAACACCAATTCAAGAACAGACAGGCTTTGCCTCACTGTCTTCCAGGTTTTCTAGATTGGGACCCACACACTTTATTCATTTTAATTATGTAAATTAGGGCGGAGGATGAAGCAAAATACTCTTACCTTCATTTATTTCTGTTTCCCACACAGCCGACAGGCAGAACAGGCAAGATGTTCCTGATCACTCCATAACTGCTGTAGGTCAGATGATTAGGTAGAGAAGAGACCAAGCTCTTCTGAGAAATAATTCAGTTTTAAACTGCAAATAATACAGAGCTAAGGAACAGACTTTCATTAAATTAGTATCTTGGTTGTCAAAACAGGAGGATGCCTGCTCTCTGAAGAGTGTAAAAAATTGCTAGAGAAGGCAAGAATACCTGATTCCTCACCTTCCATTCACACAGTTTTTATTTGAGTCCTGAGGTGGATCAATTATTTTTTTAGAAAAAGAAAAAGAATGCCACCATGTCCCATTCTTTTTGCAGTACAGTTAAGATGGAAGGAGGAGGCTGGAGCTTGAGCCATGAAGCTCTCCAGGTGATTTTGGCCCAGTCAGTCTCTTAGCCTAACCTACCTTGCAGGGTTGTTATGTGGATATAATGAGGATAAGGAGAACCATAATTAATCACCCTGAGCTCCTTGGAGGAAATGTAAGATATAAATGTAGGAAACAAATAAAAATACGTAAAAACCTATTATTAGCATGGATATACCAGGAAAAGCTCAAGACAAAATGATTTTGGGGATTGGTTTTGCCTGGCATATGAGATGCAGCTTTCCAACACAGGCTGAACTGTAGAAATGACTCAACCCAGTAAACTGCTTACCCTCCATAATCTGAGTGGAGCTGCTGGCACTGGTGACCAATTGAAACTCTGTACTAAAAATTAATGGAGGTTTCCAGGGTCTTTGTGAAATAATAAATAAGGAGAATGACCCATGTAAAAAATACGTTGTGAACAGGGAGGACCATTTTAAATTGTATCCTAACACTTCCACCCCCACTCATTTTTATTTCCGCAAGATAGAAAGCATCAGCTTTTATTGTAGTTCAATTAACAGGCAAGGAAATACCCCAAAAGAAATGCCTTGTCTTTCTAGTATTTTATTATAAACATGTTTCCTTGAGAGATAAAACAAACACTCCATTTTATCTCTTAGTCAACCCCGATGAATAAAAGAAAATACCCACAGAACCCCCAAAAAATTATTCAAAGAAGACTTAAATGGTGAATACGAACACCTTGGCACTACATGCTGAATATATTTAACTCCAATACCAGAGGTCTATTGACAGTGAACAGCTCTGATCCAAGTTCATATTAGCCAATAAGATAAATATAGATGAACAGTTCATCCTTTATCTCAAGAGCTGGTTCTTCTCGGCTGCTGCAGGACTGGGAGGGGGTAGAACCACTTAACATTATACACAGGACACTCGTCCCTCAGAGCTACTGAGCATCTGCATCAAAGCTCACAACTGTTCCTTCCAGAAGGTCCTCTACTTGCCCGGAACCACATCAGAGTAATCCTTCAAAACTCCAGCCAAATGGTCATTGTGAGTCTTGAACCTCCGTTTCTTCTGAGAAGCAGGCTTCTTTCTCCTTTGAATTGGAGCCTAAAAGGAAAAATAAGGAATAATCATAATCCTGTTAAAACATTTTCTGCAAACAGCCTTGCAGGATCAGACCAAAGGCCTATCTAACCCAGCATCCTCTCTTGCAGGCAGTGGCCAGATGGCGACCTCTAAGAAGCTCACAAACAGGGCATGACAGTAATACTTATCTCTGATGGATGCCCTGGCTCCTGATAACCAGAAACGCAATATCACTTAACATGACATTTTCTTTTTACCTATCATGGCTAATGGAAGTTGAAATATCAATTCTCCATGAATTTGATTGCCTGAGAAACACACCAACACTAAACCACGACTTAGTGCAGGAGTGGGGAACTTCTGGACTGCAGACCAATCGTGGCCCTCCAGGCTACCCCCTACTTGGCTGTGGAGGCCATTTTGGGGGAGTCACACCCACACCACCCCTGAGGTCATACATCAGCTAGTGGGCGGGTGGGACCACGCCTTCAAATTCCCCACACTTCTTCAGACCTCCATGATTTGAAGGGAAAGTGCGAAGGGGAGGGGATGCAAGAAGGTGTGCTGATGGGTGGTACAAGTGTGTGCTTTGCTCAGTTTTTGAACACACTCCCTTCATTATTTCTCCTTTAAACCTCCATGTATGTACATGGTAACATAGTCATAATAAATGATTTTGAACAAAATGACTACTCTGTACATGGATGAAAGAAATGCTACATTTTGACCCGGGTATAGTGAAATAGGGAACAGTCTTTAAAAGTTCCCAGCACTAATCTTATAATCAAGCCTAACCCTAATGTCATGGCACCATGCAAAAAGAATGAATTTTACTGAGTCCATAAAGGGATCAAATTGCTGTAACCATTTGCCAGATCTCAGGCAAGCATTCCTAATGGTAGGAGAAGGGCAAAGAGGCCTGGGGAGAAGAAGAGGAAGACAACTACCTCATTTGTTAGTTGCAAGACAAATACTGATCGTTGTCCTGTAACCTGATTATTTTAAGGGTAACAAAGCATTAATTCTGTCCAGATTAAGCTCTCCTTAACTGACTCAACACTAGAGTGAAGCATGGAAAAGTGGCAATTTTCTTACTATTTTCTTTGGTCCAGCCTCCTGCATGGAAGAAATTCCCTGGCGTTTCAGATACTCTTCTATCTTCTCTTCATCCATGGAATCCACAGGAACACTCCTCCACAGTTTCTGAAATTCTAAAATGCCAAAATAAGAATACTTAATTAGACACGGCACTGGATAAACAAACAGGAAATGTTTCTCATTGCATTCACAATTCAAAAGTTGCAGAGTTTTAAGCAGTGTGAAAAACTGCTTTGCCAGATTGTCAATGACACGGCAGACAAACCATAAGGTTTTAAATTACAGTAGTGAATTGAAAGGTCAATGATGAACACTCCTGGAAGCTGGTTGGAGGGTCACTTCAGCACAACTGCTTTCAGAAAAGTCTCCCAACCTTTTCAGGATTTCTTTTTCCTTATAAGAAATGCATATGCACTTATGCTTAGTGAGTATCAGTTCAGTACATTCTAATGATTGGTACCATACGTTTTTCTTTAATGTATGTGGCCTTA
This sequence comes from Podarcis siculus, assembly GCA_034642415.1. Lineage (NCBI taxonomy): Eukaryota > Metazoa > Chordata > Lepidosauria > Squamata > Lacertidae > Podarcis > Podarcis siculus. Next base: position 7,604,175 of record JAXCMG010000032.1, on the reverse strand, counting down.
AAACTAGACAGCTGCTGCATCAGCATCTCCTCCCACTGACTTCCCAGTAACTTCAAGTGAAAGATAAGTGATGTGAAGTCACTGAATTTGGTGCCTCCACATCTCCCACAATGAGGTGGAGTGGAGACAGAACGCACTGTTCTCATGTGTTTTCCTTCCGTAGGAACAGCTGGGGAGAGATGGGTTGGCAGCAGACACACGTTTCCTATAACAACTAGTTTGAGCCTAAAGAAAATGATTAACAAATCAAAAGATACATCATGCTTCTATCCAAGTCTCATTAGTGTTGTTGTTTTTTTAACACACTTTTAAAACCAAAAAGCTATCTTGGCCTATGGGTCACAGAAAATGAAGAAGAGGCTCAAAGCTTCAAAGAGCAGCAATGATAACCTGCATGCAACCTGCCTCCATATATCGTTTTAAGTGCTTTCCTGGAATGCCTTTATCAAGGCTGTGACTGGTACAATTCCACTTCCCTTCATTCCATGGTAATTAACTTCGATAGTGCCTGTCAACAGACCCAGTGCACAACCCATCAATAAAACCCTAAAACACAAGTCAGAAACCATTTCAGGTATTCCCACATATACCAAGCATTCATGTTTTTGATGTGATGCTAGCCAAGGAAATCCTCTGTGACTTTTCCTCCTTTGGATTTAATATGAAAGTAATGGAACTGGTTGGAGATTAACAAACTGAGGCTTAATTGAGAAAAGGCAGCAGTACTCAGCAGTGTAGCGAGGGTGGAGGGAGGGTCTTCCAGGGCAATTACCCTGGGCACACCCTGGGGGGTGCTTCTGACACTGCCCTCCTTGAGCAAGCCCTGCACCGGTGTCACTCTGGTGGCTGGTGTAACTTCAGTGGTGAGGGCTGGCGAGGTGCAGCAGGCTCCTTTGCCTTCCGTGCCCGGCCCCTGGTGAGGGCACACGTGTCTGACCCTGAGTACTGCTGCTTAAGGTTTCTGTTGATCTTGGTTCAGCTGTACAACCTGTACTTGATGGGGCTAAACTCCCCCTTAGTGATCAAGTTAGTAGCTAAGGGGAGCAGCCACAAGCTCAGCAGCTCTGCCTGGTGAATCAGCCAATCAGTATGTGAATGTTTGTGTAACTGAGGTGAACGCGAGACATGTGAACGCGGTGTGCAAGTAGTTTACAAAGTGTATTAAACTGAATAAAGAAAAGGTAGAAGAGAAAGTATTTGAAATGAATACATTTTCAAGTTTTTGCAGTTCTTCACTTGTTTTATATTATTTTGATCAGCAATCTTGGGCTGAGAGGAGTGTGGTAGGTTTTGAACACCCAAACAGTTGCAGAGATTTTGTAAACACAAAGACGGGCATTATGTGGGATGAGATGGATGACCTCATGAGCTGGCATAATAAAAATGAAATTCAACAATGCACTGTATAAGGTCTCACAGCTGCTAAGACAGTAAATGCAATTCTTGTGTTTGCTGAGACATTTGTAATATAGGAAGTGAAATACTGGTATTTTTGGCATTGAAAAAGAAACAGGGAACAAGCCTACCAGAAGACAGAACTCTTACAACTCAGAAATACATCATTGTTGAAAACACTTGAATAACTTTGCCTAAAAAAAAAAGAAGCACTTCCATAAAACATATGAACTTGATCTGGGAGATGACAGATCACAGATCATAACATGGAATAATGAATTAAAAACCTTTGGGACACTTCTGCAAAAATCTAACCTTCCTCCTGCAGCCGCCTAACAATTCTGAGAATTCAAGCAAAATCTGGCCCAGATGCACTGAGTGCAACCATATCTTCTGCAAACAGCATACCTTCACATTTGAGAAAACTCAATTAAGTGTTTATACACATTAATATGTAATGCATTAAGCCTCAATCTAAACCCAATTAGACACAAGCGGAAGAAAGAAATAGAAGACCACCTAACACCTGCACAGTGGGGGAAAGTCCTATGTACAGTGGCATTAAACTAGTCACCCATGACATTGGACTGAGATTAATCCAACAACAACAAAAAACACTGCTCCAGGCCCACTGGACACTGGCATGCCTTAAACGCATGGGCATTACACCCATGGATGACTGCTGGAGAAGTAAGCAGCCCACCTAACCCACCAACTATGGAACTACCCAATAATCAAACCCTTCTGGGAATGGAATTAATTTGGTCCTGGACAAATTCCTGAAATAGGAGGTACCAACATCCTAATCAGCTGCATACCTGGGGATTATTGAAAATACAGAAAAAATGGTTCCACTAAGTCACACAGGCAGCAAAATGCATTCCCTCCAACACTGGAAAGGCTGGATCACACCAAACATGGAAAACTGAATACAAGACCTCCTCTCCTACAGCTAGCTGCCTGTGAGGAAATGCTACTCTATAAACTACATAAAAAGTCTAGTTTCCAAGAGAATTGGAAGCAAGGCTTTGGAACCTTTCACAGAAAAATACTCACAACCTGAAGAAGTGGGAGCACAACATAGGGATGGAAACTTCTCTAACTGAACAACTGTTAATCTGGGACCCCAAATATCACTGACATTTATTGGCCCATATCCTTATCTGAAAATGTAAACCTGAGCACCAAACAACTGAACATCAGAAATGGAAATGCTGTAACTGAAAAAGCACAAGAGCAGAGGGAGGAACAGAGGAGAGCTAGGGGTAGAGGGGGCAGGGATAAGGGATTGTTCTGCTTTATTGTAGTAACATGAAAACCCTAATAATAACAGAAATAATAAAAAAGGAATTCTGAGAAAGCCCTGCATTCCCTAAAAAAGCCAGGAAGATGCATGCAGATCTAGAGAAAAGTCCCAGCTGTTCAGAAAATGCTTATTAGCCCTGATTTTCTGATTCCCAGAACCATACGCCCTCCTATCTATAAGGAGAGAATAGCTCACTACAAAGTTATCATTCACATGTGGCATTATATCAAGGAAGCTCCAGTATTTAAGAATTGGGTATGCCAACTTGATATATATTTTGTAATGGTCTAAAACAGTGGTTCCCAATTGGTGGTCCATGAACCCCAAGGGGTCTGTGTAACCCACCCAGCGGGTTCGCAACACCACTCACATAACAAAAACTACTATACAGATATAAATATTTTCAAAAGTAGGGAGTTCATGGCTTGGCTTTTGAAAAACAGGGGGTCCACAGTACTGAGCTAATTGGGAACCACTGTTCTAAAATAAAGCCTGTAATATGTTATCCTATGATAGCCGTTGCTGACTATTCATATCTGAAAGAAAGAATTAAGTACAGCATCTTTTTAGCAGAGTTTAAGCTTTAAAAAATCAGATAAATGATAAAATCACAGGTCACAAAAACACACTGTTAATGTACCATGACAGATTCCAAAACAAAATTTATACACAATTATTTCCATAACAGAGCAAGCAAACTACAAATGTGAGATTATGCTGCCATCTACAGATCAAATTATGAAGACTCCAACCTTTCACAACCATTTTACACAGCTATGCATTCATCCTATCATGTGTTATTAAATTTAAACATTAAGCTAATAATTACAATTTTGTTATCTGAAAATAAACATAAAGCCTTAAAAATCAACCATGTTTCAAATTACTGACACCCCATATTGCAAAGGAATTGGGATTAAATAGACTGAACATCAGGTAGAAGTGCAACACCGACTATATTTAGATAATTCATAAATAAAATATGATAATAGTGATGACAATGCAGCACATAATGGACAAAAATGACATCATCATCAAACAGTACATAAAAATAGTACATTACTACATATGCCGGATGGCTTCTATGCTTTCTCTAAAGCATTCACAAAACAGAACAATCCCACTTTATTCATAGCTTAGCCATATCTAAAATTATTTTTTCTCATATTCTTCTAAAATAAATTTTTGAAGGAGAGAAAGAGGCTTTATGAAAAGCCTACCAACTACTCCTATATTTAGGGAAGTCTTATCATCTGCATATTCCCAACAGTTATCTGAAAACCTGCCCCTCTCCCAGGAGGTCCAATTTGGCCTGCAAGGCCATTTCCCTCAACCCACACACACACACCAGGTGGCATCACTGGTGATGTCCGCTGATGGACAGGAGGACAGGGTTTAGTTCTACACTGGCTGTGCAATCCTGTTCCCGTATTCCTCCCTTAAGATTGCCTTAACAAAAAATCCCAACCACTTTTAGCTTTCCTCATAGAAGGTGCTCGAATCTCTTGATTATGGTTGTTTTTATCTGGGATATAGAGTTTTTAAGTAATGGCTCATACTTGCCTCCTCTCAATTCGTTATTTCCTATGAATAAGCTAACAAGTTTACATATACCAGCTGAATCTCTGCCTGCATGTTTCCCTTTCATAAGAGGACAGGGGACTATGTGGCAGTATGCAAGGGAGCCTAAAAGGCCCTAGAGCAGTGTTTCCAACCTTTGCTCTCCAGCTGTTTTTGGACTACAACTCCCATCATCCCTAACTAGCAGGATCAGTGGTCAGGGATGATGGGAATTGTAGTCCAGAAACAGCTGGAGACCTAAGGTTGGGAAACCCTGTCCTAGACCACGATACCTGCTTTCAAGGGTCTCCAACATCCAGCACACTGCTAAGATGAGTGTGCTCAGTATTTTAGGCTCTGGAATTTAAATATTAGATGTATTAGCATTCAGGTTCAGGTTGTACAACATCAGATGAAGTGAGACACGCGAGTGACATTTTAACATTTGACACCATGAGTGTGGCATCAGGTTTGGTGAACTCCAGCTCTCATCAGCCCCAGACAACATGGTCACTTGTCCGTGATAATGAAAGTTGTAGTCCAGCAACATCTGCTTGACCAAATGTCTCACAGCCCAGTAATAAACTATTCTACACCCATATCTAGAATATGCTTTCCCTAGACATACATATATTTACAGCTGTAATTAGAAAACCAACCTTCATCCACTGTAAACTGACAGCTCTTATCATTGTAGAAAAGAATTTTCTTCTTATCAGGACGTGTAACAAAGATGATCTGGTCCCCTAAAGCCTCAAATGTAAACACAGAAACATAAGTGTACTTAAGCACTGATAATTCCAGTACTTTTGAGATCCTCAACAACTGAATCTGTTAAGAGATATGGGTGGATGCTCAACAATGGAACTCATTTAGAATAAATATGAGACGGATCCTTGCATCAATTTCGCCTATGACATAAACAATTAACAAAATTTACAAGCATTTTGTGAATGGGCAAAACATTTTGTAACTCACATAACAGATTTTTGAAAGATACAAATTATTTATCCCCACAGAGTTCACTTTTATAAACAAGGGAAAGGTGAATAATCCTAAATTCTAATGTGTTGACTTATGGTTGTAGAAGCAAAAGGAAAACACTCTAATTCTAGTCACTAATTCAATGAATTATGAGGGGGAGTTAGCCCATCTCTATCCTATATATTAATAAACACAGCCTACATATATATATATATATTCTGGAAAGCTGCTGAAAGCCAGCTTTTCACTCTGAATGTTGTTGCTAGGTAAAAATCTAGCACCAATGATCACATGAGCACACATAACTGCAGGCAGCTCTCAAAACATCTTTCATTAGGGTAAGAGCTGTTTGAAGGTATGCTCCCTCCATGAGAGGTCCAGAGGGTGGAAACACAAGAACGGGCCTTTTCTGCAGTGGCTCCCCATTTGTGGAATGCTCTCCCCAAGAAGGCTCACTTTTGACACCTTCACTGCATATCTTCAGGAGCCAGGCGAAAATATTTCTCAATGAACAGGCCTCTGGCGGATCTATGGCCTTTTAAATGTGTTGGGGGAGACAGGTTTGTTTGTTTTTTATGTATTTTGTGTTCTGATATTGTATTTTTATGCTGCAAACCGTCCTGTGAAAGGGTGGTATACAAATTTATTAATAATTAAATGTGTTAATATTAATGGAATTTTCAGAAAAAGTAATTTATTAGGTGGTCCTCTAGGTGTTGTGTTGTAAGATGTTCTGAGTCTTTAAGATGGCAGATGGTCTAAAATCAGTGATCTAAACAAATACCAAAATCTTTTGCAGTGATTCAGTTACCTAATGTCGTTTTGTGAATAAAAGAGTGTGTATTAAGCTTTTGGCTTAGCATTAAAAGTACTAACATGGTTCTTAAAAAGGAAGTCCAGAATTCAAAAGCATTCTCAACCACAAGTTGAACTGATGAGTACCCTAAGGAACTCACTCTCTGTCAGCATCAGTTCCTCATTTGTAAAACTGGTATATGTAGGTTGGAATCCTATACAGACTTACCTGGGAGTAAGTCTCATTGAACCCCCCCCCCCCCGAATCAATACTGCAAAGGTCCTTTTATACTGATTTGCTAGCATGTGTAAGACAATGGCTATGATTCAGAGGGTTAACCCCTGATTTTTATTTTTAATTCTACCAGAAGCTGTCCACATTGAATTGCCAAACTGTTCTTTGAACTCTGCAGTTCAAAAAGAAGGGTGGATGTTTTGCACCAGTTCGTTTAAAAAGAAAAAATGTGCTGTGTACACTACTTTCTTCCATCTTCTCCTTTAAGCAGTGTTTGCAAGAACTCAGGGGAGCTGAAAGAACTTGCGGGGGGGGGGGGGTTGTTGAGGCAGCTTCTGAGCATCTCTCAGAAAAAAATAGATCCTTGCCCAGATAGTGCACACAAGTTGTTCTGAACTGCAGCATATTATTGAAAAATAAAAGCAATTAACAAGTTTGCTTTTGCAGAATAAGAAAAACAAATTCCTAACATGAAACTAGGGAGTGTTACTTACCTTTATGGCTTTCTGTGCATTAGGCAGTCCTTCTTCAATATCTTCTAGAAGTATTCCTCCTAGCCCTCGCTGGTCATGTTTATCCAAGAGCCGAAGCAGGGCCTTTTTGTCTTTCAAATTGTACTTAGGCTTGAAAGCATATTTTCCATCTATAACATCTATTTTGGGATTGTTGACAAGGGCCTGTAACATAAATACATGTTTTCAGCTTTTTACAGAAGATGCCATGTATTTGCTTTGTATAGTTTGTTAAAACAGTAATTCCTAAATTATGTACCAGGAAATACTGCCTACCACAAGAAAACTGCATATTGAAGAGCCACAATAAATTAAAGGCCCAAAGTAGGAACTTCATGTTGCATGCCTCTATTACTCACCTGATCAGCCTCTTTCCACCCAATGATTATATAAATTGCATGATGTCTTGGCATCACGAGCAACTGGAATATTCAGTCACTGTCAGTGCAGAGATCAAGCAGAATTATGTGCCTGCCCAGGAGGCTGCCTGCTGTGTCTCTGAATGAGCCATCACTCTGGCCTTGCCTCTTTCCAGGACTTATTGAAGGAAAGTTATTCTGCAGTATCTCTGCTTCTCAGCATGGGTGTTGTGCAATATGAATTTGAGATGGGTAGGACTGTGTCTGCTTGTAAACTCTAAAATATACTAGGAAAACACTCACTCTACTACCCCAATGAAATTGGCTCGGGGGGGGGGGGACACACACGTTGTTTCATATGACAAGCTGAAATGGTTGAGTCTCTCAGAAAACTGCATCTAGGTAACTCAGTCACAGGTAGGGATGGCTGAAGTGCTCATAAGCCTGGGGATGAAGGTGCTTGGCAATTGTCCCAGGAGACATTGACCAGCTATTTTTCCTGCCCAAAGCAAGGCCCAATCTGGCCAAGTCAAGTTGCTACTGAATAGTACTGATGGTGACCTAAAGACCCTGGTTCACTCAGAATGTCCCTGCTGGAAGAAGAGCATGAAGATGAACAGCTTGCATACTCTGTTGGAACCAACAGGGCAAGGCAGGTGTTTCAGAATAGGTGGGTGGAGGTGTGTTATATGGCAACAAGCCGCAGTTTTATTTTGCTAGCACATGTCTAGTCATGGATTCTATGAACACTGGGGGCTTCAGGGTGCTCTTTTCCCCAAGAACAGATTATGTTTAGACTTTGCTAAACATTTAATTACTGTTTAAAAGTGATGGCATCTTGTACAGCCAAAGGGAAATATTATTAGAGTATGTGAAAGTAAAATATGCCTGCAACTGTAACATTTGAGAATCCACATTTAAATAAATAAATGCAGATCTTTAAAGCTTTTATTACTATAAAGCACTCAACATTAAAACTATTCCACAATTAGCATACATACAATATGGACTAGAAATTTATGTTAACAAATGTATATGCTTTGAAGAGTGCCACAGCTTTTTTAACATGATGCATTCACATTAGATAGCATTTAGACATCAAGTTTTTAGAGGAAATGTAATATTAAACATTACAGAAAATATATTCACAATAACTTGAACCAGTATTTACCAAATAGTAATTTAACAACTTGGTAAGTTTGTCTCTTTTGATAGCTCATTAAAGCTCTGTATGACAGCTTCTTACAGCCATACGATCACTGAACAATATGAGTTAACATTTGATAAAAATGCTTATTTGAACTGGCCTTATCTTAGAAGTCTAAATAGTTGCTTTCGTTACCTCACTCATTAACCATTGTTTCTGCTTCAGTCCAATATCTAGGTGCTGTGTTTCATCCAATATTTCTTCCAGAGTTAATGGGTGTGTATCACCACGCTGGTGCCGCGTCTAGGGAAAGAAATCATAACTACTTTGAGTTGCTATTAATTTTTTTGAGTAAAACATTAAGAGTACATAAACTATGTGCTGAAGTTGGGTAGCAATGAAATGCAATTTCTTTTAGTTAAAGAACTGAGACACTATTCACAGATTCAGCTCCAGTAATTTACCTCTCTGTATTTATTCTTATTCTGCATGTGTTACAATCAAATCCATTTATTTTTTAAAATACTGACATATAAATGCTCAGAATGCTGTGTACCAACAAATAGGCCAGTGTTGTATCACAAATGTGTTACAACAGCATTTCAGCAACACTGCATTGCTCTTACAGGAATTCAGCTGCTAGGTTTTGGATCTTTATTGATAGCCTTTCTAAAATTTGAAATGGTACCTCTGCTCATAAAAACGGAAACCAGCATCTAGGTAAACAGGTGGGTGAAATCTCAAGATCAAGGGCACATCGATCTACAGCTTGGCTCTTACCCTAACCAGCCTGTACCAAGTAGCTCTCCTGCCTTGCAACATGGGCAAGGCTGTCAAAACTGAGTTTGGTTAACTCTTATCAAAGTGCACATTGGGGTAAGAAGCTCCAACCAATGTAAGTTGTAATAACATCATACTGCACAATGTAGTTAGACCTTCTACCAAATGAGAACAGAACTGCAGAGTTTGACATAGCTCTATTCACTTTCACCAGCAGATCCAAATGCAAAAAATGTAATCTTACTCTCTCCACAAAATTACAACTGGACCAGCAGTTCTAATAAGCCTTTGGACTACAGCCTCTCACCCATTTTTTATTGTATGAACTAAGGTATATATATTAATTCAGATGAATAATGTCCTTGCTGTAACTACAGTGAAAATTAACTTGTACAAAATTATTATTCCAAGCCAGGTGTTAGCCACATTAATACTTTTTATACTTTTTATCTCATTGCTGCAAACAATGAAATCACAAGAGTTGATATTTTAATGTCTGTGGTTACATAAAAATATAGTTACTTCTTGGTTGGTCACAGATATGTCGTGTACTGCTATGCAAATGAAGAAAAGACTAAATCCTTACTTCAGTGTCTCACATTTCCCCTTATGCCTACTTATTCCCTATTAAATCTAGCACTTTTAACCTGAGGTTTAAATAGTCTGTGAGAGGCCTATAAACAAAATTGCAACTCTTAACTTCTATAGTCATTTCTGCACAGGGAACAAGGTTTCCAGGATACCAACTGTCAGAGGAAATCAATCAGTTTGTGGTTGTTGTGTGCTGCTAGGTATGGTCATATTTGTGCTTAAATCAGAAACCTTCAAGGCAGAGCTTAGCTGATACCCTACTCCCATTTCCCACTCTTAAGGATTAAGCAGGAAATGATAGACCTCAGTTGGCAGGCAGAATAGTACCCTCCCCAAAAGCAGCAGAGTTATGCCTGAAAGATATATGCCCTTTTTTTGCATCTAGCCATTTTCCTTGTCACATACATTTAATATTGCTGCTGAGATTAAGGAAATTATACTAGAAGGTGCACACTTTATTGTTCTAAATATCTGGAAACAAATGGTTATACCTTCATATAATTCACTATTTTTGCAAGGACTCCAAACTTGTAGCCAGATCCACCAGAAAGGGCTTTCAAGTTAAAAGATCCATTGCTGTGATCTGCAAAGGAAAAACATGTTCTCATTTAGGCTAAATATACCCTTCTGTTACCATAACCACAAAGAAAAAGCTACGAGCAAGACCTAGCAGTTCTCATATGCATTACAGTATTTTCAGAAACAGCACTTATTACATGTTTGGAGAAACAAAGATTTTCAAAGCACAGTTCATTATCATAGGAGTAATCTTTATCAATAAACTGTTTGTGACATTTTTAAAGCGGAGTATCTCTTTACAAATTGTGTTACACTGGGAGTTTTGCAAAACTTGGCAGCCTTGGTGTTAACGATATTTACAGATTACCAGCAATGAGCCTCAAACCTTCCACACAGCATGAATGAGGTTCCCTGAACATGAAGCTCTGCAGAAGACATATTCCCATGGAGTGATCCCACAATGATAAAAAGCACGTAAAGTAAAGCAGTAACACAGGCAGGGCCAAATGGTTATTTATCAGACACTTCAGTGGCATGGTGACTGCATGTGAAGGGAACTGGAGACAATAAATGCTTCAACCAACTAGTAGATTATTATTACCATATTTTATTGATTGCCTTCTAAACAACCATCTCTAGGTGAAGCACATGGAAGATAATTAAAAACAGTTAAAAGCACAAGAACTGAAACTGTACTATCTGATTGTGTTCATTAGTTTACCTATCTCACATGTGCCTGCCCAGGCAATTCCTCTTCTGAGTCCTCATGCCTTCAGAAATGAAGCAGTGGAGCATGAGAAACCAGGCCTTTTCAAGCACAACAGCACACTTAAGGAATTGTCTTCCAGTGAATAGCCTCCACAAGCAATGAAAACCTATTCTGGATAGCTTTTGAATACTGATGCTTTTATTCTGATAGTGATACCTCGGGTTACATACGCTTCAGGTTACAGACGCCGCTAACCCAGAAATAGTACCTCGGGTTAAGAACTTTGCTTCAGGATGAGAGCAGAAATCGTGCTCTGGCGGCGCGGCAGCAGCTGGAGGCCCCATTAGCTAAAGTGGTGCTTTAGGTTAAGAACAGTTTCAGCTTAAGAACGGACCTCCGGAACGAATTAAGTACTTAACCCGAGGTACCACTTACTGCTTTTTAATGTATTTTTCTGCTACTTTTTTACCTTATGTGATTGGATTCATATATTGTTTACTGCATTTTTTTGGAGGGGAAATTCATTTCCCCAACCCCCTGGATCAGATGGTGGGAGACACAGGAGGACGAGAGACGAGTCCTGTTGCGCAAGCAGAAATCCTTACACTAACCAAACAACTTTATTAGGTACAACCATCTGTCTAGAAGGCAGCTGAGGGTCCACCAAACCCAGAAATAGCAGGATATGAGATGACATACAGTAATAAATAAAATCTCCCTAATTGTCCCATGCCTTACAGACAGTAAACAGAAATTAAACTGCCTCCCAATTTCTCTAGCACTAACCAAGCCAAATAAGCATATATTTTAGATCCCACATGCAAGAAAAGGCCACTGAATTCTTTAGGCTCTGAAAAGTTGCCAGCTCTCTCAAATCGTTCCCACTAACATTCATTCTAGTACCACAAGTCCATTGGCCCTGGGTTTCCAACAGCAAAACCATTTGCTGAACTAGAGTTGCCATATTTCAAAAAGTGAAAATCCGGACACAAAAATAAAATAAAACAAAAATTTAGTTTTGGAATTATTTTAAAGGAAATTTGCAAAAAAAAACAACACTTCCGACACAGGTTGGCATACGTCCGGATTTTCCTGGACAGTCAAGAGTTTTCTGCCTGAGCGCTGTTACAGATGGCAAAATCACAGCTGTGTCCGGGAAATTTCGAACGTGTGGCAATCTTATCTGGATTCATGTGCCAGAAAAGACCATTAACTAAAAATAATTTTACCACATCTGACCCAGTGGAAAGTCTCTGCAATTACTGTATCAAACAAAGTGGTTGAGTGAACTGGATAAATGTATTTTAGACTGACTTAGGGAAAAAATCAGACTCCTAGCAATGAATGAAAATTTGAGATTTATCTCAGTTATTATGCAGTATAACAATTCACAGGCTGATTTTCTCTACAAACTGTACCCAAGGAATCTCATAATAGAAAAATACAATAAAAACAAAACTACAAGCAAAACCATCAGTAAATTACTAAAATAATGTGAACAGACTATAACAAAGGCAGTAGTTAACTAAAAGAAGGCTACAGTGAAACAGTCTTCTGTTCTTATGGAAAGGCAATCAATGATTGGGTCAGGAATACCTCAATAAGGAGACGGTTCCATAATCCCTTCTCACAGCCAAGAATATTTTATTTTCCCATGCTCCCTCACCATACTTCTGATGGTACAGAGTTCTTGAACATATTTGTATAGTTGAAAGCAAATTTAGTAACCCCATTCCCAAGCCATTAAACTGTTGTTGTAGTCAACAACGTCTCTGTTTTCAATTCAGAGTCCTTTCTTCAGGTCAGTTATATTAAAATGAAATATTGTTTTAACTGGAATTGATAGTTTCTCTTCCTTGGTGTACTCCTACTGAAAAGGTAAAGGAAAATGTACACCCAAAACTACTTAGCATGATGGTTTTTTAATCACTTTTATACAAGCAGTCAAAGTGATAACAAATTCAGTTTTCTTTCCTAAATGGTAATACGAATCCATTGAAACAGAACATTGGCATTCTTTTCAGATATATTTTGTGGAAAACAAAAACCTAAATTTCTAATTTTCCAGAGGTTATTCTGTTTTTGGCTTATTTCTTTTTTCTTGTTAATAATCATCTCTGGTATTTTGCTAGCTGCCTGAAGATGCTAGAAAAACAGCCTACAATATTTTAAAGAAAGACAGAATAACAAATTTGGACACATTTTGAAGAATTCAAAACAAATTATAATTCTCTTAACTATCACTTGGTCTTCCCTGTCTACTTCAGCTATAGAAACGGGTCAGAAAACAACAAAAGAAAAAGGTAAATATTACGGATGCAATTCACAAACTACTGCTGTAGTTTCAAATATTTCAATGCCTTTTACCATAAATGGTTGACAAAGCAGAAAAGACAAAAGGTGTGTCTGTGTGAGTGTACATATAATATATGGAAATTTAGATCAGGCAGTAATTCTCTTCTATTAAGATCCTGACTAGTTATGGATGGTTCGCACCAGCTTGGTATGTCATTAAAAGAGCAAAGAAACCTGAAGGCATTAACACAATGAGTGCCTTGCTCGGATCAAAGCAAAAGCACAAAAGGCCACATTATTTATAAATATGTTTAATGGTTAAAGGAGCTTCTGGGGGAATGGCAAGGCAGGGGAAGAAGATCTAGACTGATACCCTCTACATTTCAGATTTATGAATGATTTCCTCCTCGAGTAGGGGTCTGATGCAAATGAGCATAAAGGAAGTTGTCAGCTGCATTCTGCTTCAGCCAATAGCAGCAGAGCTCCATTTTAGCTGTACCCGAGGCTGTATTAAACAGCAGATCAGCACTGTTCCAGCATCCTTTCTAAAAAGAGGTAGGTTTATACCTTTTTTAAACTGTTGTACAATTATTATCTGAAGGCAAAACAGATTTTTTAAAATAAATCAAAGCATGCAAGACCCCTATCTACATTTTTTTAAAAAAAATACAAACTGTTTACTTTCTCTTGCATCTAAAGCTGGATTATGTGCTGCTTAAATGCAGAGACGCTTCTCTTGTGCTAATAGAGAATCTTACCATCTGTGCATTCATGAAGAATTGATGACCATCCATCTTACAGAGAGAGCCCAACACACCCAGATAATATTCTGTGATCAAAATCCCTTTGAGGCGACGTGTGACCTACTAATTAATCTAATTTTGCCTGGTAAAAGCTACTGTTAATAAATATGAAATAAGGCTGTGCTAGTAAGATTCTTTTGTCCTCAAATTTAAACTATCGCTAAACTGCACACAAAAAATGCTATTAACCAAACCCACTAAGCTGGAATCTTAGACTAGCTATTGTACCTCTTCCGAGATGGATCACTGACATATTCAATGGGATTCTGCCAGTTCGAGTGTGAAGTGATTATTGTTTTGGGCTGCAATCCTATATCCTCTAATTTGGGAGTAAGCCCCACTGAAACCAGAGGGACTTCAGAGTAAACATGAGCTGTTAAGTTTTATGTTGTACTGGTTCATTTAATATTACAATTCCATGCATGTCTATTCAGATGTAAGCCTCACTGAGTTCAATGGGTCTTACTCTCAGATAAGTGGGTATAAGACTGCAGAGAAGATCGTCCTTAAAAACATGTTCTCGTATGTTTCCATACGGAACTTATTTAACATGACCTAGAGAACCTACTTTGCAAGTCATGTGCTTTTACTGCTTTCCGTATGGCTAAGTAAAAATAAGTCAAGCAGAAAGTACATACAAATAATCATGAAATATTTAACTGTCATTTGATTGTGTGGGCACAAGTGCATACATACATATATATATATTTACCTTACTGTAAAGCCAAACATTTTGTTTCAAAATTTTAATCTCAAGGTAGTAAAAGAAAGAACCCTTCCAAAGCATAATTGTCAGCATGTAAATACAAATGCCCATCAGTATTGGACAGTAATACATTTACTGATTTACTAAGCACCATCATGTCTTTATACCACATTCTATCTGGGCTAATCCTCCTGGCAAAAGTAATATTTAAAAATAAAAGGCAGTCACTCCCTTGATAGCCATGTCTGTAAGCTCTCTTAAATAGTTACATTTATATTTCACCCTTCCCCTAAATATTATTGAAATGTGTTGTTTTTAAATCTTTGTACAAACTTATAACAACATAATACCACCAGTAGCAATCATTAATCTGATTACAATCGGTTTTTTAAACCACTGCACCCTGCTTTTTCAACTAAAATGAAACACAGCCTCATACATTAATCACACACCCCCAAAATACGTCAGGTTGTTGATATTTAGGCTAAATAGATATATAGGATTCCTTTCACAGAAAAGCAATCAGTAGACAACAATACCTTTATGACCTATGGACTTATCAGGCTTTTCTAATAATTTAGGCCATGCACTTTGCTCATAATTTTATATACTCCCCAAGCTGTTGCTTCTATTTACAGCAGTAAAATGTTGGATCCCATGTAGCTATGTGTCAGTTGTGGCTAAGCAGGAACCTTCAAAACATGGCCCAGTCTCTATCACTGCACTCTACTACCATCATTGGGCACAAGCATCTGCTAGAGGCACTGTGGGCAATTAGGTGTTTTGTTTTCTTTCCTGTATCTTGTGTTATTTGACAGGATCAAAGTACAATAGGAATCCAAATGCCCTTTTTATTGTGGGTGTTTTGCTTCCTCTTCTCCCCTGCTCTTGATAATTTGGAGCACATTGTGGGTCCTGCTTCAAATTTAAATTGATTAAATTAAGCTCATGGCAGTTCTTTCCAGAAAATTCAATAAATCCCAACACTTTTAGCTTTTCATGTTCATATTTTCAACACACAGCTGGGCAGTCTATGTACCAGTGGAGAGCTGGAAAGGAAAGCTGCTCTCACTATATAAGACTCTTGCCTATGTCTATGTAGTGTGTTACCAAAAGGGCTTTGTCTTTTTGTCTCCACTAAACTGCCTTTGGAAGAAATGACAGAAGCTCTCCATAGCCAAGTCTAGCCATCTTTCTGTGAGAAGTTTTACCAGCTGCCAGGGTTCAAAATGAGCAGGATGCCAGGCGCATTTTGTGCCTAAAGATTCTCTATTTGTGAGCACCTCAAAAAGTCTGGGTACCGTTTTTCATGCCTGGCTGACACTCAAGGATCACTGAAATGTATGTCCTTTGAGGCCTCAAAGTATATGATAAGGATAGACAATAAGTTAAGGAGTTTAACAAGAAAGAGTAGAATGTTTTGAAAACTGAAGTATGGTACCAATATTTTTATTCTAAACACCAATCTAAGCATATATTAACAGTTTATGCTAAAAATGCGATCTTAACAATGTGTCACTTGTGTGAATTGCATACTAGCTCATGCTTATCAAAATAATAAATAAAAAGTGTTGCCACCCCACCCCCTCAGTGACAGCTAGACATTCTGTGTTGGAGCCCACAACCCATGTCCCAGAAGCCATTTGGCTCCTAGCTTTTCTATCCAAGTTTCTAACACTACCTGCTCCTCAATGATGCCATGTGAGGCCTAGCCACCTCTAAAACAGAAGAGACTAGCTGTGGCTCTTACTTCCAAGACTGTTCTTCCATCATGCACTAACAAGCAGGCTCTTTCCTATATGTTGATTTTTCTGATGGGGCAATTTTCCCAAATCCCCTCCTGCAAGGCAGAAAAATCCAGCAGATTGATGACTAGACTGGTGGGTGAACTGTAGTCTAGAACTGCTTTCATCGAAGACACAAAGGCAGCTGAAGAGACCATATTGACATTTCAATATTACTTTTCTGATCAATGTTGAGCAGAAGGAGCCTAGAGGCTTGGGATCCATGGCATTCCCTGCCTGTTGTGGGCACAGATAATAAAGCAGAGCTAGATCAGTTTTGTGGGTAGTCCTAATATTGAGATGGCGACCCCAATGGCCTCTATTAGGTCTTCTCTTTTGGCGATGGTAGCTGTGGGTTGTGTGTGGAGGATGTCTCACAGCCAAAGGGGTGTGAGTGGGGGTTTGTCAGCTCCATCCAATTCCCCACCCCCATTTTGAGCTCTCTCACTGGGTTGTGGTGGTGTATGCTTGCAGGTGAGGAGTCCAACGGGAGCTTGCTTCCCACAAGGAGACAGGATTTCTCTTTCTCTCTCTTGATTTGACTGGGGAAGTCTCTCCTCAACCAAGTCAATCCAGAATTCTGTCTTCCAAGGCCCAGAGATGGAGACTTTCCTTGTGCCAATTACTGTCTTTCTCTAGAGATCTCAACAGAAAACTGAGATCTCATTTTTTAAAAGTTGTATTTCACATTGAGAGCCACTGGTTTAACTCTTATCTCATTAGCTCCTACAATTAGACCATAAAGAGTTCAACAATCTAAGCAAATAAACAGAGAGGCACCATTATAAATGTGAGAGTACCAACAAATAGCACACAATGCAAAGTTATTTGGACCTTATTGTGTTAATCAAACTCATTTAAAAATAGAACTGTGATTAATAGCACTAGCCTACATTTTACTCTTTAGGTAAAAACATGGGCTAGAAAAGGATTCTAGCATTTGTTTTGACCTCGAGAGTATGACTGTCATGGCAATTACAATTTTTGTTAAACTTCCAATAAATGTTATACATTCATAAAAGCAAGGTCTTCATGGGTGCTCAGAGCCCTTTAAACAGCAAGATATCCATCTGATTTTGATGTCTGGCTGTTATTTGTACCAAAAGCTGCCATTTCAGAGAATTATATGAAGTGACCAACATTAATCTGTACTACTTGGATTACTATGACCCAGAAGACATACAGGCCTTGTTCAAATGATCAGATCTTAATTTATTTGGCTGAAATATGTGCTAGCCTTTCCCCTGCACATGCTGCTCCTTCCTTTTCCTCTGTGCAGTGTACAGTAATTAAACCCAGAAGTCTCTCAGTGACCATAGTTCTAAACCAAGAAACTGCTGTTTTGGAGTTTTTGAACAAGCCATGGTAAGAAATTGATTTAACACCTTGGTTTGTTCTGAACCTGGGAATCAGGGCTAAAATCAACAATGCCTAAATGCAAGCAGAATGGACTTCTTGTATACAATACAGCCCCAAATCTGCTCCAAAGGTTTGAGATACTATTAGTGCAGATTTGGAAGGGTATGCGGGGAGCAGAGGGGAGTAAAGGGCATTTCCATTGTAAGAGTAGACATTTATCTAGACACAAATCTTGGTGACCTTTAAAAAGTCCTCTAAAGCTGCAAACCTATGCTAATTTACTTGGGATGAAGCCCCATTGAACTTAGTGGGACTTACTTCTGCATAGAAATACACTGTGATGTGAATTATGACCAAAGAATTATATTCTAAACACTAGAACTTAATTCAAAACAAAATGACTAAGGTTGGCATGCCAGTCAGCCAATCAGTCAAATATGGCCAAATATTCCATGAAGTCAAGATTGTCATTGGCTGTGTTAGCATGTAATGCTAACTCATGATTTGTTTAAGCCACTGTATGTCCAACAAACCACAAACTGTCTCACAGATGGGCAATCATGGTTTGTTTCTCCAATGTTTGGTTTGTTTTCCAACTGTTCTTGTCTCATGCCTCTATAGCTTACAGGGGTCAGCAAACATTTTCAGCAGGGGGCCGGTCCACTGTCCGTCAGACCTTTTGGGGGGGCAGACTGTATTTTGAAAATAATAATGAATCCCAAGGCCTGCCACAAATAACCCAGAGATGCATTTTAAATAAAAGGACACATTCTACTCTGTGTCTGATTCCCAGACCATCTGCGAGCTGGATTTAGAAGGTGATTGGGCCGGATCTGGCCCCCGGGCCTTAGTTTGCCAACCCATGGCTTAGTGAGTGGGGTGGTCATACAAACTATGGCTAAGCAAGGATGTAGACATAACATCCAAGCAAAGTTAGTAAGTCAACTTGTTAGCCAACAATAAACCATGGTTTTACATCACACTTTGTTGCGAGAAAACAAACCATAGTCAGTCTGCTGATCTAGGTTTGGACATTCAAACAAACCACACTTTGGCTAAATGAACCATGGTTTAGCATTATGTATAAACTAGCCATTGTACAGCTGGCAATTTACCTTTTTAGTTCATCATGGTGTCATTCATTAGCAAGATCAAGAGTGAAGTCTGCTTGCTCCCTAGCCCTATAGCGTCACAGAGAAAGTTTCTACTGCTGCTTATCCACAGGCAACTACAATAGTATCAACGGTCACTGCCTAAGACTGCTCATTACTTCATCTTGTTTACTGAAGGAACCAAAGAATTTATGGCCTGCACAAGTGCTTTTAAAAACTTTTTTTGTTTTGTTTTTCAATAGTTGCTGTTACTTGGCTTATCTTTCTATTTTACTTTACCTTTTAAAAACAACAACTGTAGGCTGACCATGTTTCAGGATTAAACTGAGAGAACTGATCAGTAGATTGTTCACATTTACACAAACTTTACCCAACATTAAAAATGATAGCAATTACCATTTTGTAAGTTAATTGGGTTGGTGGAAAAAAGAGGTTAACTTGTTTTTACAATTTGCAAAATGTCAAACGTGTTTTTCGTTCTAATAAAGTTGATTTCAAAATACATGCCCATTATTTGACAATATCTGTCCAGTCAAATGTCTAGTCCTACGCATGACTGATGCAGTCTTGCAATACAGTAAGAAACATAAAGTAACCACTATGATCCAAAACTTTGCTTTATTTGAAATAAAACTGAATTAATGTACCTGCAGGTCAACACCGTTATATAAAACTATAGCAAGAAACATGAACAAACAATTAGCCAATTAAACAACACAACCTTTCCCAAACTATTTACATAGAAAGAAACAGTTCTATTTTGCTGGTGACAGGAAAAAGCATAAAAATTTAACAACAAAGGAAAATCACCAACTTTCCTGTTTGTATATTTCAACACACAGAGCTGGTGCAGAGACGGAACTTGGAAGACTCTCTCAACATGGCAACATTCAACAATAGCCGTTGGAATGAAACTACATCCCTCTACCAATATCTTGGTTTTCAAGTGCAGAAGATTTATCCTTTCCATGACAACTGGAACACTGCCTGCTTTGTCATTTTGGTCATATTTATATTTACTGTAATATGTTTGGTGGTGCTAGCTTTCTTATATGAGCTGCTTGACTGCTGCTGCTGTGTGAAAAACAAAACTATGAAAGACTTGGAGAATGAACCAAACCCTGTTAGATCTATGATGGACAGCTTCAGGAAACGTGAAACAGAAGTGGTGTAGCAATGGACTGTTTTGCTAGCACCTGCAGCAAAACCTATGTTCAATATTATAATAAAGCTGCTTGCAACTTTTGACCAAGCAAGTCAGATTCTGCTTAGCCTTAAATATCATTAGCACCATTTTTTGTTCACTGGTGGATAGAAACTTGAAGAGTTCACAAAATGCTTAATACTGGGATGATCAATCACAGTGTTATGTGAAAATGGATTTTATGTAAAAATGGTTTCTTTGTTGTTTTACAATGAAAACCTGTTGACTAGATTGGAGTAAAATTTTGTTCATCTGACCAATTATGTCTACTGCTTAATTTATTTATTTTAAAATAAATATTATTGTCATTCAATATTTCTTTCCCAAGGCAGGCAACAAGTAATAACATATAAAAAGACAAAGTAAAGTGTATAAAAACAGCAGAGACAGTAAAAATAGCAGTAAGACTGATTCTATTTTTAAAGTATTTGTCGTAGTCTGAAAACTTATCAAACCCAAAGAAGTATAGCAACACAGAACCATTTTAGAATTCTGCACATCTGAAGGTATTAGATGAGCAAACAACATTTTTTTACTCATTTATGTAGTACATTTCACGTATTTAAAGTTCTTCACATATTTATTATGGTATAAGCATTCCATCAGAGAATGAGCATAGGAGTGGCTAACATTTGGGAGTCCAGATGTTGCTGTCCTACAACTCCTGTCATCCCTGACCACTGGCCTTGTTGGCTGGGGCTGATGGGAGTTGAGAGCACAACAACAACAACTGGAGAACCGCTGGTTAGCTTTCCCTGGTGCAGAGAGAGAAAATTATGTTAGCAGGGAGGTGAAAAGAAAATGAAATGCATTAAGTACTGACAGTGAAAAATACATGAGATTTTAGCTGTATGTAAAATAATTGTAGAGACCATTCAAGAAGTCGTTCTTACAATGGTAAATTAATTACAATCTGCAACTTACCAACTCAAGGACATTTATCAACATTACTGCAGTTAATTACTGCTGTTGGCTTTTTTTGTATTCCATCTCGTCTGACCTCACTGCTAACATGTTTTTCTTTAGACACTGCAATATATATATAATATTCTGGCAATCCAGGGTAACATTCCATACATCTGATGAAAGCATTATGCCATGAGAGCTAGCCTTATGCCAATACATGAGTTTGAAAGCATACCAGCGCAACTACTGACTGTATTGCATATTTGTCAACCCTGCATCTACACAGTAGGACTGACAACTTGGTTAAAAAACATGAAAAACCCAACAGTATGTGCTGTGTTTTCTTTTATATTTGGAACAGTCAGGCAAGGAAGGAACTCTGTTAATATGAAAACAGAACTGTTTCCTGCTCTTGACTTTGAGAGGATTTAAGCCTTACAAGAAAAGCAAGGCTGGCACCAAATCTAAGTAGCCCTGTGTTGGGTTCCCACCTCCACCAAAATCTGTACAACACACAGTACAACTTGATGCCATGACATCATTACACTATGAGGTCCCATTGCTGCCATCCAATTATGCAGAGCACGGGAACACAGCATGGTGATGACAGGACAAGCAATTCTTGGCAGCAGGCTCATGTAACATTTAGTTCTGCAATCTGGTTTAATGTGGTGGTGGGGAGGGAGGAAACGACTGAACTGATTCTGCCATGGGGTGAGTGGTACAGCAGTCTTTTCCTAACCACAGGCAAGTCTCAGTGAATTCTAAGCAATACTCAACACTGCAAGTTACAACTGCTTAGCTGGCTGATAGGACTCTACATCAACAGCAGCACCAACTTTGCAATTCTTAGAATCGGCCCTGAAAGTGTATGTATGATCATTGACTTGAGGAAGGAAGTCTGGAGGAAAGAAAGAATGGCAATCATGCAATAGGAGCTGGCCGAATGATGAGGCTTGCTTTATTAGAGCATAGTGTTACCCTATTCCTTTGTCCAGCTGCTAGTGCCCAGCAAGTCTCCTTACCTTACTGCTCCTATCTTGCCTGCTTGGGCTCCTATCACCAGCTGCAAAAAACCTGCCACTCAAACAGAAATCTCAATATAAGCCAGGGTTAATTCCATCTTCTCACATTTCTAGGCTATGATATAACATAATTAACAGCATAAAGTCCCAGAAATGGGATACTGGAGTCTTAACTGATGATTTAATTTTTTCTTTTAAGAGTAGAAATACATAGAAGCCTCACTCATGTGACTGGAACCTGTATTAAAAAAACTATAAACACTAACAAAATACTATCATGAGAGCTAGAACCACTTTATCAACACACCTCTGCTGCATGAAAGTTCAGATAATATTACTTCTCTCTTGAAGGAGCACCACAAACCGAGAAAAACAGTCCCTCGGCTCCATTTCTGTTATGTCAATTATTATTAGTAGTATTTTTTGAGAAAAGGTTTATAGTCCAACTTCTCCATCCCCAAGTCATTAACTGATCTAAATTGTTCCTGACCCCCAGCACAAAACTGCCATTAGAAGAAATATACAAGGTGCCCTGGTTTGCACATTATCTATTTATTTATTTATTTATTAAATTAATATCCTGTTCTTTCTTCCAAAGAAGCCCAGGGCAGCAAAAAACAAGTGGTAAAACATCCTAAAAACATTAAGCTACAATTAAACTATGGTTTAATGTAAAAGAACAGTGAGCTTGTGAATGCTACTAAAACTGCAAGCATTTCACTCCTCCCTTACTCCTGCCAGGAAACAAACCATAGTCTGGCTTGTCCAAACCTAGGGCTTATAGTTTGTTTTTCTCCATGAATTGAGAAACCAATGGAGACCAAAGTTTATTCCTGGCTTGTCACTTGTGGTTTGCTTGGAGAAAAATCAGCCACAAACCTGGGTGTGGCAGTGCGGCAGCAGTAGTGAGGCATAAAACATGCAAGATTTCAGTAGCATATACCAGCACAATGCACATTCACATTTATTTCAGCTGTGGTTCATTGTGACACGTTAATCAGATCATTATGTATACATAAAGCTCAATGTGCTGGAAGGATAGGACATAAGAAGAAAGGTTTCTCCTTAAACTCCAAAAGCAGAACCCACAAACCTGCATTCTGTTTTGAGCTTGATGATCCACCCTGCTCTACTTTTGTCTTCTTCTTCTTAGATGAGGAATCAGAAGAGGGTGCTGGACGTTTTTCTACAGCCGGAGTACAGAGCGCTCGCTTTTTGAAAAGTTCTCGTTCTCTTAGCAAGCTTGGATCCATAATTCTGTCAAAAAAAGTGAAATACTAGTGAGAATGTGTTGTTTTTATAGAGTTTTACATCAGACATAATAGTTGCGTTCAGACATTGTCAGCCGCTAACATGGGAAGAGTTGTCTTCAGATCTAGCTAGTCAGTCCCACTCTATTTCCCTCAGAGGACATCAGTGGGAACTGTCACCTAGTAGGCAGAGGCTGAAGGGCAACACCATGGAAGACTAAGAATGAGGGCAGAAAATGCCCCCTGAATAATTATAGTACCACAGGATTGCCACATTATTTCTGTTCCTAATACCACACTTGAATTTGATTTTTATTGCTGGAATATTTTGTATGCCACTTTGAAAGTTTCTATGAGTTATAAAGCAGGATAGAAGTACTGTAAATAAAGAAAATTAAATTATAGTTTAACACTACAGGGAAGTGTCTGGGTGAACTTCCAGCCTGTGTGCTCACTCCTCCCTCCAAAAGCATTAGCTCCTATTTTCAACTAATCTTGGTTACTTATTATGTGTGAACACAGATAAATTGTGGTTGTGTTAAGCATGTTTTAGGAACCAAGCTTTATGATCCTGGCTCAGTCTCCTAAACCATATGAAACCCTAACAATAGTTCTTGGTTCAGATATAGCATGTAATCACAATTACTTGAAAATGGAAGCCAAATCTTCTTATGTTTTCCTCACGAACCACAGGAAGGTAAATGCTCAGCTCAAAGCGGCTGCTCAAAGCACTGTTTCACTACTTCTTGGCTTAAATCCATGTCGTAAAGCTCATAAGCATTATCTTCAAACAGCAGATGTAAGGCTGAAGAAAGCATCTTGCCCAAGACCATCTAGTAGGTTTTCAGCAGAGGCAGTATGTGAATTGTGGATTTCCTATATCACATATTTAGTCATTATAATACACTAACTTTCCTGGTCACGAGGGTTCCACAGTTTTAGGTAACTGGCAAGTGTGTGCTCATAAGCACAAAACTTTTTACTATGTCTTGCTCAGCCCTGAAGGACCACTAGGAGCCTTCCAAGACTGCTCCAAGGCAACATCCTGTTTTTATTCTATGTTCAAAAGGGAAATGGGCAGCTGAAGAATTGTAAGTCACCTTTCCCCTCATCCCAAGATGAGTTACCAGGTAAAATATTCAGAGCAGCATCTCTAGCGGGAGTCCACAGTTACACTTGGGAAATACAGAGGACTTCACCAGAAAGTTAAGGTGAGCAAGTGAAACACGCTGGAATATTTGCATAGGCAGCGGTTGCCTCCGAAACTGAGGTAATGGCCTTGCAGACTATTATTCTCTCAGCCTGAGACCTCTTGCAATGTGAGGCAATAGCACTGCCTACGTTACAGGGGTATTAAGCATTACCCAGCCAGCTCCTATTTCTGCAAGGAAGTTTTGAAAACATTTCGGTCACACACCTACTCTATGGAGTGCCTATGGAACTGCTGGCGGTATTTATCCTTGAGGAACCCTGGAAATCGTGCAGAAATCGTCAGGGAACCCCTGTGCGCGACCACAGAGCAAGGTTTCTGAGGGTTCCTCGAGGAAGGGAACGACAGTCCTGTGGGGCGGGTGACGGTGCCTCTGAAACGTAAGGCGACCGCGAGAGAAATTTCCCTCAAAAGCAGGGGCCACTTTTCACCTTTTCTCAGCTTCCGCACGGCAACATTATGTCGGGTTCGACTACCCAGGCTTCCCCCAAAGGGACTCCGCTGAGGAGACTGGCAGTTTGAAGAAGCCGCTCCGAGCTCCCTCAGTTAAGAGGTCAGCTCCTCACAACAGTTGAAGCAACAACAACACTGTGGTTTTTGAACTGAGGGGCGGTTGTGAGGAGGGGTGCGCGCCGGGCGGCTGACCTCTCAACTGAGGCAGCTCGGAGCAGCTTCTTCAAACTGCCAGTCTCCTCAGCGGAGTCCCTTTGAGGGAAGCCTGGGTAGTCGAACCCGGACAGACGCTTGCCTGAGGAAAAAGTGCCCCCCCCCCCGCTTCTGAGGGAAACTTCTCTCGCAGGTCGCCTCACGCTTCCCCATGCCCGGAATATATTCCCGCTTCCACAAGGGGGTTGGAAGGAAAGGGGGGGTGCCCTGCTGACTCCGCCCGGGGAGGGGTGGGCTGCCGGGCTGGCCCCGCACCTTCTCCCGAGCCCGCCCCCCACGAGGGAAACCAGAGCCGCCGCCGCCGCCGTAGCAGCCTTGCCAATCCCATGTAGGGGTGCCGCTGAGCGAGCGCGCCCCCGCGCACCAAACCACTCACCTCGCGCACGAGCCTACCCCAACGGCGGGAGTGGGGCGGGCGGGAGACGGGTAGAGTGTTTGCGGGGGGGGGGGAGCGGGTTTGGGAAACCAACTTGAGCCCTATTGGCTCAGCTTCCTAGCGCGCAGCTCTTCCGCCGACATTTCCCATCCTGCTCGCTAGGCGCGTCGTGACGTCACCGCAGCGATGCTCTTTTTTTTAATATGAACCCGGAAGTACATGCCTACGTTGCTCCGGCAACGGGGAGGATTGTTTGAAAGGCGCATGCGCGGAGCAAAAGGGTTCCTCTAACCCCCCACTCCTACTACTGGGTGATAAAGTAGAGAAAGCGTATTGGTTGGATTGCAAGGTGGGGGGTGGGATTAAGGCGGGTCTTGGGGGGGTGTGAAACTTAATTTTTGCAGGGGTTTTAAAAGTACGTTTTGGGGGCGTGAGGAATTCAAGTCTGCTATCATTTATGTGTTTGGAGAACTTCTGGCTTCGGAAGGCTGCGTTTGATGAAGTACATAAACTGGAGATAGAGCTTTTGGTGGCTCCTAAATTTTGGAACTTCCTCCCCAAATAAAGACCCCTTTATTACCTGGAGACCCTTCTATTGTCACTTAGGTGTCAGACGAAAAGAAATTCTGTTTCTGTAGGCTCTTAAGATTTAAATACTTCAAATACATTAAGTATCCATGAATTCTGGAGAATAATGAGATAAAAAGTCAAATTTGGTGTGTGTGCATAGAGGAAGGGGTGGTGGATTTTGGTCCTTCGGGAGTAAGGGTTAAATTATTTTAGGTGGCAATTCATTAGAAAATACCTATACAGTGGTACCTCAGGTTAAGTACTTAATTCGTTCTGGAGGTCCGTTCTTAACTTGAAACTGTTCTTAACCTGAGGTACCACTTTAGCTAATGGGGCCTCCTGCTGCCGCTGCGCCGCCGGAGCACGATTTCTGTTCTTAACCTGAAGCAAAGTTCTTAACCTGAAGCACTATTTCTGGGTTAGTGGAGTCTGTAATCTGAAGCGTATGTAACCTGAAGTGTATGTAACCCGAGGTACCACTGTAATTCTTCAGCATGGATTTTAAAAATAATTTTTAAACTTCTGTCTACTTCTCGCCATCAACCTTCATAACTGGACAAAACAGAATAACTTGTAATGAAAAACAAGTTTTATTTATAAGAAAGTGCCAAAAATAGTGGACATTATAGAAAATAATATATTAACAATTTAACAATATTCATAGTGGTTAAGTAATCTGACAACCACTTAGTTATGCACCACAATATCCTGCTGTTGGGTTACATTTTTTGCCTTCCTTAAAGAAATGGTCACAAAAATAAAAAAAATGTGGGATTGCCCATTTTATGCAGCAATAATCCTACTGATATTGCTAACAGGGCAGCTGGAGAAGACAGGTGCTACATGCACTGTTCCCAGGCTTCAACTGTTCTTCGAAGTGTACTCTGTTCTTTCCCCCAAAGTTACTGAAACTTTTCAGCATGCCAATATTCAGTGGTACACAGAGGTGCAAGCCTTGCAACACTGTATAATCTGATTTAATCCACTGCTGTTTTCTTCTTCACCTCAAGGTTCAGAACCTGGTAAGCCCTGCATATGAACCAACTCAATAATTGGGGCTAATTTTAAGCCCATCCAGTCATAGGTTTGTGTGGTAAAAAATGAACAGAGTTTTTCCCCTCAGTGTTCTGTATTTTGAAAAAGAGATGTTCATAAATGCCTCACTGAGTCAGACTGAATGAAGAAAAGTGAATGAAGTATAAAATTTTGATCCAGTTTTTATATCTAAACATAGTTTTATGATATCTCCATGTTCAACCAAAGAGCCCTTTGCTTCCTCCAGCCTTAGATTTCTTGGGAGTTTTACGAGGAACAGTTTCCTCTGAAGTCACAATCCATCCTGGTAACTTCCTCTTTGAAGGCTGAGATAATGTCTAGAAAAGAAAAGAAGAAATCAAACACATTTCCCCCCACTATTGCATACCGCTATTTACACATACTGTCAACTGCCTGTGTTCCTACCAGCCTGCCTGTTGAAGCGGATATAAAGATACATTACTCCACACTTCTATCAAGTTCCTTGTAGTGTCCCACAACTTTTGGTTTTGCACTTTAACCTCTGTTACCTTGACAGGCAGCCCTTCACTAGGGGCTGTTGACATTTCAATCTCTTATCTTACTTCCTAAATCATGTCAAAGAGCTTCAAGGACAGGTGCTGGATTAACATCCCAGGGCTAAATCGAAACAGACATAGCAAACTATTCTGGCTGGCCATGTCATTTGTGCCTCTCTGAGGTCAGATAAGGAGATGGAATGCAGCCTATGAGAGACACAAAATGTAGGCACACAAAAATCAGCCTAATGCTTTCTATCTAAAACAGGGGTTGGCAAAGTTTTTGTGGCTTGGGCCGGTTTACGATCCTGCAGACGCCGTGGTGGGCCGGAGTGTGTGCGCGCACACATACACATGCACGCATGTGCAAATGTTATTTCCGGCGCTCCTTCCGGCGCAGAGGAGGCGTGCACAGCTTCCCATTGGCTACAGGAGCTTCCTGCAGCCAATGGGAAGCAGGCCAGCGTCGCAGAAGGCGGTCCTCACTCTGCTCCGTGCCAGTTTAGCGTGGCGCATGGGAACCAAGCAAGGGGCGGGGGTCCATGGGCCGGTTAAACGACCCCCAAGGGCTGCTTGTGGCCCATGGGCCTTAGGTTGCCAACCCCTGATCTAAAAGGTTAAATGCAAATAATATTGGGACTGTTAGAACAAAATCTGTATATTTAATATCTAATTTTCAATCAAATATCACAATTTTTACATCACTCCTTTCTCCAGAAACCGAATCAAATCTATGCATGATTAAGGGCTGCCTCTCCCCATATGCATTGACCAGGACCCTGCAATCAACATCTGAGGCCCTTCTTTGTGTGCGTCCTCTATGAGAGGTCTGGAGGGTGGCAACAGGAGAACAGGCCTTTTCTGCAGTGGCTCCATATTTGTGGAATGCTCTCCCCAGGGAGGATTGCCTGGCGCCTTCATTACATATCTTTAGGCACCAGGCAAAAACATTTCTCTTCAACCAGGTGTTCAGCTGATTAACATTCTATGGCTTTATGGGAGAGGGGTTATTGGTTTGTTTTTGTTTTATTATTTATTCTGTATTGGCATTTTGTATTTTTCTGTTGTGAACTGCCCTGGGATCTTTGGGTGAAGGGTGATATACAATTTTAATTAATTAATAAAGACGATGATGATTTCAGCTATGGTTTGGGATTTTGCATTCGTTTGGGTTCCTCACTTCCACCTTTGTGTGAGAGGGAATGGTGGAATTTTGAATTCTGAACTCCTGAGGGCAGGGGAAAGCCAGGAATTTGGCTAAAAGAGAATTTGGGAAAGACTGCCTTCCTAGATTGCTGTAGGCTATACCCACAAATCCATTCAACAGGGTGGGGGACAAGATGCTAAGCTACAGGGGCTACACAGGGAAGGAGGAGAGATCACAAGCAATTCCTTGTGTGGTTTTAATAAACCAGGTCTCTACAGGACACTGAGATCGCTGTTACAGTGGTACCTCGGGCTACATATGCTTCAGGTTACATACGCTTCAGGTTACAGACTCCGCTAACCCAGAAATAGTGCTTCAGGTTAAGAACTTTGCTTCAGGGTGAGAACAGAAATTGTGCTCTGGTGGCGTGGCGGCAGCAGGAGGCCCCATTAGCTAAAGTGGTGCTTCAGGTTAAGAACAGTTTCAGGTTAAGTACGGACCTCCGGAATGAATTAAGTACTTAGCCCAAGGTACCACTGTACTCTCTTGGTTCTGTAATTTATTTAAAGGTGTTCCCTCACCTGGTGAAGTAAATTCTTACCACAGTAGTTACAAATGTAAATATGATATATTGACCACATTACCTGTGACTGGGAATCAGTAAAGAGATCTTCTTCCTCAGCATTGAGTGAAGTCTGATTCCATGAGGCCAGTTTGATAGCACTCTGATGGCTCGGGACATTTGGTTTAGCGCCAAGAATTTGCTCTTCATTATTGCTTTTTGCCTTTGAAAGAAAAAGAAACCATGACAAACATTCCATTGTCTACTGAACGAAAACACCGAAATAGAAAATGATTTAACATGAAAATCAGTCACAGTATAATGTTGTGCACATAACACTTACTACTGTTCATTTGGTAATTTGTATGACCAAACACTCATAGTTTACCGAAAGATTGGATATTGCTTTTAAGGGGGGGGGAACCTGCATCGCAGGTGCTTCATCTTATCATTAAACAATGAGCCCCATGTACACTGTAACGCTTTCCACTTTCTTCAACTATGCTAAAACAATTAGCTGCCAAAAAGAAAGCGGACAACCAAATCCTGTGGGAAAGCTGTTCTACGCAAGGAAAATATATTCATGGATGGAACACAAGAATCAAAGGGGAAACCAAAAGAGAGAGAAAAGAAAATACAAAAATAAATCAACCTGGGGCGGTGTGTGTGTGCACTGTACCCCAGTTGGATTCCAAAACAGTTAACAGACACATAAAGAATAATAGGATTTTATTACATGGGGTTTTTTTATGGGTACTTAGGTTTCCTGGAATTCTATCCCATACAATATTATAATGTCAGAGGTAATTACCCAAAATGAAGAATCTGTAAGTTCCTTGAAGAAAAGCAAGAAGTGTATCAATACACTGGTATAATTTAATTGTTGTTAAAATGTACTAGATAAAAAGTGCAAAATAGTGTCTCATCAAAAGGAAGAGGAAATCCTTAAAACTGATCATTCCAGTCCCTTTGCGTCACAATTTTGACCCAGATTGGTTCCTCGATGCAATGCATTCACCATCTCAACCCTATTTTCAGATTTCCAACCTTGTTTCCAAAGCCTCTTCACTATCCCATTCGGCAGCTCTGCTTTGCGCTGATTTTACCATCAAACTCCATGTCCTCCCATCATAGAATCATCAAATTGGAAGGGACTCTGAGAATCATCTAGTCTGGAATGCAGGAATATGCTGCTGTCCCATACGGGAATTGAACCTGCAACCTTGGTGTTATCAGCACCATGCTCTAACCAACTGAACTATCTAAGCTCATGCAACCCTGGCTTGCATGTATGAACCCTCCCGTCCCACCCCATGGTACAAAGAACCCTTTTCGCCTGGAGTTCTCCCTTGCTCCCACTAGGTGCAGCTGTGGAGCCATGCTTCTAAAAGAAAACAGTATTATTACATTTTCCTTCCAAAGAGCTCAGGTGGCAATTAGTCCTCTCTCTCTCTCTTTACTTCAGACCCTTGTGAAGCAGTGGATACTCTGAAGAAGTACAGTAGTACCTCAGGTTAAGAACTTAATTTGTTTTGGAGGTCCGTTCTTAACTTGAAACTGTTAACCTGAGGTACCACTTTAGCTAAAGGGGCCTCCCACTGCCGCTGTTCCCATCACCTTCTGGCAAATAGAAGGGGAAGAAATGGAGGCAGTGGCTTTCTTGGGCTCCATGATCACTGAAGATGGTGACAGCAGCCACGAAATTAAAAGATTCCTGCTTCTTGGGAGAAAAGCAATGACAAACCTAGACAACATCTTAAAAAGCAGAGACATCACCTTGCCAACAAAGGTCCGTATAGTTAAAGCTATGGTTTTCCCAGTAGTGATGTATGGAAGTGAGAGCTGGACCATCAAGAAGGCTGATCGCCGAAGAATGGATGCTTTTGAATTATGGTGCTGGAGGAGACTCCTGAGAGTCCCATGGACTGCAAGAAGATCCAACCTCTCCATTCTTAAGGAAATCAGCCCTGAGCGCTCACTGGAAGGACAGATCCTGAAGCTGAGGCTCCAATACTTTGGCCACCTCATGAGAAGAGAAGACTCCCTGGAAAAGACCCTGATGTTGGGAAAGATGGAGGGCACAAGGATAAGGGGGTGACAGAGGACGAGATGCTTGGACAGTGTTCTCGAAGCTACCAGCATGAGTTTGACCAAACTGCGGGAGGCAGTGGAAGACAGGAGTGCCTGGCGTGCTCTGGTCCATGGGGTCACGAAGAGTCGGACACGACTAAACAACTAAACAACAACAACAAGCATGTTGTCCAAACCCAGGCTTGTGCTTAAGCTTTCTCCCTGCTAACTACAAGTTTGCGGGGGGGGGGGGGGGGCCTTGATAAGCCATGGCACAGGCACAGAGTTGTGCCCGGCACTGGGGGGTGGGTCCTGACGTAACCCATGTAGTGTGTGTGACAACACATGCATCGTGCATTGCGTGCATGACTGTTGCATTGAGGGAGGCCAACCAGGCCTCCTCTCATTGTGACATTCACCCGCAAGGCCGTATTGGCCCATGCAGCATCAGGAAACGCCACATGGCCCAGGGCGACTTCCTGCCAGGCTGCAAAGCGTCAGGAGATGCCCCGCAGCCAGGGGCAACATCCCACCAGGCCATGCAGCATCCCATATTGCTGCAAAAATATGGGGAAACAGAACTGAAATTAACAGATTTGTCCATTGCTAGGCAATGAGACAACTGCAAGTGCAGTTGAGTGCAAAGGGACAATGGATATACATCAAAATACCACTGACCCAAAACCACTTTTTGTTTCTTTCTTGCATAATTAGTTTGACAGTGTCTTTCTCTTTGTATAACTTTGTTTACAAACCTTTGTTTTAATCCACATAGTTTTCTCCCCATCCTTCTGTGAGGATACTGTCGTCGTCTGTAGACATGAAGGTTCTCCTGTTGGTCCTTGCTTTTCTGAATCGTCCTGCTGTCCCAGCTGCTGACTTCTGTGCCCTTTCTTCAGCAGTGCAATGGTCATTCTTATAAGATACAGTTCAATATCTGCAGGGACTTGTGTTCTAATGGCTTTCACTTGTGTTACATCTTAGAAAGGGGAAAAACATCAATGCAATAATTATTATTTGGTAAGAGAAAAAAACCCACTGTGAAGAACTGCTCAAATTTCCACAAAATCATATTTAGGTTTGCATCCAAAGCCTGTCATACTCAGAAAAGATCTGTTGGATGGGGTGCAATGAATGAGTCCCATCGGCGGGTTTCAACTATTGAGTCCCATTCCTCCCATGAAAATTAATGGACGTGACTAACTTAGGTCCAATGACAAACCTAGAGAGCATCTTAAAAAGCAGAGACATCACCTTGCCAACAAAGGTCCGTATAATTAAAGCTATGGTTTTCCCAGTAGTGATGTATGGAAGTGAGAGCTGGACCATCAAGAAGGCTGATCGCCGAAGAATGGATGCTTTTGAATTATGGTGCTGGAGGAGACTCCTGAGAGTCCCATGGACTGCGAGAAGATCAAACGTATCCATTCTTAAGGAAATCAGCCCTGAGTGCTCACTGGAAGGACAGATCGTGAAGCTCCAATACTTTGGCCACCTCATGAGAAGAGAAGACTCCCTGGAAAAGAACCTGATGTTGGGAAAGATGGAGGGCACAAGGAGAAGGGGATGACAGAGGACGAGATGGCTGGACAGTGTTCTCGAAGCTACCAGCATGAGTCTGACCAAACTGCGGGAGGCAGTGGAAGACAGGAGTGCCTGGCGTGCTCTGGTCCAGGGGGTCACGAAGAGTCAGACACGACTAAACTACTAAACAACAACAACTTAGGTCCACCAATGTCAATGGTAAAATTTAGTTGGATACAACCAAAAGAACCCTCTATATACAGAGCAGGCAAATTACCTTTTTTCCCCTAAGGTCCAGGGAAAGTTGAACTTTGGATAAAACAGTATAGAATAATGGGGATTTCCAATCATTTTTGCACAAGCCAACCCCAATTCTGTAAAGCCAGAACCTCATAAATGTAGCTTATCTTAATAAGCATTCACAAATTTATCTCAGAAACACCAATGAAAACAAAAGCTATTATCTTCTCTACATCTTCTCTCTGAATTTGCAAAGTTGTGCAGATGGGACCATTTTCTTTTTTCCAGTTTAAACTCTACGTGATTTGATAAAACACTGGCAGTTTCATTATGAGGTGCCCTATTCATATCACAATTAATTAGGCGTATCTTTGCCCAGGAATGGGCCACTTTCAAAGGTACTGAAGCTCTCATATTTTGTCCATATCTCAAGAATATCATTTATTAGAGGCTGCAGTGCTTGGCTGAACTTTTCACCTGAGTTGATGGGAGGGTTTTGGATGACTTTCGTGATCATCTCTTGTATCTCAGGAGTGAGACCGGCACGTTGTAAATTGACTGGGTAGCCAGCGTTCAAGGCTTGGGAGAGATGCGTGCCAACCACAGTAAGAGGCAAAGACCGTTGGTCACTTATACTCTCCTGAGGAAACAAGAAAGACAGCAATCAGAAGAGCTACATTAAGCCTGGCCATCAAAACTTTATAGCTGAAAATACATTTCCCCAGAAAGAGAAATACAGTGGTACCTCGGGTTAAGTACTTAATTCGTTCCGGAGGTCCGTACTTAACCTGAAACTGTCCTTAACCTGAAGCACCACTTTAGCTAATGGGGCCTCCTGCTGCCGCCGCGTCGCCAGAGCACGATTTCTGTTCTCATCCTGAAGCAAAGTTCTTAACTTGAAGCACTATTTCTGGGTTAGCGGAGTCTGTAACCTGAAGCGTATGTAACCCAAGGTACCACTGTAGTTCTTTAGCAATAGAAATAGTTCTTTGGCAATTTCTGGTTTGCTTCACTATACTTTGCTTGGGAGTAGGAAAGGGAAAATAACTTGACACAGGGCTGTCATCTTAGCACCCTAAATAGCCTGTTAATAATATCTGGCAACAGAGAAAGTGTATGAGACTCTTGGGGGCTGTAAAATGCAATGACGATTTTAACCACTACTGAATATATCAGGCCAATGACCTACCAAGCCAAACACACCACACCCAGATATATACTGTGGACGCTCGGGTTGCGAACGTGATCTGTGCGGGAGGCACGTTTGCAACCCGCAGTGCCGCATCTGCACACGCATGGGTTGCGATTCAGCGCTTCTGCGCATGCGCAAAGCATGATTTAGTGCTTTTGCGCATGTGCGAGTGCCGAAACCCAGAAGTAACCTGTTCCGGTACTTCTGGGTTCAGCGCAGTGCGCAACCCAAAAACACGCAATCCGAAGCGTCTGTAACCCGAGGTATGACTGTATTGTGGTCTCTCCATACAGATATGTTTAGTGCTTGTGTTTTTACAGATTCAGGCAGGATGTGAAAAACCCCAGGTTTGCTGAGCTACCAGTGATGGCTGCAGATCACAAGTTGCTTGCACCTAATAATGCTGGAATATTTTTAAAAAGGCTGAATGTTGAACTTAATTGTGTAATTCTAGAGCAGTGATGGCCAAACTTGGCCCTCCAGCTGTTTGGGGACTACAATTCCCATCATCCCTGACCAGAGATCCTGTTAGCTAGGGATGATGGGAGTTGTTGTCCCAAAACAGCTGGAGGGCCAAGTTTGGCCATCACTGTTCTAGAGGGTAGATGCCTGTTGAAAAATTGTTCGGGCTATAAGTGAAACTATACACTAGTAATAGCACTATTGAATATATTTAGATTCAGGTTAAAAAAAACAACACTTTTCAGTACTGAACATCCTAAGCAGCCCCTTATGCACCAACTATCTACACTTTGACAATTATATTCCTCCCATAAAGAGGACGGCTGTATGTTATGTTTGCTGACTTTCTCCCAGACAGGAGACACCAGGGTGCACCCTGTAATCAATGGTTATTTGATACAAGGCATCAAATTACCTAGTACTAATTGTATTATTGCTCCTTGTTAATTAGTCCTTGGGCATTTTAAATTGGTTGGCTATCTAACAAGGAACACTCCTGGGAGGAGGGAGTTGAGCATGCAGCAAGCCCCCAGAATCATTGCACAGCAGCACTCTGTGACAAATAAGTGTAACAAAATAAGGTATAGGACTAAGGAGGGGGAAGGTCATGTTCAATGACAATTTTCGGCAGTGGTGAAAAATGCATCCCATATTGATTTGTATGCTGTTGGTGGATTATTGTCATTGACTTGTTGGGCTGTGTACGTGATAAAGGGGAGCCATACGGGGGTAAAGGCATCTTCTTCTGTTTGACCCCGTGTCAGTTTCAGTTTATTGGTAAATTTTTCTAGTAGGGCAGTTTCCCATACTATTTGGTACCATTGGTCCATGCTTACTCCAGTGTCTGGTTATGGTGTTTCTGGCTGCTGAAAGTAGGTGGGTTATGAGTTCTTTGTGGTGTAAATGGGCATTGTTGTCTTGGAAGATGCTTAGTAGGGCCAATTCTGGGGTGATGTCTAATACTTGCTTAGTTATTTTACATATTTCTTGTATGGCTGTTCACCCACCCACCCCACTCACACATGAAAACAAAGACCACCATAGCCAATCACAAACAAACGACCACACCCCAGGCCAGTCCCAACCTCTCTCGCCACCAAAGGAACACAAGTGAACAGCAGAGAACCGGCAGGAGCAACGCTGACACCGAACC
Source organism: Podarcis siculus (assembly GCA_034642415.1). Classification (NCBI taxonomy): domain Eukaryota; kingdom Metazoa; phylum Chordata; class Lepidosauria; order Squamata; family Lacertidae; genus Podarcis; species Podarcis siculus. Next base: position 7,568,114 of record JAXCMG010000032.1, on the reverse strand, counting down.
CTACATACATTAAGCATAATAGAAACATCGCCACCCGACCCCCCCCATCCCCACCCATCTCCCCCCCTCCACCCCCTTTTTTTCTCCCCTAATGTCTCAACAAATGAAAGGGATTTGTAAAAATGTTACATGGAAAAAATACGAGAGACATTACACATACTTCTGTAAAACAAGAAAATCTTTAATTAAAAAAAATGCATCCCACTAGCTGCACTTTTTGGGGGGCGGGCAAGAGAGGTTACTCTGAAAAGAAGAAAATATGCTCTTCCCTTTAAAATGAGAACAATGCTGATCCTGGAAGAAATGTTCTAACTTATGCTCAGCAATGTTGCCCCATAACCAAATCTGTACAGCCACACGGCATTATGTCGCCACCTTCGTGGCCCGATTGCCAACTGGCTGGGATTGCACGTGTAAGATTGTTCCCAGGAAGAAGGCAGCAAAATACCAGTAGAGAAGAAAACAACACCAGAGCAGTAAAGAAATGACAAAAAGAGTGTGGAGAATATAACATTATTTAGTGGGACTAGGGGAACAATTGCTTGCCTCCCCTTCAAAAACAAAGCAGATAAACATTTGGTGTGGCTTTAACAGAATATAGGTTTCAAACCCATTTAAGAAACAGCAGTAAACACAACAAGAGTAGCACACTACCAAATGTATTTTGACACCCCTTAGAGACAATTTTAGTTAAGTAGCATAGACATTGTTGAATAAAATGAGCTTTCGTAGGCCACACTCCACTTTGTAGGCTGTATTAAAAGGTAAAGGGACCCCTGACCGTTAGGTCCAGTCGTGGCCGACTCTGGGGTTGCGGCACTCATCTCGCTTTATTAGCCGAGGGAGCCGGCGTACAGCTTCCAGGTCATGTGGCCAGCATGACTAAGCCGCTTCTGGCGAACCAGAGCAGCGCACGGAAACGCCGTTACCTTCCCGCCGGAGCAGTACCTATTTATCTACTTGCACTTTGACGTGCTTTCGAACTGCTAGGTTGGCAGGAGCAGGGACCGAGCAACGGGAGCTCACCCCATCATGGGGATTCAAACCGCTGACCTTCTGATCAGCAAGTCCTAGGCTCTGTGGTTTAACGCACAGCGCCACCCGCATCCCTGTAGGCTGTATTAGTGGGCCCCAAACCAGAAAAGCTTATGCCACAATAAACATGTTAGCCTTCTTTAAGTCTACTTTATTGTTTCTGCTACAACCATTGAACAAGACTTGCCAAACATTAAATGGTGCACTTCGGCCATACAACCTAGGGTTTGTTATGGCTCTGTGCCTTTCTTTAAGTTGAGTAAAGTATTAATTGGTGAAGCTTTTCCTCATATGGAGTTTTAGTTTGAAGAAGTGCTTCACTAGTTAATTTCTGCCTGTTAGAAAGTGATGAAAGGCACAGATATTTTGCCCACATAAAAAAAGTGGCAATTCTAGGACTATCCTATTATGAGCCTGGTTTTTTTTAGAAAGTTAGTCCACTGACTTTGGTGGAACAGCCCCTCCCTCCATGTGCGGAAGCCAATTCCCTATATCTAGATCCTATGTAGCTGTGGTACATGTGCACTTATCACAACCATGTCGGTGGTGCAGGTTGCACGGGTTTCCCACATACAGCTGACACCCTATCAAGAAAACAGTTCCAGTTTAAGGGCATGCATATAGAGGCCTTATACATCCAGATAAGCAGTGCTTAGAATTAAAACCTTGTTGAATCCTAACATTCTGCCACTCTGTTCCAAATACAGTGGTACCTCAGGTTACATACGCTTCAGGTTACAGACTCCACTAACCCAGAAATAGTACCTCGGGTTAAGAACTTTGCTTCAGGATGAGAACAGAAATTGTGTTCTGGCGGTGCGGCAGCAGCGGGAGGCCCCATTAGCTAAAGTGGTGCTTCAGGTTAAGAACAGTTTCAGGTTAAGAACGGACCTCCAGAGCGAATTAAGTACATAACCAGAGGTACCACTGTATGTGTTCTCCCCAAGCCACAGAGCTCACTTGTGGCTTGCACTATGCATCATCGGTAGCCGGTCTTACACCTTTCAATTTCACAAAATTAACCGAAATAGATCATAATCCTCTAAAGCAGAGCAGCTATGAAACACAGCTGGAGGTTCAAGAGCTTACCAATGACATGCTCTTTTCCTGAAACAATGTGTAAGTTGTGCGTTCCGATTCTGTTAGAGTGCTGCATCCACCATCCATCTGAAGATCTATTTCTGGCTGATCTCTGGATCCAGAACTCTTGAAGACATCAATCTATACAACAATAAGAAAGCTTCTATTATTTAAAAACATCCTAAAACCTTCCGAAAGCTAACTATATTTTTCCAGATTAGACACTGTTTTACAGATAACCCAAAACAGTGACTAGGATTCAAAGAATTTTATGAAGTTATCTTCCACGTTACACTCTGCATTGGCTATATCCACATTTAGAAAATAATAATCATGAAAAAGGCACTTTTAGTGTCACTTTTGAGACTCCTTGAGCTAAGCAGTTCTATAATCCTGCAATGCTGATGGCTACCTATATGCCTCTGCAATGCCTCATAAACTTGTTCCACATTCTATACTCATCTCGAACAGGACAAAATGGAGAAAATACACTACTTTGAAAAGCAGAGACTAGTGCCATGATGACTTTCAGGGCCCCAGAGGCCACGGCAGCAGCACCAACTCCCACCAATCGCTTGATTGTGTGGTGATGAGAGTCCAAGGTCAGCCAGCCGTGGAAGGCGCAAATCCATTCATTGCAATGCGCCTACCCTTGCCCTAGAAATCTGCATGGCAGAGACATCAGTGGGTTTCTGCTGACAAGTAAAAACAATCTTTTTAAAAGCCCTTTTGAACCCTAAGGAAATAAATACAGGGGAGGGAAACATTAATTCAATTACATCTGACCTGTAAATCATTTGCCTGGCAGAACTCCTTGATTGTGACCAGGAGAGGAGCCAGCATGGTAGATTTCGCTTCAGAAACGCCATCAACTCTCTTAATGTTTTCCACAGTTGTAGGCCTGAAGGAAATATTGGAGACATTCTGTAATTCAACGCCGTGAGCTTCGATACATAAGGTGTATGCAGGTAAGTCTGGATTTTAACAAAAAAACCCCTACAAGCTACTAGCATCACTGCTAACAATTTAGCCTCTGTAGAATCATAGAATCATAGAGTTGGAAGAGACCACAAGGGCCATCAAGTCCAACCCCCTGCCAAGCAGGAAACACCATCAGAGCACTCCTGACATATGGTTGTCAAGCCTCTGCTTAAAGACCTCCAAAGAAGGAGACTCCACCACACTCCTTGGCAGGAGTGTGGTGGAGACCTCCTTTCAAGGTCTCTGTAAGAGACCTTGAAAAATTTCTGAAGACTGTTTTCCTCAAGAGAGCCAGAACGTGTAAGCAGGTGACAGGTTTTAAAACAGATAACCAAATCTTCTAGACCAGTGCCATTTCTAAGTCATGAACAATATTCTGTGTTGATTTGCACATGCATGTTCATCATTTGATGACTCTGGAACACTTTATAACTCTCAGCTGAATGTGTAAATACTTTATTTGCATATTACATAAAGATTATCTTAAATGTGGCTGGTGTGGTTTGTGCACACATTCCCTGCTCCCTGTGTCCTATCCTATTATGGTCTCTGGTCAAATAGATTCTGTTGGTTTTTGTAGAGCTTCAGCTCCGACTACTGTAAAGTGGGCAATGACAGCCCATCATATCATCCTCCCTGGAAAAGACTAGTCTTGCTGGTATAAATTATTAGGTCGTCAGACAAGGTTTATCTTCTTATTCAAACCAAAATAAAGGCTTACCTTATCACGCTCATATCAACCAGCACTTTATTTGTTGCTAGTACGGCTGGAGGAATGTCCTTCTCATTCGCCAGTTTCTGACGGGCTGTCACTAGCTTGCCATATAGCATTGTCTATTAAAGGCAAAAGACAACATGTGAAGGCTGTACTGTGATGCCTATGAGGGTCTCAGAGGATGAATGCGGATGTGTATGTCCTGAGTGAGTAAACCCAAAAGGTATGTGACTCTGAAGATAAACATGAAGATAAAGATAGGTAAAGTAAAGGTAAAGGGACCCCTGACCATTAGATCCAGTCGTGACCGACTCTGGGGTTGCAGCGCTCATCTCGCTTTATTGGCCAAGGGAGCTGGTGTACAGCTTCCGGGTCATGTGGCCAGCATGACTAAGCCGCTTCTGGTGAACCAGAGCAGCGCACGGAAACGCCGTTTACCTTCCCGCCGGAGCGGTACCTATTTATCTACTTGCACTTTGATGTGTTTTCGAACTGCTAGGTTGCAGGAGCAGGGACCGAGCAACGGGAGCTCACCTCATCGCAGGGATTCAAACAGCCGACCTTCTGATCGGCAAGTCCTAGGCTCTGTGGTTTAACCCACAGCGCCACCCGCGTCCCTAGCCGTGTAATACATAAACATTAATAGAAAAGGCAACACTACAATGGGAAGGGCATTCTGATCTCATTCTCCACCCCTAAATGCTTGTGCAAAAAGCTGCATCTCGACCCAGCATCAAAATGTATAGAATGCTGAAGACAGATGCACATCAGACGAGAGGACATCTTCACTCCAGGAAACTTCATCATTATCTACAATTCATAAAACTAATCCACTAAGATTTCTTTAATCAGGTGACAGCCCCAGTAAACATACCGTCATATAAGGAATCACTTCAGTTGACGTACCCACCTGCAATTCCTTCTCTCTTAGAGATGCAGCAGATTCTGAAGGGGTCAGAAGCAGTGGCAACTGTGTTGTGGCACTATCAAAAGAAAGGAGGCAAGTGTTCTAACTTCAATTCAGCCCATCTATCCAGCAACTGACACAAAAATCCCTGCACCTTTTCCTTGAAATATCCGGGAAATATCCTTGGAGATAGGCGATATATTGATATATTGCCCCAAACTGGTTTGAAGTCCATATGATGATCTCGGTTTCATAATTTCTGACGTGGCAATATACTGTGAATCAGTGTGTGTGTGTGTGTGTGTGTGTGTGTGTGTGTGTGTGTGTGTGTGTGTGTTATGCAAAAATCACAATGTGGGGGAAACCGTGAAGCCAGCCAATGCCTCTCTCGATTCCTGCAGCTCCTGTTAACTCTCCCAGCTCAGCTCCCCCCGCCTGATGCAGGGGGCAGAGAATCACAAGAGCAGGCGCTGTCAAAAATCACGATGCAGGAAAAACCGTGAAGCCAGCCAATGCCTTTGCACAGCTCCATCCTTATTTCACACATCGTGATATATCAATCTGTTGCTATGTTTAGCTGGTGATATATCGTGATGTTGAAAACCAGATATTGCCCAGCCTTACTTGGAAAGTTTTACCAATGAGTGAATCCAGAACCCACTGTACTGTGTCATCCATAGATGACAAAGCTCCAGCACAGCTGCCACTAGCAGCAAAGGGAGGGGGTGTTTGTGGAACATATGGACAGGAGCAGGAATGTCCCTAAGCCTGACTTTGGTGTCAGTTCAGGCCTGCATGCCTAGCTATGCATTTCATGGTTATGCAGCTATTTCCCCACCCAGCAGTCTATATGCAAGCGCAGGCAAAAGGCAGGTCGCCGGATGAATTGCAGTGGATTGCATGTTTCTGATTCCCAATCATTTAACAAGAGCAACAACCAAAAGGCTACCTGACCCCCAAAATAGTCTGTTAGAATCCCTGTTCCGTAGTAACTCAGATATGGTTAAAAAACCGTATCTTGTATATGCAGATAATCCCCGTTCATGTGGTACAGTATGCAATTGGCCTCTTTACCCATATTTGGCACCTGGGCTGCAGTTGTGGATTTTTTAGTTCTCTCTCTCTCTCTCTCTCTCTCTCTCACACACACACACACACTCCCTCTCTTTCTCTCTCACTAAGTTAAAGCGTGCCCACACTTAGATCAAAACAACTATTGCACAAAAGGCTGTATTTTCATTAGAACTGAAGATTTGATCAAGTTTTAGTTATTTAATCAGTGATGATGACTGCCTACAGACCTGCATGTTGATGAGTTTTGAGGCCAAGTTGGTTCTGTTAGGCTGCTGTAATAGGAACTAGATAAATATTGATTTTCCATCTAACAACGAGTGGGTTTTTGCTTATTCAACTGTATGTTGTCTTACACACCCTTCAGTCTTTCGCCAATTCATCTGTATTGTGCTTTGGCTAATGTGGTAATTTAGTCATCAATTAATCATTTAAAGGGTGGGTGCTTAAAGAACCAAAAACTCTTGAAATGACTGACATTACTAATTGTAGCAACAAAGAAAGGCACTTTTGTAACTGTGGTGTTCCACTTACAGCTGCTGACCCAACCCACATTCTCTAAAGAGACCATAGGAAGACTAGATGGAAAAAGGAGATCTGAAAAGATACGGGGAATGGGGGATGGGTAGAAGGTAGATAACCTTAGAAGTATTACCTTTTAGCCGAGGATGAACTTTCTCTAGAGACTTTACTCGCTTCTCGATACGAAAACTTTTCATGCAAAGACATGTTCAGGAACACAAAACCCCAAAGCAGAAATTGAATACAAATGCAAAAATTTACTTTGAATAAATATTTATAGTAAAATACTCAAAATAATATCAGTAATTTGATAATGTGTTAACGGAATGCATCTCATTTCAGAAAAACATTTTAGATTCCACTGCTGTAAACTCTCATGGAAATCTGAAGACAGGAGAATATAAAATGTATCCTGACATGATTACTTGACTTCACCTCCCTAAGGTCTATTATGTATATATCTTAAGTAATTATTTCAGTTGTGACTAATACACTTTTATTAAAGTCTTGGTATCTCACTTTATTCTATTATAGTCTATGGACTAACGGAATAAACATTATTCATTCAATCAATAAATCTTCTAATTTTGCAGTATCCAAGAAATCTTTAAAACAATATAGAATTCTAAGGCTCCATTTCCAAGTCCCTTTGGAAACACCTTTCATGAGAGAAGGAATGCAGACACAGATCTCATTTGTGCATATTGCTAAGGGAAACCATGATTTGGTGCAAACATTCAGACAGGCCACAGCAGCTTAGCATGTCCTTTGAACCCATTTCTCTCTCACACGAACCACAAGCTGAAAAACCAAAGGACAAACCTTGGTGGCATCTCATGGCTTATCTGAAAGAGTTAAACCACACACCCAGATTCAGACAACATGCTAAGCGAAACCATATAGTTACCTTAGCTGTGTTTTGGAAGTGAGAATGGAATGTGTTATGGAAGTGAGAGCTGGACCATAAAGAAGGCTGATCTCCGAAGAATTGATGCTTTTGAATTATGGTGCTGGAGGAGACTCTTGAGAGTCCCATGGACTGCAAGAAGATCAAACCTATCCATTCTTAAGGAAATCAGCCCTGAGTGCTTACTGGAAGGACAGATCCTGAAGCTGAGGCTCCAATACTTTGGCCACCTCATGAGAAGAGAAGACTCCCTGGAAAAGACCCTGATGTTGGGAAAGATGGAGGGCACAAGGAGAAGGGGACGACAGAGGACGAGATGGTAGGACAGTGTTCTTGAAGCTATCAGCATGAGTTTGACCAAACTGCGGGAGGCAGTGGAAGACAGAAGTGCCTGGCGTGCTCTGGTCCATGGGGTCATGAAGAGGCGGACACGACTAAATGACTAAACAACAACAACAAAGCTGTGTTTGTCTACCACAGAACCATGCTGCGTAGAGCTGCTGCACTAACTTGAGAAGTCACCATAGAATATGCCCAACATTTCACGGGGCTCCATATCAGTAGGAAAAATTAACAGTGGTATGCAAGCTCACTTTTATCCAAGCTAACACCCATCGCCGTGCAATCATCAAGTGTACAGCAACTCCAGAGCAAGGAAATATGTGCCCAGCAACTGGGCAGCTAGGCTTGATCCTGCCACCCTATCATATTATTGGCCAAGATAGCCAATAATCAAGAATGATGGGAGTTGCATTCCATTAACAACTGGAAGGCAACAGTTTGGCCATGCCTGACAGATAGCCTGACCAGATCACTGCCTCTGATTAGAAGGCAAGAAGCGATGAAAAAGTACTGGTTTCTACTATACAGACCTGCTTTTCTGTTGTCAGCTGAGGTAACGTTCTATAGGAGGAATGTCTGGTGTTTGAAGAGGTCGGCTGGTAGCTGGAAAGAGAAGGGAAATTATCTCAGCCTTACTGACAGCAAAAACCATTCCAACAGCAAGGTGCACAGCCAAGTCTTCAAAAATTACCGTATTTTTTGCTCTATAAGACTCACTTTTTCCCTCCTAAAAAGTAAGGGGAAATGTGTGCGCGTCTTATGGAGCGAATGCAGGCTGCGCAGCTATCCCAGAAGCCAGAACAGCAAGAGGGATTGCTGCTTTCACTGCACAGCGATCCCTCTTGCTGTTCTGGCTTCTGAGATTCAAAATTTTTTTTTCTTGTTTTCCTCCTCCAAAAACTAGGTGCGTCTTGTGGTCTGGTGCATCTTATAGAGCGAATCATACGGTACTTTTGCAGAATGCAAAGTCACAAATGTTAATGATTTCAAAGTGCAGCTTCTATTTACTTTCAGGTCAATCTCTAAGGCAGTGGAGTTCAGCTCTCTGAAAACTGCGGCACTCCTGTAGTATATCACCATATCCCGTGAAACCTAACCACTTTTCCCTGTCTGCCACCAACCTGCCATATTTTTTTCTTCACCGCTTTGCTCTAATAGTAAGGTTAATCCTTACATTCTAGAAGACAATTGCAATACTTTTCCCCTGCCATACAAACCTGAACAAAAACAATGACACATGCCCTTATTCTGTCATATCAAACAGAGGACTCAGTTTGAACAATCAGCACAGAAAGGTTTAAAGTGGGAGATGGCAACCGTAAATCGTGTTCACATTTGAAAACCAGAGAAACTTTGTATTTTCTTTCTTTCTTTCTTTCTATTTTCATTGATTAGTTTTTTTATTGTATTATGAAAAAGCTTCCTTTTTTTTTTAATGAACAAAACAAAACAATGTTCCGTTTCAACAGGTGAGCTTTCAAAATGATCCAGACCTAATGTTTGGCAGCCTGGAAGCACTTACACAAATAAGCATTCTTAACTTCAGTACTTAGACAGGCCATGGTTACCTTAAAGGAGACTTCCTTAAGTTCAGTTCCTCATTAGGCTGAAGCAGAAGCTTCTGTCCTGACTCCTTTCTTGCTTTACAGAGCCAGTCTTTACCCTGAGACAGACGAAACAAATTATGGCTCAATATGGTGCTGCCAAAACAATCAATTAATAGAGCACCTTCTTTAGTTGCAAACTTACTGTCTGCGTCAGCTTGCATATGGTTGCAAATTTGCGTTGGCCAGAAACTTCCTTAAGAAAGCCCTCTAAGATCAGTTGGCGGCCTAATGACTTCCACAAGTTCTCTGGCCAGTCCTTCCCACTTCCGAAGAGAGGATGACTTCGGTATTGTTCTGGGAGGCGTTCAGAATACTGAAATTTAAAAAGGAAGAAGCCAGAAATACAACTAAAATCTGAAGAACCGTTTCAGATGTTCCCTGAACTTCCCGTTCCTGCAGAGGACCACTACTTCAGAGGTACCGTATTTTTTTTGCTCTATAAGACTCACTTTTTCCCTCCTAAAAAGTATGCGAATGCAGGCTGCGCAGCTATCCCAGAAGCCAGAACAGCAAGAGGGATCGCTGATTTCGCTGCGCAGCAATCCCTCTTGTTGTTCTGGCTTCTGAGATTCAGAATATTTTTTTTCTTGTTTTCCTCCTCCAAAAACTAGGTACGTCTTATGGTCTGGTGCATCTTATGGAGCGAGAAATACGGTCCCTTCACATCGTTCTCAAGTAGAAGATGCTCACATAAATGGCTGGGCGATATCTGGTTTTCAACACTGAGATGTCAGCAGCTAACATAGCCATATACCAATATATCGCAATGTCTGAAATAAGGATAGAGCATTGGATGGCTTCATGGTTTTTCCTGTATCATGATTTTTGCCAGACCTGCTCTTGTGATTTGCTGCCCCTGCAGGAGGCAGAAGAAAGCTGAGCCAGAAGAATTAACAAGGGCTGCAGGAAATGAGAGACGCATTGGCTCGCTTCACGGTTTTCCCTGCATTGTGATTTTTGCATAATGTGTGCGTGCACACACCTTGATTTGCAATATATTGCCAGGTCAAAAATTATGAAACCAACATCACGATATGGACTCCAAACGGGTTTAGGACAATATATTGATATATTGCCCAGCTCTGCTTATGCAAAGACAGCTCTTTTCAGCATGGCTGCATTGTAAAGGAGGAAACCATTCTACTGGGATTGTACTAGGGTGGGAAAAACACCTAGTAACACCTTATCAGACTGTATGTGACTGCAAGCTTATTTCCATCCACACATATCATTTTTTTTAATTGAAAAACAGGTGATTCACTATAGGATTACTATGTCCACTTCCGGACTGTTGCTATCTTGCAGGTGGGGTTCAATCGCATGCCAACAAATTCAGATTGTGCAATTTAAGTGGATTTAATGTTCTTGTTGAACAGAGTAACTTTTTAAAAAATGAACTTTTTGCAGTAAGGAAAGGAATAAGAAAATGCACTGGAAAGTGCAGGATAGCAATTGCTTAACACCTTGTTGTATAACCTCCCTGTAAACATATCAGAATCAATGATCAATAAGCACCGGATGCTGCATAGCCTCCCGTTGTGCAAATGAATCAGGATGAATGTTCAACAAATACAAGTATATACCGTATTTTTTGCTCTATAAGACTCACTTTTTCCCTCCTAAAAAGTAAGGGGAAATGTGTGTGCGTCTTATGGAGCAAATGCAGGCTGTGCAGCTATCCCAGAAGCCAGAACAGCAAGAGGGATTGCTGCTTTCGCTGCACAACGATCCCTCTTGCTGTTCTGGCTTCTGAGATTCAGAATATTATTTTTCTTGTTTTCCTCCTCCAAAAACTAGGTGCGTCTTGTGGTTTGGTGTGTCTTACAGAGCAAAAAATACGGTAGGCTTCTTCTGAAAAGCCTAAGTCACACTTTTCAGTAAAGCACTTTTGCTGGAGATTATCTCATGGTGTTCGGGAGGCTGGTACAAATGCAAAACCGGCATGAGATCAGACATGCTTCCCCACACCTCCTCACTTTTGGAGCATGAAATCTCACCCACATTGCAAAATAATTATAGGAATACAGTGTTGTTGCATTGACATTTGTGCTCAGTGCCGTTTAACACAATGTCTGAGACTCTTATTTTCAGCCTTGGTTAGGAGATAGCAACAGGGATTATTTTTAAGTGCCAGCTCAAGTCTGTCGTGTTTGTTTAGGCGTCTAGTGGTTTTTAGTTGCTGTTTTTTTCTATTAAGCTGTTCCCCGTGACCTTATTTCATATTTTAATCTTTACCATGTTTTAAACTAACTTTTTTGTGAGACCTTGAAAGGGTCAACCATAGATCCCTTAAATAAACAATCAATCTTGAGATTAAAATGCAAGAAAAAAATATTGCTGAAGTCTAACAAGCATCAAAATAACATCAGCCGCTCTATTTTAAAGTTCCATACTTTTCTTTGTTTTAACAGGGGTAGTATAAGATTTCATTCAAGGCAACTTCTTAATTTGAAGATTCCCAGGAGGACTTGTTCACCACGGAAGACTGACTCAAATTTCAAACAACAGGTGAAATCTGATCTCTCTTGTGACCCACCTGAAACCTGTCTAGGAGCACACCTGTGCATATTGTTACCAAAAGAGTCTACTAGGCTGAACAAAACTGAGGATAACACAACTCTTCATAAACTATGGGTGAATGTTGTATAAGGTAAACAATGCATATTCATAAGGCGCGATTGGTAAAAGGTATTTGCAACCGTAAACACTTTTAAACCCGAAAAGCTGCTGAATTAAGCTTTACAACCAGAACAAAACTTGATTAGAATTAACATTCAGCTTTCACAACAAGCTCTGAAAATAATCAAGAACAATTAGAGAACACAGACACCTGTCGCAAGAAGTCAATAAAAGAAGCCCCTTAGTGCAAGTGATGGGAAATTTTCTGATGCATTCTAACCTCAAGTGTACAAATGTTAACTGCATATAATCTTTTGAGGGGCACCTCCTAAGGCATTTTCTGGTTTGCTGCTGAACTTTCTGCAGTCCACAGAAAACTAAAACAGCAGCCTACAGAGGGAAAGACTGGTCTTCCAGATTGAGTAGGTGTCAGAAGGAGAAACAGTTAAACACTGGAAACTGCAAGAGGCAAGAATGTTGCTGTGCATGGGTTCTGTTTCCAAGCTTCCCCCAGGCATCTCGTTGGCCCCTGGAAGAACAAGATGCTGGACTATATGGACCACTGGCCTGATCCAGCAGGCTCTTCTTATGCTCTTAACTCTCGTGTCAAGATAAAGCCAACTGGAAACACAACTCCCCCCACCCCGGCCACATAAAATGTACCTAGGATCCAAAGCACCCTTGCAGTCATTTGTAATTAGTGTCCAAACCCCCACTCTCAGCCAATGAAATGCTTTTTAGAAAAAACACACAGTTAAAATCCACTCCAGTGCTCTTGAACTGGTGTAACCAAGTAAAAACAGAATTTATAATACTGGCAAAATGCTAATGTTTTCCCAACCCTGTTTCGAAAAACTGTGGGGATAGACTGGACCCCATACAGCAGGGATGTCCAACCAGTCGACCGTGATTGACAGGTCGACCCCCCGGGTGATAGCGGTCAGTCACGGGCTCATTTTTGTCCACGGTGGTAAAATAACTGTAGCCCCCCCCCCCGCCCTGTCCTTCATTCACGCAGGATAGGTAAAACAGAAGACGGAGTTATCGCTGCTCGTTTGATTTGTTGCTAGTGATTTATGACCTGCCACCCCCCAAAAAACAGTTTAGGTTAGGACTACCCCCCTAAAAAAAGCTCAACAACTCTGAACTCTCCCCCCCCCCCAAAAAATGGGGTAGACCACTGCCAATTTTTCATTCTGGGAGTAGATCGCAGTCTCTTGGGAGTTTGACATCCCTGCCATATAGTTTAGGCATCTAACAGTTTTACTTTCTCATCCATTTCAATACAGTGGTACCTCTGGATACGAACGGGATCCATTCTGGAGCCCCATTCGCATCCAGAAGCAAACGTAACTAGTGATGGCACGTCTGCGCGCGCATGCGCCGCTTTTTGCCGCTTCTGCGCATGCGCGTGACATCATTTTGAGCGTCTGCGCATGCAGAGAAACCCAGAAGTAACGCGCTCCGTTACTTACAGGTTGCTGCGGAGCGCAACTCGAACACACTCAACATGAAGCATATTCAACCAGAGGTATGACTGTAGCAGTATTTCAAAACCCTGATAGATTGGTAAGTCAAACGAGAAGACTCTAAAAAGTGTTGAGAAGTGCTGAATAACAGTTTAACAGACTTTTTCAAATAGCTCCTGGGACCTGGAGTAACTACATTATCCCTCCTATGGTAATATTTCCCCTAAAACATACCAAAACCTGCCTATATTGACATGTTATTATTGGTTTGGGGGGTTTTTTTGCCTGCAGGGTATATTTCCCCCCGCAGAAGGGATTAACATCCTGAACTAGTTCAGTCCAGGAAAAGCTTTACCACTTCATTCTGCTGCTAAATAAACTGGCCCTTATTATACTGAAGTTACAGGTGGGCAAGCTGAGGCAGAAAGAGTGGCTTGCTTTTAGGGACCTACAGCTGAGATTTGAACCAGGGAATTCCTGGCCCGCAGCTCATGCTCTAACCACTGCACAAAAGCAGCTCTCCTACATGACACATGGTCCCCAGCAAAGCACATATAAGCTTCACAAATGCATCACCTTTTAAGCGAGAAATTACCGAATTTTTCTGTCTATAAGACACCCCCATGTATAAGACACCCCCCCAATTTTTGGGGACTCTGATTTTAAAAAATGGGGGAAGATCTATCCGTGTATAAGATGCCCCCAAATTTTGGACATTGTTTTTTAGGGGGAAAACCCTAGTCTTATACATGGAAAAATACGGTAAGTCTTTCCTCCCAAAGTGCTGCACATCAGCCAGTTAAGATTCAGACCTTTCTTCCTACACATTTCTATCAAGGAATGTTGTCAGAGACTGCCTCTAGGTCCTGGCTCACAAAGGACCAACGCTAG
>JAXCMG010000032.1:7481443-7553958 GCA_034642415.1 Podarcis siculus | reverse complement strand
CCTCCGATTCCTCCCCGTCCGTCCCTTCTGCTCCTGAACCCCTGACAAATGTGTTTCTAATAGATTTGTTTCCAACTCCTTTTGCATTAGGTACTCCTTAAAAACAAAAGGTTTGAAGCGATATCCGGATGTAATAAGCAAACCATTAGAAGTCTACACACTGTCTCTTAAAAACAAACTCATAGCCTTTCAGTTTCTGTACAAAAGAACAGAAAACTTCCTTTTCTTCAAGTTTGGGACGGTCTTCAATGAGAACCAGAAGGCACAGGAAAAACACCTCTCCCTCCTTCCCTCCTAACACATACAGACAGCCAAGAGGATTAAAGGGCTGTTAACAAACCATCCCATAAGCTGTAACACTTACAGATCCTCTGAGAAACAGGACTGGGACACCCATGCCAAACCTCTCGTTTAAGGCACATACTGCAGACATCAACTGGTATGCTTGCCGGCCAAAATCCTGCAAACTGTCTTCTGTGTTGACCACAGGAGTACGTTGAATGTTCCTAAAAGTACAGGAACAAAAATAAGGTTTGTGTAATATGTATAAAACAACAACAGAGGTCAAAAAGTGTGTGTGTGCGTGTGTGTGTGTGCCATGAGAGCACACACAGAGAGCAAATTCTGGTGGGGAACCTGTGGCCCTCCAGATGTTACTGGTCTGCAACTCCCATCAGTACAGCCATGATGGCCAATGGTGAGGCATGATGGGAACTGTAGTCCAGCAATATTGGGCCAGTCACCAGTTAACCACCCTTGCCAGTGTGGTGTAGTGGTTAAGAGCGGTAGACTCGTAATCTGGGGAAACAGGTTCGCGTCTCCGCTCCTCCACATGCAGCTGCTGGGTGACCTTGGGCTAGTCACACTTCTCTGAAGTCTCTCAGCCCCACTCACCCCACAGAGTGTTTGTTGTGGGGGAGGAAGGGAAAGGAGATTGTTAGCCGCTTTGAGACTCCATCGGGTAGTGATAAAGCAGGATATCAAATCCAAACTCTTCTTCATCTTCTTGCTCTAGGCCAGGCGTCCTCAAACTCAGCCCTCCAGATGTTTTTGGCCTACAACTCCCATCATCCCTAGTTAACAGGACCAGTGGTCAGGGATGGTGAGAATTGTAGTCTCAGAACATCTGGAGGGCCAAGTTTGAGGAAGCCTGCTCTAGGCAGTGTTTCTCAAACTTGGGTGCCCAGCTGTTGCTGGACTACAACTCCCATCATCCCTGACCGCTGGTTTGCCCTCGCTTCCCCCAATCTCCCATGTCTCTGCTAACTGGCACGCAACGAAATGGATGCAATGCCTCTGTACATAAAGCTGTGTTCCTGGAATGTAAGACCCCACCCATCATAATGCTGATCGCCTCATAGGAATGATCAGCATCACATCCCGCATGCCACGAGTGCTCAGGTCTGTGGCTCAGGTGTGAACCAACAGGGTTTTAAAAGAGGAATCACTACAGCAATGGAGATGTGAGCAGAGGTGTTGTCATCCTCACTCCAAAAGGAACTTCCATCCCTTTTCCACAACTCGCCTTAGACCACACTGTCAGGCAAGCTTCAGATTCTGCTGTAGAACAGGGGTGGGTGGGGGGTGAAGTCCATAGATTTCTAGGGATGGGGAAAGTACTTGTCAAAACAGGGCATGCAAGAATACAGTCGGGCAATCTGTTGCCATGATGCAAATCCTTAGAGCGTTTGCATTGTGTCTTAAACTATAATATTCCTACCGTTCAAGCTACATGACCGAGCAAATAAAGCAAAACAAAGAGGTTCAGCTCTCTGTGTAGTTTCTCCACCATTACAGTGGTACCTCGGGTTACATACGCTTCAGGCTGCATACGCTTCAGGTTACACACTCCACTAAGCCAGAAATAGTGCTTCAGGTTAAGAACTTTGCTTCAGGATGAGAACAGAAATCGTGCTCTGGTGGCACGGCAGCAGCAGGAGGTCCCATTAGCTAAAGTGGTGCTTCAGGTTAAGAACAGATTCAGGTTAAGTATAGACCTCCAGAACGAATTAAGTACTTAACCCGAGGTACCACTGTACTTGGCTTTTTAAGGATGGATTTTAAATTTGAAACTAAAGCCATAATCCTGTGAGTCAGCTTTTGTTTGGGAATTGCAGGATGGCATCTTGCACCATTTAACCTAAAAGTAACAACATTTGAGGAAAACTTCATTAACAGAGAGCCATTAGAGACTTATTGCTGCTTGTCATTTAAGCTGTGGGAAGACAGTTCCAAACCTTTAATCTTTTGGGAGGAACATTTACCTGGATCTGCAATTATCGCAACATTTTTCTGTTCCCATGATACCCGATGAGGCCTTTCGGAGTTGTTTGTCTTCGAAATGGGACAAAATGATTCTACCCAAGAGAACGTTGGGAATTAAATAAAAGAACAAGAATTTACATGTTAAATTCATTGAAGAAAACAATGAGCAGAAATCACCATCATTAATTGGTTCACCTGGGAGCTAATTTATCTTGCTTGAATCATCCCGAGACGGGCATATATATTTTTTTCAAAGTATGAGCTTCAAGGTGCAAATACAAAAAGGTACCAGAATGCGAGTGGCACTTTTCAAAACTTTGAAAGACTTTCATTGACCTGTGTTGACAGCTCCTGATTGTTACTTGCTAAAATATAAAGTATAACACGTACTTTCTCCTGCAGCTATTCAAGCTGAGGTATTTCTCAATCTTTGCCATCATCTTCAGTTTGTACAGGCGAAATTTATCATTACGTATCTCACTGAGTAGGTGTCTGTAAAAGTGGGAGAGAGAAGAAGAAAATTAGAGATGAAACGTTCATTATCTCCCTGTCACCTTCCAAGAAAATATGAAATTTGCACAAACATCCTACACACACATACTTTTCATGCAATATAAATCGGTCATAGCTATAAACAGAGCAAGAAATGAAAAGCAAGGAAATGCACACCACAATTTCATATTGTCATCGTCCATATATTGCCATGTTGTCACGATTTCTCTAGTTATATGCAGATACAGTGGTACCTCGGGTTACATACGCTTCAGGTTACATACGCTTCAGGTTACAGACTACGCTAACCCAGAAATAATACCTCAGGTTAAGAACTTTGCTTCAGGATGAGAACAGAAATCGTGCTCTGGCAGCGCGGTGGCAGCAGGAGGCCCCATTAGCTAAAGTGGTGCTTCAGGTTAAGAACAGTTTCAGGTTAAGTATGGACCTCCAGAACGAATTAAGTACTTAACCTGAGGTACCACTGTATTCTGTCTATATAAAACAGACTGACACCATAGACAGAAACTGCAGTCTGACTGGGCAAAGTAACATTAAAAACAATGATATCACAATTTTATAACACATATAAAGCATATAAAGTGTTTCACATACACTGGGTGGGATTCAACTATGTGTTGTGTGTGTGGAACTAGGCCCACTTGCCCAACAGGACTCCCCCCTCTCTCTCCTCCTCCCACACACTCCCTAAATATGCTCTGGGGGTGGGGGGGTGAATCCCAGAACAGGTTTAGGGGACACGTGATGGATGAATGGGGGGGGTCAGCGGACCTCATTTCCTCGTGTGCATATCCCACTTAATGCTACACTGAATTCCACCGACTTCCTCAATGGTCATGTTCAGACATCACACTAAAACAGAGTTTAGAGTAACAAGAACAAGACGCAGTGAGCCTTGGGCTCTTGCATACTCCGTGTTCTTCTGTGCCCATCAGAAGGAGTTCAGAAGCTTTTGCTTGAAAGTTAGTTAGCACAGGTGGCACTGTGGTCTAAACCACAGATTCTAGGACTTGCTGATCAGAAGGTCGGCGGTTCGAATCCCCGCAACGGGGTGAGCTCCCGTTGCTCGGTCCCAGCTCCTGCCAACCTAGCAGTTTGAAAGCACACCAAAAAAGTGCAAGTAGATAAATAGGTACCGCTCTGGCGGGAAGGTAAACAGCATTTCCATGCGCTGCTCTGGTTTCACCAGAAGCGGCTTAGTCATGTTGGCCACATGACCCGGAAGCTGTCTGCGGACAAACGCTGGCTCCCTCGGCCTGTAAAGCGAGATGAGCGCCACAACCCCAATCGTCTGCGACTGGACTTAACTGTCAGGGATCCTTTACCTTTTTTTTGTTGTTTTATTTATATATCGTTTCACACTCTCAGAGGCATCCCAAAAAGATTAACAATAAAATATTGTTCGGACCAACAGTAGCTTTTTGTGTTGCCCAAACCCAACAAACTGTGGTTGATCTTAACTATGGTTTGTTTGGAAAAGGTTACATTCAAACACTGGGTTATGAAACTGGCTTGTTAAGACAAACCATGAGTAAACATTAATAACAGTTTAAGACTGGGCTGGCAAGTTAAAATGTGGTTCTCTGAAATCAGAAGCAAAAGCTTCCAAACTCCTCCTTGTAAGCACATGAAGAGAGAGGAAAGCATGGCAAGCCAGTATTGGTTACCTGTTGAAACTCATGTCAGCTGGCGTCCATAATACATAGCAAGAGGCAGGGAGCCCATCACGACCAGCCCTTCCAATTTCCTGGTAGTACGATTCCATTTCCTTTGGCGCTCCATAATGAATAATTGTCCGGATGTCGGCTTTATTGATGCCCATTCCAAAAGCTACAGTCGCTACTATACACTGCAAAATAACCACCATATCACTTTTTAACTCCACTTTAATATTGATGCATGGAAAAAATTCAATGTGCTTACAACAGTTTAATGAGTCCAGCTACATAAAGTATACTATGGCTATGTCTCCAGTTGCAAAGCACTCATGAAAGGCAATGAAATCAAAGTACAGTGGTACCTCGGGTTACATACGCTTCAGGTTACATACACTTCAGGTTACACACTCTGCTAACCCAGAAATATTGCTTCAGGTTAAGAACTTTGCTTCAAGATAAGAAGAGAAATCGGGCTGTGGCAGCGCGGCAGCAGCAGGAGGCCCCATTAGCTAAAGTGGTGCTTCAGGTTAAGAACAGTTTCAGGTTAAGAACGGACGTCCGGAACGAATTAAGTACTTAATCTGAGGTACCACTGTAGCCAAAATGGAGCTATATTGGGCACAGCCCAGTAAAAGGTACTACCTTAAAGTCGAGTTTAAAGCAATAGAACAAGCCATGCAACCAAATCCTATGAACATATAGTCAGAGGCAGGGGCTTACGAAGTGGGGGGCGGGCTGCCCCGGGTGCCACTCTGGGGTGTGTGCGTGTGTGTGTGTGACAAGATGGCCCCTGCCTCCCCCCAGCTGTAGAGCAGTTGAGGATGCATGCAGTCAGTTTGGGCGCCGCTCGCACAGCGACCGTACGGGCCACCGCGCACGAGCGGCAGCCCATATGGCCGCCTTGCATGAGTGGCACCCATACTGAGGCAGGGGCCATATTGTCAACACCCCCCCCCGAGTGGCACCCAGGGCGGCCTCCGTACGGATGTCACGTGTGCGTCACCGGGCGGGGCGTCCCGCCCCAGGTGCCGGAAATGGTTCCTCCGCCACTAGTCAGAGGTATTGCTGAATTCAATGGTTCAGTGTTTGATCTAGGGAAGGGTTTGTACCAACACCTGACCAATGAGGAATTTGTCAGCAAATGGCAGAAAACCATGGCTTAAAAAGCCACCTCTATTGGTCTGTCACCCCCCCCAACTGTATTACCTGGGTTATGAAGGGATAATGCACACAGTGACTTGCGATCTCAATCACACGCATTCTGTAGTCCGCTGGCAGTAGGAGTACAATATGGGCATGTCTTTAAGTTAACATCTTACATTAAAAACCTGACAGTACCAAATTATTGAAGGCTTTTCACCAAAGCCAGACTAAACGTCTTTCCTTCTGCAGTGTTGGATGGCAGGTTGAGAGGAGTTCCCTGCCAGGACAGACTTTGCTTGTGTGCCCAAGACATCGATTCCATAAAACATATTTTGTTGCACTGTGCAAAATATGAGCAAGCCAGGGCTGAACTGATACTACCCTTGCTGGTACCTTTCCCGGGAAAATCAGAGGCTCACTATGTCAGGTTCCTATTGGAAGAGCGGACAAATGCTAGAACATTAGCAGTGGCAAAGTTTTTATCGGTGGTTGCAAGAACCAATGATCCCTACATTCTGAACAAAATGCTTGTTTAACCTGGAGGTAGGCTGTATGAATTGTGTATTGCTTTGTAACAATTTGTTGGGTCTCTGGACCGTAATAAAGGTTGTTGTTGTTGTTGTTGAATTCAATGGGATTTACTCCCAGGTTAAGTGTGCACGGAATCACAACCTTAGTTGCAACCAGTTTAAATTTTATTGATGTCACTGGGACACAGTCAGAGCTAACTTATGCTGGATTGTGGCTCCTGAGCTTGGAAGGAAAGTGGGAGGTGGGACCTGGGGACATATTTAGCGACTATGATGCTTCCTCCTAATTTCCCCCTGGATATCCCACAAAATACAACCACATAGCATCTTGTGACAAGCAAACAGCATTTCCTTCATACCTGAATTTCATCTCTCATGAATTTGTGGTGGATGTCTCGCCTTGCTGCGACTCCCATGCCAGCATGGTATGTTCCGCAAACAATGTTTAATTTTGTCAGCTCTGCAGCTACCTGTTCAGTTGTCTTCCTTGATGGGCAGTAAACAATAGCCGGGCCTTCAAACTCATAACTAAATCTAAGAATTTAAAGAAGAAGAAAGCATCTGCGTGTGACATAGATCATTAGGATATCCAAGGAACGAACGAAGAAAATACGTTAGCCTTGTGACAAATCTTTCTTGTAGATTTTCTCCTTGAATACTGGCTCTATTAATCTAATAATAAACTTGGAAAAAATTACTGATCTACTGTTGTGGACTATCAACACATTTCAGAAGTTGGGGGAAAGTGTTATTGGAGTAGAAGAGTCTTTATTAAAAAAATATTTATAAATATTTATAAACGTTTCTTTCCAGCGGTAAGAAGAAGAAGAAGAGTTTGGATTTGATAAAAAGGTAAAGGTAAAGGTACCCCTGCCCGTATGGGCCAGTCTTGACAGACTCTGGGGTTGGTGCGCCCATCTCACTCTATAGGCCGGGGGCCAGCGCTGTCCGGAGACACTTCCGGGTCACATGGCCAGTGTGACAAAGCTGCATCTGGCGAGCCAGCGCAGCACACGGAAACGCCGTTTACCTTCCGCCAGTAAGCGGTCCCTATTTATCTACTTGCACCCGGGGGTGCTTTCGAACTGCTAGGTTGGCAGGCGCTGGGACCAAGCAGCGGGAGCGCACCCCGCCGCGGGGATTCGAACCGCGACCTTTCGATCGGCAAGCCCTAGGCGCTGAGGCTTTTACCCACAGCACCACCCGCGTCCCTTTGGATTTGATACCCCACTTTATCACTACCCTAAGGAGTCTCAAAGCGGCTAACATTCTCCTTTCCCTTCCTCACCCACAACAAACACTCTGTGAGGTGAGTGGAGCTGAGAGACTTCAGAGAAGTGTGACTGGCCCAAGGTGACCCAGCAGCTGCATGCGGAGGAGCGGAGACGCGAACCCGGTTTACCAGATTATGAGTCTAACCACTACACTACACTGGCTCTCACTGGTAACCTTGGAACACAAAATCTGTGGGTGAAGGAAGGACAAACACACTAACTTGTCTTTTTTAACAAGGAACTGCTGTATGTCCACGATGATATTTCCAGTTTTCCGCACTACTTCTAAGTATAAATTAGGCCGGTCAAAGCTGGTACATGTGACCTGGGGAGTCTTAAGGTTCAGACAGTTTATGATGTCCTCTCTGACAGAAGGGCTTGCTGTTGCAGTTAGTGCAACAATGGGAACCTGAAAAGAAAAAAGAAGCAGAAATCTGGAATATGTAAAGGTGATGGATAAAAAGAAATCAAAGCATTAAACTCTTTTTATACCACAATCCAAAATTTAAGGAATAAAGAATAAGCGGGCACTCTTTGATTTGATTTACTCTAATTGGTGTGGCAACTGTATATATATGCATGAATAAAGCACATTGTTTTCAGTAGGGTCAGATTAAGTTTCCCAGAAGGATTCTAGGAGGAATCTAGGAAATATCCATCATCACCTTCTCCTTCAATGTCAACATTTGCAGTTACAGTGAACATTCACACAGGTTATCATGATCCATATTCTGGCCTTCCTCCCACCACTTCCCTTCCCCCCCCCCCCAAAGGTTGCGAGGAAACCTTTAAGAGTCCATGTGCATGCAATGCTCTCCAGACTGGGAGTGAGCTGCAGGATCATATACTCCCCTTTCCGCAGACCATTAATTTTTTCTTATAACCCCAAAGCTCAATAGCACAATTCAGCCATCTTGCCAAACCACGGTTAATTATAATTTAGTCTGTTGTCTGTTTTGGCAAACCATGGTTTGCAGGCAGCCAGCACACCAGAATCAGAAGCCAAGGTTTGAAACCAGTTTGCATGTGCCTATTACAGTACAGCATGATGTACAGATTGGCAAAAGGGGATTGTGGCTGTTACTGCTCTTCCATTTTTATAGTGCTTCGGCCTCTGGGAGTGCCGAGTAGTTGGAAAACAAGAGTAGATAACCGCAGCTAATATACCTGGAAGTTCAAATGATCTTTAGCATAATTTATGGTTGGCATGATTCTGAATTGAGCCTATGCTAGTATAAACATTAATGTGTAATCACGGAGGGAAGAGTATGTAGCGCAGGCATAGGCAACCTCGGCCCTCCAGATGTTTTGGGACTACAACTCCCATGATCCCTAGCTAACAGGACCAGTGGTCAGGGATGATGGGAATTGTAGTCCGTAAACATCTGGAGGGCCAAGGTTGCCTATGCCTGATGTAGCAAGTTGCCCATCCGAAACGGAAACACAAGGAATGATCAACAACTATACACAGCGCACAGAGATCAAACATTTGTTTTGTTAAAGTTGATCTATGTTCAAAAAAATTAAATCACAAAAAATTCTTGCAATGACTATACTGTACCTTAGGAAGATGTTTCTTCAACAACCCCAAAGACCTGAAGGAATTCCTGAAGTCATGTCCCCATTCAGAAATACAGTGAGCTTCATCAACAGCTATCAGGGTGATGCCTAAGATGAGTTAAGACAGGCCCGATTATGTGGTTACAGAGCACTTACGACAGTAAAGATTTCAGAGCCAATTGGTATATACGTTTTGCAAATTTAACCACTTAGGCAAGTGGTCTACTTTGAATTAGCAGATGTCAGAAGCCAGAGTGACCCAGACCTCTGGGTGTACCTCATCTGAAGAGGAGGCCTAGGATGCTGCAGTAAGCCCTGACACACCTAAAGAACCCATTAAAGCAGCCCAACTAATCCAGTCTTACAGACACCTCATCCGGAGCAAACCTCTGCATCCACTGTGGATCTGATTCTATCCTGGACCTTTACAGTGGTACCTCTGGTTACGAACTTAATTCGTTCCAGAGGTCCGTTCTTAACCTGAAACTGTTCTTAACCTGAGGTACCACTTTAGCTAATGGGGCCTCCCGCTGCTGCCGCACTGCCAGCATGTGGTTTCTGTTCTCATCCTGGGGCAAAGTTGTTAACCCAAGGCACTACTTCCAGGTTAGCAGAGTCTGTAACCCAAAGTGTTTGTAACCCGAGGTACCACTGTATAGCTAAGACAAAGATGGACCCAGTGAAAGACAATGAACCAGTAGAGAAGTGCTTGCCCTGCTGCAAGAAGGCTTCCAGATCCAATGTCTACTCAGAAGAAAGCTGCACTTGTAGCCCAGCTGATGTTCAGAAAGGCATGGATCTGGTTGAATTAGTATAATAAAACCTCTGTGTCTGCCTTTAAACTCCTGCCTAGATTTCTGTTTGTCTACAGTAGGGCAACTGGGTTGCTAATGAGCAAACTTGAACCCTGGTTAGACGACCCAGTTAACATTTATGCCAGAAATTATTCTAGTAAGCTTTAATGCTGATTGGAACCTCAAATTAACCTGTGGACCTCCAGATGTCATTGAACTTCAACTACTCCCAACAGGTAGTCCAACAGATTAAAGGTAAAGGGACCCCTGACCATTAGGTCCAGTTGTGACCGACTCTGGGGTTGCGGCGCTCATCTCGCTTTATTGGCCAAGGGATGTGGCCAGCATGACTAAGCCGCTTCTGGTGAACCAGAGCAGCACATGGAAACGCTGTTTACCTTCCCGCCAGAGCGGTACCTATTTACCTACTTGCACTTTGATGTGCTTTTGAACTGCTAGGTTGGCAGGAGCTGGGACCGAGCAACGGGAGCTCACCCCGTCACGGGGATTCGAACCGCTGACCTTCTGATCAGCAAGTCCTAGGCTCTGTGGTTTAGCCTACAGCGCCACCCGCGTCCCTTAGTCCAACAGATTAGCCACCTCTTTACTAAAGTTAAAAAAGAAGCAGCAGCTGTCACTTGCCAGAAATAAAACCCTACAACCTAATTGCAAACTTATGTTGGTATTTTGCGGAAGAGAAAGGGGGAAAGAAAAATGTGCTTTCCACTGAACCTTCCCAATGCTCCCATAAGTCAAGGTCTACAAAAAGTTATCTTATCCTTGCACTCCTACATCCTTTCCTATACTAAGTTTCTGGCAATTCTCAGAAGCGAAGAAGTACAGAGTACAAGCAAGAGGGACTTCAATTAACAGAAACCTTGGCTGACTGGATCAGAGCCAATATAAACATTGCGTGAGCCCAGGTGGACAACCAAGAACATGCCATAAGTCATTTCTCTGATAAGAGCTTACTCTTTTTATCTGACCCTGAGGCGGGAATGCCAGCAGGGGCATCGCAGATTCCATACAGTAGCTGGCCTTGAAGTTAACAATGCAAAGCTGCAATTAACCAAGTCTCAACACTAGCTGGAAAGACCAAATATCCTTATCAGCGAAGGCCTTGCTCTCTTCCCAAGGTATTTTGGAGTACTTACAATCAACAACTTAGCCCAAATGAGAAGAAGAAAAATTGACCCTCCTTTTAGAACTTGAAGAAAGGGATTAAAGCTTTCATAGTAATGGTTCTCCCAAAGATTTTTTTTTCTATTCCAGTCTTTGCCTATAGACAATCCTTCCTCTTCTCTGTGGCAATGGCAGAAATATTTGGTAGATTTCTGTCACCGGAATAAGAAAGTATGGCTGGGGATGGGGGCGGGTGGCAGCGAGTAACCCACAGTAAATCAAAGGTAGAAAGGTTGGGGATTCCCAGTCTCAGGTCATACTGTGAGGTTTGCTGGCAACACCAGTGCCTTAATTGCTAATAACACTGAAATGATACACTGAAGAATAGCCAGCAATTTCCTTGACGGCAGGCACTCCTGTCTGGTACGCTCTCCCTGGAAAATCCTTTATCAACCTTTAGGGTTAGGAGCTGCTGGTGCAAACATCTGTTCCCATTCCTTTATACAGTTCTAAATCGTCAAGACTGCATGTGTCTGAAAAGATATGCTCATTTCTAAAGTTGGAAGTGGGTGAGCATTAAAAGACTAAGAGGCTTGTTTCAAAATGGGAAACCACTGTCATGTGAAAACCTGATCACCTCCTTCCCTGCTGAGAGGGATCTTTGGCTCAGTTACATAGTTTTGCAAGGGCAATTGCCGAAAGGGAAAGTGTGGATAGGTCTTTAACAGCCTTTGAAACCTAACGCTTCCATTGGTTCAGCCACAGGGAATTAATTTACTGCTCTATGACATGCTATGGGAATTTGGTAGGATTGAAACAGGTCTGGGAGCACTATGGTGCACTATGATTCTGAGGCAGCCGCCATTTAAAACCATCTCAGTCTTAGGTTTGTGCAACTGCTTCGAAAATCATTCATGGGTGGAACTTGACATCGGTTCAGCTGAGCTACAAGAACATGACTATGCCATTGAGGTGGAGAGGCTGTAGGGCTTTATCCACCAGATGTGGTGGCCGTGTCCTTACATTGAAAGCTTTTGGGGCCCAGTATTTGACCACCTCTCGAAAATCACAAAACAACCAGTTGCTAAATCTTCATATATAACCTACTTATCCTTACAACTGGGCAAGAAGCTGCTCCATATGGGCCTTCCTCTTGATGGGGACTAGAATGATGATTGCTGGAGGCTGAAAGACCTCTTCGGATGTCACCAGCCATATTTGGACATTTGAGTTATATGGCCAAGACCATATTACACCGGTCCTGAAAGACCTACATTGCCTCCCAGTATCTTTTCAAGCACAATTAAAAGTGCTGGTGCTGACCTTTAAAGCCCTAAATGGCTTTGGCCCAGTATACCTAAAGGAGGATCTCCACCCCCATCATTCAGCTCAGACACTGAGGTCCTCCTCCAAGGGCCTTCTGGTGGTTCCCTCACTGTGAAAAGTGAGGTTACAGGGAACCAGGAAGAGGGCCTTCTTGGTAGTGGCACCTGCCCTGTGGAACGCCCTCCCACCAGATGTCAAGGAAATAAACAACTATCTGACTTTTAGAAGACATCTGAAGGCAGCCCTGTTTAGGGAAGTTTTTAAACCCAGTCAGATGGGCAGGGTAATAATAAAATAATAATAATAATAACTATTCACCTTTTCAGAAAAATTGATTCACTCAGTCTACGGAGCCCATGGGCATTCTAAAAAGCATTCTTTTGATACCATGTGTTTTTTGTTGTTATTTCTGTGAAAACTCATAGGTGTATTATAAGAAACTAGACTCCAATACAGTGGTACCTCAGGTTATGTACTTAATTCATTCCGGAGGTCCGTTCTTAACCTGAAACTGTTCTTAACCTGAAGCACCACTTTAGCTAATGGGGTCTCCCGCTGCTACTGCTGTGCCGCTGCGCGATTTCTGTTCCCATCCTGCAGCAAAGTTCTTAACCCAAGGTACTATTTCTGGGTTAGCGGAGTCTGTAACCTGAAGCGTCTGTAACCTGAAGCGTATGTAACCCGAGGTACCACTGTAGATAAAACTCCTAGCAATTCCAAGAGCAGCAATCTCTTCTGAATTTTTTTAATACACTATCAACTATTCCCACTTACCAATTGTTCTGTCAAGTTCCTCAAGCCATGGCAAGTTCCCTGAACAGAACTCTGGGGTAATGTAGACAACTCTATAGTGGCCCCTAGCAAAAAGAGGGGAAAACAGCAGTGAGCTCAAGTTCAGCCTTTGTATGTTTGAAATTGCTCTTTCATGTTTACTGTACTTTATAAAGTTCTTTAAAAGTATCTTTAGGACTCTTTAGGACCTAAGAAGAGGCACTTTATTTGCCTGACCACCCCAAAAAAAGGAGACAAGGCAAGGCTTACGCTTTGATTTCCCCTCTGACATTCTTTGCCTGTGCTGATCCAAGAAGGCAAGCTTGAATTCCTGACATCCTACAAGAAAACACCACAGTTTTTTATGATTTAGATTGTAATACCCATTGGCTATAAACAGTAAAAATCAGTCAGACTGCACAGTGGCTGTTCTCTAAGCAGGGCTTTCACTAATTCGCCA
This sequence comes from Podarcis siculus, assembly GCA_034642415.1. NCBI lineage: Eukaryota > Metazoa > Chordata > Lepidosauria > Squamata > Lacertidae > Podarcis > Podarcis siculus. The sequence goes on along the minus strand of JAXCMG010000032.1, from coordinate 7,540,542 downwards.
TAAAAAATAAGATACATTTTACGTTTTCACTTCCCATCTATCACTTTGCCTTCTAGAGTAGTATTACAGTGGTACCTCTGGTTATGTACTTAATTCGCTCTGGAGGTCCGTTCTTAACCTGAAACTGTTCTTAACCTGAGGTACCACTTTAGCTAATGGGGCCTCCCACTGCCACCGCACGATTTCTGTTCTCATCCTGAGGTAAAGTTCTTAACCCGAAGTACTATTTCTGGGTTAGCGGAGTCTGTAACCTGAAGTGTCTGTAACCCAAGGTACCACTGTATATGTGGGGGAACAATTGAACTTCAAACGTCGCATCTGAAAAGGGATTTTGGTGCAGTGGGGTGGGAGATAAAGATGGACATTTCCAGTTCAACACTACATTAAGGGTATGCGTCTCTGGGACATCCGATGCATGGTTGTGACATCGTATGTCTTAGAAAATGAAATTCTCCGCTACAGAAATATAAAATCTTCTAGTTAATTTCTTTTTATTAAAGAAGCTTTAAAAAAAAAAAGACCCAGGAACATCTCTTTTGCAATGAAGAAAAGAAAGAAGACAGCACCTCTAAGAGAGAATTTGTTTTACGCCACACTTTTTTGATAGGTTTGGACATTTTGTGGATTACATTTAAAAAAACCAGAGACAAACATATCCTCAAAGTTTGATGCGGCTGGGAAAAGACAACAGGTCTTCCGATTTATTGGTTTAGAATATGTTTTAGGCCACCTTTTAGGGCTGCTTTCATCACAAGGCTGCTTTCATCATATAGACACAGAATCACAATATATAAAATGAAGACAAGCCCATTTCTTCACGGCAGGCCTAGACTTACTCAAGTTGTAGTACTTGGTCTTCCATCAAAGAAATAAGGGGAGAGATTACTATTCCAATTCCTCTTGTATAAACTGGTGGAAACTGAAAGCACAAACTTTTCCCGTATCCTGAAATAATAAATATTGAATGAACACATCTTGAATGATAAGGGAATCTCATTGGAAAACAACATTTCCTTTCCTCAACCTCCCTAGTTTGTTATCAGTCTTTATAGAGACACAGATGTATATAATGATATTAGTGTATTAGTGGGTTTATCCTCATGTCTATGTCAGTACTAATAAGGACCTTCTACAACACTTCAAATTAAAATTTTACAGATGCAGAGAAAATCACAGCAAGGCTAAATCTGGCATGGAATTTAATGAACCAGCTTCAGTCCTCTTTGTTCCAGCGACCTCTAGATCAGAATGATAGAATAAGATGTACATGCGGCAGCACAGCTGGTGCACAATGTGGCAGCAAGAATGCCGATAGGAACAAAGTGGTCTGAGCATATTAACACCAATTCTGGCACTATGTTGCCTAGTTAGCCAATAACTTAGTATTGTCTAAATCAGAGCTTTCCAAACTTTTCATGTTAGTGACACACTTTTTAGATATGTATCATTTCGCAACACAGTACCGTATTTTTCGCTCTATAGGACGCACCCAACCATAGGATGCACCTTGTTTTAGAGGGGGAGAACAAGGGGGGAAATCCTCCCCCTCTCTGCTCAGCGCCCCTTCAGCGAAGCGGGAGAAACGGAGCCCCTTCCATTTCTCCTCCCGCTTCGCTGAAGGGGCACTGCACAGCTCTCCCCGTCTGCTGAAGCCAGGAGAGTCTTGCTCTCCCGGCTTCAGCAAAAGGAACCTGAAGCCTTCGGAGTGCAGTGCGAGTTCCCGCTGCGCTCCGGAGGCTTCAGGCGGCTATCCCTAAAGCCGGGAGAGCAAGAGGGGTCGGTGCGCACCGACCCCTCTCGCTCTCCAGGCTTCAGCGAAAGCAATGCGAAGCCTCCGGAGCGCGGAGGGAGCGCTCCCTCTGCGCTTCGGAAGCTTCATGTTGCTATCGTTGAAGCCAAGGAGCCTGCATTCGCTCCATAGGACGCACACACATTTCCCCTTCATTTTTGGAGGGGGGAAAGTGCATCCTATAGAGCGAAAAATATGGTAATTCAGTTTTACTAGCAAACTGGAGGTTAAACAAAACCATTTCCAGCCCTGGGATGAGCACAGGCAGCGTTCGCGTGACACACCTACACAGTGCAGCCAACACACTAACGTGTCGCAACGCGTGGAAAGCTCTGGTCTAAATACTGGAAGTATGATACTGTCCTAAAGGGGTGTGTGTGTGAAAATGTGGCGGCTGTAGAAAGAAGGGGAAATTGACCCGAAACAGGTACTTTGAACTTCCACCAAAGTTCATGAGCTTCCTTAAAGTTGCAGTTTTTAAGACTCCAAACCACTGCATCCAAAAAGCTTACAGACTCCCAACCCAAATATATTATCCTTGGCATTTTATCCCCGCAATGGGTCAACAACCGCTCATATCACTACACCCTAACACTCTCAGGAAGTCATCCCGCATACGACATCCTGTGGAAAAAATATATGCAGCTCACCAGTTGCCATGACAACAAGGTTGTCTCTTCTGTCTTGCAAAACCGAAGAGATCACTTTCCACTGGACCCTTGAAGTTAAGGAAAAACATGACACAAAAAGTTCAACTCTCATTTGAGTCTTGATCAGCAACTTAGCATTCACTCTCTCATGTGCAACATAAAGGTAAAGGGACCCCTGACCATTAGGTCCAGTCGTGGCCGACTCTGGGGTTGCGGCGCTCATCGTGCTTTATTGGCCGAGGGAGCCGGCGTACAGCTTCTGGGTCATGTGGCCAGCATGACTAAGCCGCTTCTGGCGAACCAGAGCAGCGCACGGAAACGCCGTTTACCTTCCCTATTTATCTACTTGCACTTCTGATGTGCTTTCGAACTGCTAGGTTTCGCAGGAGCAGGGACCGAGCAACGGGAGCTCACCCCGTCGCAGGGATTCAAACCACCAACCTTCTGATCGGCAAGTCCTAGGCTCTGTGGTTTAACCCACAGTGCCACCCGCGTCCCCATGTGCAAGATACAGGTTTCTTTTTACAGAAAGCCGAGTCTTCTATGCTCTATTGACTGAGCTATTCCAGCTAAGGAATTCGGAATAGAGCAGAGCTGCAGGAATTGTTCTCCTTGGTGTCTCCCTTCCTCTGCCTTCTATCACGAAAACATCCAGCCAGCCATGTCACCTTTGCAACAAGTCAATTCCTCATTGTCCTTGCCTGCCTATGCATGCAGCTAGTCCAGATGTCCACCTCCAAATGATCCCATTGGTTCCTCTTCCACTGGCCAAGTCACTATCATCTCTTTTGCACCATGAATGTGCCTTAGAAGACACCTAACACAACACTCCCCTGGCCCTGTGCACTGAACAGGGGGCATTGATAACTTGCCCACTGTTTTCAGGGAGCCCACTCCACCAGCACTGATCTCATCATTGCAGAGCCCACCATATGTTCCAAGCAACACAGCTTAAAGACCACTGCACTATGCATGCTGGTCGCAACCCATATGGCAAGCCCTATTCAGCAGTACAGCTGGGGCAAGGGACCTGTCACAGGGATATATGCTTATGTGGTAAATACAAAGCACAGATCCCTTCCTATTTGTTATGTACTGAAGTTCTCACCCTGGACCAGCAGGGGGATACTGTAGATACTTCAGGTCCACATATGCAAATAAGGGATCGAAAGTGATGTTCAGTGATTGGATAGTTACAGAAAATGGTTACTGTTGCGTTCTAGTGGAGCTCTATATAAGCAGGCTGGCTGAACCCTTCAGTTCAGTTCTGTTCTGGCCTGTGAATAAACAAGTGCTGTTTGAAGAATCGCTGTGTCGTCTGATATTGTCAGCACCTGCTAGCTGCATTGCTGCACTTGGCAGAGAAACACTCCGGACAGCCAGCCATAAATTCCTTTCTTTATTTGCTTCCGACAAGATTACATGCAGAACAAAGCGGCCCATCTCCCATGACACGTTGCTCTAACTACTTTCTCTTTTCCCTCTCCCTCGAGACCAACAGAGCCAACGGCTCAGCCCCTTCCGTTTTCCCCTGTGACGTGGATCCCCCTCTCTCTGAAGCACCCCTTCCTCCCCAGACTCACTATCCTCTTCTCTGTCTTCTGAGGAGGACTCAGTACTGAACAGTGGAGATCGTTCCCTGTATCCTCTAATTCTTTCCTCCCTTGCTGCCTGCAGTTCCCTGACAGATATGTTCACCCACAACTTAACCCTACTGTTGTGTATAGGAAAGGAAAACAACAAAACTTACGGTTTAAAATTTGCATGTCCAAAATACATCTTTAGGCAAGCAATTTGTTTATCGTTGGGTCTAGGCAAGTAGGAATCTTTGAAAACACAGAAAACACAAGATTCAGAGCTAAAGAATGAAGTCATGAGAAGCAATTCTTGTAGCTAGGTCTCCATTTTAACTTCTTTTAGTGACTGGGGTCTAACTAACTATTGTAGGCATCCTCAGCGAGAATTCTGGTTTCCTCGCCACCCCTAAACAGCAGATTCCCCATGCTTTATTATAAATTGCTCTTGAAACTTGGAGGTTTGTCTTAGCTTCTCTTTGGAGAAATACAAGTTCCCTTTGAAGTGCAGAACTAGATAGGTGGTTCTTTGGATATATTTTAACAAACTTTTAAAGTGGTTTTTTTTATATAAAAAAAACTATTTACCCCAACTTTCCTCCTCTTCCTCAATGCCTTCATCTTCATCATTATCATCTACAGTGAGTTCATTTTGCCTCTTGGACTGATCCAGGGTCGAATCAGTGAAATCTTTATTGTGCTTGTCTATTTCTTCTAAGGACTAGAGAAGAGATTGGACAAGTTAACACACTCTTAGATCAAAAGACGCAAATATATCAGAGGTAGCTATCATGCTGGAGTGAAGTTACATTTGATCGCACCTGTTTTGTTTTTTAATTTCGTTAATGAGCTCATAAACCCTATCAATAGAATGACTCTCGGCTGTAAAAATAACATTCCATTACAAAGAAACTTGGCTGGTGGGAAAAGTTGCAATTAGTTCTATCACTTTATCTGCCCGTCAAGAAAAAGCTCCAGCTCCTTGATTTCTTCATATCAAGTTGCTGTTAAGGCACAGGAGAAGAGGCAGCATTTCATTTCGCTAAACTGCACCAGTATTTACTGTTATTAAAAGTCTATTTTTGCTTGTCAAACATTTTCTCAATGGCTCCAGCCAAACATACTATACCAAATACAAACTTCTTCAGTGGAGGAAATACATGACCAAGAGCTAGTGCACTCTCTCTCTCTCTATTTAAAAAACCTCTCTCTCAAAAACTATTTATTCCAAAAAGCAACACATTTACAAAAACATGCTCATGCACAGAAAAAAAACAGACATCTGAAAGAAAAGTAAATTATTATTTTTAAAAGTCAGCAGATGTTATTTTGTAGCAGACGCCGTGAGAAAATGAAAGAGGCTCAAGCCTCATCCCTGGGATTTCTAACTTTTCCCAGCCAAATTCAATACAATTATCTCTGTTATGCCATGAATGGACAAGCAACCCAAACACCTGATAGGGATGCTTAACCACCCATTCCAACCCTTGCTTCCTTATCTCAATATAACCAAGCTTCAGAGTGTCTCTCTATGGTGGGTATTTAAATAAATAGTTGAAAATTAAAATCTAACTAGCCAGAAAGGAACTACCGTATTTTTCGTCTTATAGGGCACACCGGCCCATAGGACGCACCTCGTTTTTTGGGGGGGAAATGAATAAAAAAAATTTATTCCCCCCCCCAGCCGCGGCTGCCACCTCAAGCCTTGCGCACACCTGCCCGAAGCACGGGGCGCCCTTCGGAGGGCTCCCCGTGCTTCGGGCTGCAGGCTGCCGCCTCAAGCCTCGCGTATCCGCCGGGCTTGCAAGGCTTGCGGATAGCTTCCTGAAGCCTGGAGAGCGAGAGGGGTCGGTGCGCACCGATGCCTCTCGCTCTCCAGGCTTCAGCGAAAGCCTGCATTCGCCCCATAGGACGCACACACATTTCCCCTTCATTTCTGGAGGGGGAAAAGTGTGTCCTATGGGGCAAAAAATACGGTAATTGGCTCAGGGAGGGTCAGGAGAACTCCTAGATACTCTGGTAATTGATACTCAGCAAAATCGAGCCTTGACTGGGATCCAATGATCCCAAGAATGCAAGGTGAGGCAGCCAGCAGCCAGAAAGTTAAAGCCCAGCAATGCAATTTTTCACCCCATCCACACACAAAAACTAATGTAGAACCCTCTAGAAAAAAATACACAATTTTTATCCATGAACAACAGGGCCAGGGTGGGGTTGGACCTTTCCCTTATAGTTTTCCATGAATTTTACTGTTCATAGACAGTATTTTACTGTTTGTGTAAACCCTGAATTACCATAATCTCTCTGGGGGGGGGGCAGCATGAGCAACTGAGACCTTGTTGTATAAGTGGTTCCCCATGAAGGGACCTTTGACACACTTCCAGCGCCAGTTCCCCAAAACATCCTATGTTCTCACTTTCATTTAGGCAACATAGCTGCTTTTCTGCCTCTCTAATCAGAATGCCAATGCCTCCGTGGGCCTTTATTAAAAGGTAAAGGTAAAGGGACCCCGACCGTTAGGTCCAGTCGGGGACGACTCTGGGGTTGCGGGGTTCATCTCGCTTTATTGGCCGAGGGAGCCGGCGTACAGCTTCCGGGTCATGTGGCCAGCATGACTAAGCCGCTTCTGGCAAACCAGAGCAGCACACGGAAACACCATTTATCTTCCCGCCGGAGCGGTACCTATTTATCTACTTGCACTTTGATGTGCTTTCGAACTGCTAGGTTGGCAGGAGCAGGGACCAAGCAATGGGAGCTCACCCCGTCACGGGGATTCGAACCGCCAACCTTCTGATCAGCAAGCCCTAGGCTCTGTGGTTTAACCCACAGTGCCACCCGTGTCCCATTTATTAAAAGCAGCAAAAATGTGCACACAGTAAAATACTGTTCCCAGCCAGTGAATTTGCACGTTTGCAAACGTTCATTGGAACCCGAACGTCCGACGCAGCTTCCACAGCTTCCTGCAGCCAATCGGAAGCTGCACCTTGGTTTCTGAACATTTCGTCAGTTGAACGGACTTCCGGAACGGATTCCGTTCGACTTCTGAGGTACCACTGTACTTATACCTGATATTTAACAGAAAGATTATCAAATGTTTTCTGAAAGCACTTTAAAAACTGATAAGTAGATTTTCAAACACCTACTTTAAGCATCTCCATTTCAAGTTCATCATCATCTTCAATGGTGCAAAGAGAATCCTCTTCATCCTCTAGATGGCTTGATTCCTAAAAGGAACATTTCAAAGTGAGCGCAGTTTCTATTTTGCTGTTGCTTCTCTCTGTGAGCAAACATGACAGCGGCTGGTGTTTGTGCCTTTCCCCCCATTGATAGGGCAACTGAGGAGGGGGGGCAAGGGGCATGTCCGTACCATTTTATAATAATAATAATAATAATAATAATAATAATAATTTATTTGTACCCCACCCATCTGGCTGGGTTTCCCAGCCACTCTGGGCGGCTTCCACAAAGACCAAAAATACACTAAAATATCACACGTTAAAAACTTCACTGAACAGGGCTGCCTTCAGATGTCTTCTGAATGTCAGGTAGTTGTTTATCTCTTTGACATCTGATGGGAGGGCATTCCACAGGGCGGGCGCCACTACCGAGAAGGCCCTCTGCCTGGTTCCCTGTAGCTTTGCTTCTCGCAATGAGGGAAGAAGGCGCTGGACCTCAGCGTCCGGGCAGAATGATGGGGGTAGAGACGCTCCTTCAGGTATACTGGGCCGAGGCCATTTAGGGCTTTAAAGGTCAACACCAACACTTTGAATTGTGCTTGGAAACGCACTGGGAGCCAATGTAAGTCTTTCAAGACCGGTGTTATGTGGTCTCGGCAGCCGCCCCCAGTCACCAGTCTAGCTGCCGCATTCTGGATTAGTTGTAGTTTCCGGGTCACCTTCAAAGGTAGCCCCACGTAGAGCGCATTGCAGTAGTCCAAGCGGGAGATAACTGCACTGGCTTTCCAACTAACCTCCACCAGTAAGGTAAAGGTAAAGGGACCCCGGTCGTGACAGACTCTGAGTTCTTTTGTAGTTCTGTCTCTTTTTCTGTTCATTTAGATGTGACGGCCATTATGCCATCCCCCAAAGCAGCCACTTTGTGTTATACCACGCCCCATAGTAGTCATGTGTGGCTCATGCTCACAGCACTTTCTCCCCAAAATGCTGGAGACCCTTGCAACACAAGAAGGGTTATGCAAAGCCTTATTATTGAGTTAGTTAGGAGAGGGGTTTAAAATTCCGATATTTTGTCACAGGAGAAAACAGAGGTTTCTCAGATTTCTAGAAGCAAGCAGACCCCGCCCACCTCTCATACAATACTGCTTCAGTTGTCGCAGCCCTACTGAAATCTGGGAGAAATATCTGGTTGTTAATAAATTAAACATTGCAGTGGAACCTCGGTGGTCGAACGTAATCTGTTCTGGAAGACCGTTCGACAACCGAGGCGCAATTGAGGTCAGCAAAATCCATTGAAAAAATGGAAAAACGCAGCTCGGAAGCCGTTCGACTTCCAAAAATCGTTCAAAAACAGAAGCATTCACTTCCGGGTTGTCGACGTTTGGGTTCTGAATTGTTTGGGTTCTGAAGCGTTCGACAACCAAGGTTCCACTGTGCTACTTTTCTTAGACTATTATCCAGATAGACTCACCTTAGACATACAAGCCATTTCACTTAGCAGCTCCTCCTCAGCCTGACGCTCCAACATTTGAAGTTCATATTCAGTTATATCTAGCGACATTAAGCATTCTCCCACCACAGCTTTAGGTCCACTGTCTGAAGCATCATCTACGTGTTTCTTCTTATTAATTTCCAATTCACCTTCCATTAGGGCTTCCTTTTGGACTAGTTTGTGACCCACACGATTGATTGGCTCAGAAGTGACCTTGGAAGTCAAGTCTGACATTTCAGTTTTTTCTTCATTACCGCAGATCATTTCTGAATCTGTAGTATCTCCCAACTCCATCCGGAAGGTAGGCTCAACAAGCAGCTCTCTTCTGAAAGCCTTGAAGTTTTCTGACATGGCAGCCAAAATTTCTGCAGCTCTGTTAAAGAATGTCAAAATGGCAGAGCAAGCTTCAAAATGGGCTTGATGGATTTATCCAAAGAGGGTTAAAGCAAACTTGGATGCATTCTTGGTCTGATCTAAATGCACTCCCATTTCTTAGTAGGATCCAGAAAACCATACGTACAATCCAGTAATCTATTGCCCACATTTTAGCCCTTAAAACATATTCCAAAGCACCTTTCAATTAAAAAACAAAGGTTATTCAATTACATTTTAAAAATAGATCTTAAAAGACACAGTTAAAACCAAGAAGGCAAAGGGATCACTAAAAATAATGAACAAGCTAAAGGAGAATGGAAATTTAGCTCAGACTAAGTCAGACAAAATTAAGATGTTTTCACAGTTCAGAAGAGGCGGGGTACAACTCTTATAATCTGGGTACCACAATTTTAAAAAACTTATCCAGCAATCCAGGCAAGCACACCTTAAAAGGCAACAACACATGAAATATTTCTTGATGCTCTATAAAATACATTCAGGGGGTCTCTGGACATTCTTAAAAAGATTTTTTAAGGAGTAAACGGAAATGCAGTAAGAAATAAGGCCCCAAAAGCTACAGCACAAGTATAGACGTCCTGGTGGAAGTAAAGAAGGCCTGTCTATGGTTTTGTCTTATCAAGCCCACTTAAGTTACAGTGGTGCCTCGCAAGACGAAATTAATTCGTTCTGCGAGTTTCTTCATCTTGCGGATTTTTTTGTCTTGCGAAGCACGGCTATTAACGGTACTTAGCGGCTACTGTATTTATGAGTCATGGAGAGAGCGGGTTTCTCTTCAGCAGGAAACATAGGACGCACCAAGTTTTTTGGGGGGAAATAAAGAAAAAAAATTATTTCCCCCCCAGGCGCTTGTGGGGCCGGCAGTGGGGAGAAGCGCACTTCTCCCCACAGCCCGCCTTCAGACCAGGTCCGGGGACAGCGGGAAGACGCGCTGCGCCTCCCAGCTGTCCCCGGAGCTTGCGGGGCCGGCAGTGGGGAGAAACAAACTTGTCTTGCGAAGCAAGCCCATAGGGAAATTCGTCTTGCGGAACGACTCAAAAAACGGAAAACTCTTTCGTCTTGCGAGTTTTTCGTCTTGCGAGGTACAACTGTATATGATTTCATAAACATACAAATAGTGCACTCACTGAATTAGATCATTAATGTTCTGAGAAAGAACACAATACCATTAATTTGTACTGATAAAGCAAACAACACCTAACCTTTGAACGTTCGTAGATTGTCCAAAAGTGCCAGGGAAATTATTTGCTAAATCCACCATCTCCTCTAATAAAGATGCGAATTCCTTCTTCATTTCGCTTGCCAATAGGGCCCCATCTGTTTGTTTGTTTTTAGGGGAAGAAAGGTCAATGTGAACATTATTTTTACCAACCACTATGTGCTCTTTTCCAGTTACCTGGCTTTGAAACAACAACAACAACAAAGTAAAATCCATTGTTTTAATAGCGATTTACTTCTCTTAAAATTTCAGGCCTGCTCACAAAATAAGGGATATTGCAATGATTACTTTTAAATGGGCTTCCACTGGGCTTTTTCAGAGAGGCACAGAATTCTCCTAACATGTTTCATATGCATGCTTAAATCTTTCTGGTCATTCTTAAATCACCATATCCTTGCTATGACGTGAGTCTACCACCTAAGTCCTAATTATTAATAAATAATAATAATAATGCAGTGTTAACCTTTCTGTTGAGTTACTACAATGTTGCCTACATGTAGCCGCTTCCAAAGAATGCTCAGAAACTGCAACTCATCCAACATGCAGTTGCGGGTCCATTACTTGCCAGCCTGTTTCATGGACCCAATTCAATGTCTTAGTGCCCTGCAAATTTTCATTAAAGATGGAAGATGAAGGCGAAATACAGTGGTACCTCGGGTTACATACGCTTCTGGTTACATATGCTTCAGGTTACAGACTCCGCTAACCCAGAAATAGTGCTTCAGGTTAAGAACTTTGCTTCAGGATAAGAACAGAAATCGTGCTCTGGCAGCATGGTGGCAGCGGGAGGCCCCATTAGCTAAAGTGGTGCTTCAGGTTAATAAAAGTTTCAGGTTAAGAACGGACCTCCGGAATGAATTAAGTTCTTAACCCGAGGTACCACTGTATACTTTTTTTCAGAAACAAGCTCTGCTGATTTCAGCAGTGCATTCCCCAGTAAGTACACAAGTTTGCAACCGAATTCTCATATATATATTTACTTATTTAAATATTTGCAAACTGCACTTACCAGAATATATAACAATGTGGTGTGCAACATACGAACATAAGAATAGGATAACAACCAAAAGAACATCAGTGATGTATCAGTAAAAACCAATTGGTACACACACACACAAATATATATATATATATATATTTAAGAGGGATTTTAACAGGGAGAGGAAGGTGGCACATGTTTTATAGCAGGCACGTCCAACTCCCAAGAGAATGTGATCTACTCCCCCTTTTGGGGGGGGACCCAAAGTTGTTGAGTTGTTGACCTTTCGGGGGGGCGAAGGCAAAGTTGTTTACCTTTTTTTAGGGGGGAAGCAAAGCATGTTTTGCTTTATATTGGGGGGGGAGACATCGCTCACCTAAAACAACAATGCAGCAGTAATGACTGCTTTCGTTTTCTAATTCGTCGGCAAAACACCCATTTGACACAACAGAGGAAAAGAGCGACGGCGGCCAGGGACTTTCACTCCATTGCTTATCACTACCACCATTCAACAGGGATCTCGTGATTGCCCACGATCATCCGGGGATCGACCAGTTGATCACGGTCGACAGGTTGGACATCCCAGTTTTAAAGCATGAATTGGAAAAGCCCTCTCTGCTAGCTAGGGATGATGGGACTTGTACTCCAACAGCAGCTGGGGATCCAAGTTTGAAACAGAAACTCATGGTTTAGTGCAATGTGGACAATCCAAGCGTCCTTCCAGGTTAGCAAATGAGGAGGTGCTTAGAAGCTTTCACTTCTGCTTCTAGTTAACCAAAGCTAGTCAACTAGAGCAGCTAGTTGGAAACAAGAGTCGCTCGCTCGGAGCTATCCATGGTGCTGCAAACTCTGATCGGCGTCGCCTCATTATCTGTGGATCCACGGGGCAGAGGAACCAAATAAAAGCACTGAAATTAACCAGTAAAGCTATAAATGGCCTGAATTTGCAGTATCTGAAGGAAATGTGTGTAGAATGCATCCATGTACAGGGTCACAGTGTACGCCCTAGTCTTCCAATTGTATAGAAAAATGCAATGCCTTTTAAAAGACTCCCCGTCCCCCATGCTTTTTGTAAAATACAGTCATGGGAAAGTCATGCTAGCAATCTTTCCAATCTAAAAGGGACACCTTTTGAGGTGTGCAAGGTATTGCTATGTATACCAAACAGTTTGCGGTTTCATTCAAGTATATGACCACACCCACTCTATTTTCCCACAGCTCTGATAATACACACAGTATGAACTCCCAGTACGTTTCCGAGCACAATTCAAAGTGTTGGGGCTGACCTTTAAAGCCCTAAACAGCCTCGGTCCAGTATATCTGAAGGAGCGTCTCCACCCCCATCGTTCTACCCGGACACTGAGGTCCAGCGCTGAGGGCCTTCTGGCGGTTCCCTCACTGCGAGAAGCCAAGTTACAGGGAACCAGGCAGAGGGCCTTCTCGGTAGTGGCACCCGCCCTGTGGAACGCCCTCCCACCAGATGTCAAAGAGAACAACAACTACCAGACTTTTAGAAGACATCTGAAGGCAGCCCTCTTTAGGGAAGCTTTTAGTGTTTGATGTATTGCAGTATTTTAATATTTTTTGGGAAGCCGCCCAGAGTGGCTGGGGAAGCCCAGCCAGATGGGCGGGGTATAAATAATAAATTATTATTATTATTATTATTATTATTATTATTATTATTATTATTATTATTATTAACTGTGTCTATCACGTTGCCCAATGCATTTTAGGAAAAGAAGAAAGACAACAGAAGTTGAAAGTGGGGATGGGAGGAACCTCATTATGGTTTACATTGAAGCTCACCTTTTTCTGCGCTAATTTGCATCTGCTTAGAAGTACTCATGTTCACCAGTTTTTCGTAAATGAGAAGGCTAGCCTACAAAATAAGAGCAAAGAGAACTTTTTGATGCAAAAGGTAATGCTTAACATTTTTTCTCAGTCCATATAATTTAAAACTACCTATCTCTCTCCAAAATTTTTTTTGATTAGCATCTTAACAGTGAACATTCTTTTAATACTGTGCTCAACTATTTTATTTTTTTTAAAGTCTGTTCCAACTCATAACAAGGATTTTCAAGGATGCATACCATTTAAAATAACAATAATGAACAATTTTAAAAATTATAAAACCACAAAACAACGGGGAAACAGCTTAATACAGTTTGAATAAAAAGTGGGACTGGGTGGGAATCTCAGCGGACAGCAAAAAGGTAACTAGTCATTAAAAGCCCATGGAAATAAGGTCTTGGCCTGGCACTTAGAATTCATTAGTCTAAGCATTAGGCAAGGAGCCCTGGGGAGATCAATTCAAAGTCAAGGCACCACCATGGAGAAAACCCCTTCCAGAGATGCCACCTGCCTGATCTCTGACAACGGGGATACTGAGAGAATGATGCCCTTAGCTGGCAGGCAGCTTCATGCAAAATTAACGATGCGTGGTTAATGCAGAATTCTATGAAGTTAATTATGACCAGAAGCTTCCAGATTGGATCAGAAGCCATTTCTGTTTCCTTTTGGCAGCCCAAGTCCTATGTAGCTGGGATGTCCTCCAAGAAATACGCTCTCTCTCTACCTTCTGTGTAGCTTAACACTTCCTTTAATCAGAGAATTGAGGGAGCCTGTAACATTGGCCAAAACCACTGATTCTCACCCGTATCAGTGGCTTCTACTTTTCAAAAGCAAAATGTTACGGTGCCAACAAATATCAAGGAACAACACTCAGCCTCATATCCCCCATGTGACTTTGCAATTCTGGGATATGGTTTATAGAAGACAGAGCTCTCTACATAAGATCACTTCAGCACTACCAAGGGAAAGTGTCTTTGGTAGGATCAAATAGGAAACTATGCCTGGCAGTAGAGTTCTGGGTTAATTCACAGGACGCTGAGAAAGTAAGAGGGTAAGGGCTTTGTACTCAGACACAAGGCTCATCCACGTCTTGGCATATTAAGCCGATCATCCAAACCAGGCCATAGTAAGCTTGCAAATTGCATACTGCCAGACGTCACCTAGAAAAATATAAGCTTCTTAGTACATACATAAGCATCGGTGGCGGCATAGCGCTTTTGCTCCTCCGTAAGGGGAAACTGCTTCCAGTTACCACAACGGACCGATTTGTCTTTCAAAAGCTGTTTGTGGAACAGATGCTTCAGAAGGTTGTTCAGGCTCCATATCTCTTTACATTTGAGCTAAACAAAATAAACGGCAAACATTAAGCGCGAGCTGTTTTTGAGGCTACATCAGATAATAAGCGCACAGTGATATATTTCAGATAGAGATGGGATAAATCTAAATCGCAGGTTTAAAATGCGTTCGGAGAACACGCTAAATTTTAAAACAGAGGTTAAGGGGAGCAATAGGCTGTGAAAGAATTTCATGCTATGAAACCTTAAATCAGCTACCTTTAACATGAGCCATGCTGCAATTAAGTGTGTGTATGGGAAATCCATCCAGAAGACAAAATGTTTATCAAAGAGTTAGTGATTCTAACATGGTTATCCTTCCTGCCTCTGTTCCTTCCCCCTCCCTCGCAGCTGTTAAGTTTTTGATGGTGTGAGAACAATTTTTGATGTCCTCCCTTGCAGCTGTTAAGCTTTTGATGGTGTGAGAACAGTTTTTGATGTCCTAATCAGTGGTGAGGAGGTGAAGCCCCACATACGCCTTAATCAGTCTGGGAGGATAGTGCTGGGAACCTTCTGTGACGTTGGAAATTGTTATGGGAAAGTGGGGCATTGGGTGGAGACGGCTATCTATAACATCGGATGGCTTGGCCAGAGTTTTTCAGAAGTTTGTGCACGGACTGATTGGCTGCAGGGCCGTGCAAACTGAGGCTACCTGGGGGAGTCACTTCGCCACATCTTGAGGGCTTCCAAGTTGCAGATAGAAGTGCATGCTTGGTATATATATATTGCTCGTTGTTTAGGAATAAAACCTTATTCTCACTCGTGTTTTGTACTGCTTCTGAATCTCTTTTAAAAGAACCACCTTGCATTTGGCAAGACAGTGTGCCACAATGAATAGATGTATCAGCTGAATAAGAGTAAAGTTCTGTATCATTAGCTGAAAATATTCATCGCATAAGGCTTGGTGTGCCATAACTCAGTGACAGAGCCTCTGCCTTGCATGCAGAAGGCCCCAAATTCAATTCCTGGCATCTCCAGGTAGGGCTGGGAGAGATCCCTGCTGGAAGCCCTGGAGAACTTGTTGTTGTTGAGTTGTTTAGTCGTGTCCGACTCTTCGTGACCCCATGGACCAGAGCACGCCAGGCACTTCTGTCTTCCACTTCCTCCCGCAGTTTGGTCAAACTCATGCTGATAGCTTCAAGAACACTGTCCTACCATCTCGTCCTCTGTTGTCCCCTTCTCCTTGTGCCCTCCATCTTTCCCAACATCAGGGTCTTTTCCAGGGAGTCTTCTCTTCTCATGAGGTGGCCAACGTATTGGAGCCTCAGCTTCACGATCTGTCCTTCCATTGAGCACTCAGGGCTGATTTCCTTAAGAATGGAGAGGTTGGATCTTCTTGCAGTCCATGGGACTCTCAAGAGTCTCCTCCAGCACCATAGTTCAAAAGCATCAATTCTTCGGCAATCAGCCTTCTTTATGGTCCAGCTCTCACTTCCATACATCGCTACTAGGAAAACCATAGCTTTAATTATACGGACCTTTGTTGGCAAGGTGATGTCTCTGCTACTGCCGGTGAATGTAGACAATAGTAAGCTAAATGGGCCATTGGGCTGACTCAATATAAGGCAGCTTCCTATGTTCCTGTGTTTTGTGTCATTGGAGCAGGGAGTTCCAGAAAGCTAACACATTACATGAGAATTCAATGAACCCTGGCCAAACAAGCAAGAAGGCTCATCCCAGATTTGTGGAAAGTGACATTTCTAGCTACAGAGACTGACCATTCTCAGTCTCTCTAAATTCCTATAGATTCATAGTCTGGGGAAAGGATTCTTGGCACTAGGCTGATCTGAGGCCAGCAACCATAGTAGTTCCTCAATATTATTATTATTTCAAAAATCACAAAGTTTCATATAATGCAGAATGGAAATACAGTCCAACAAGCAAAAGCGAAGGAGAAAGAAGTATTTGTCACAATATGAACATTGATCCTAAAAGGATCTCATTATGGGATATCCATTTTCATTTTACCGTGTTTTACATTTAAAATTTAAGATATCACCAGCTGCAGGAGATTCATCCAGCAATGTTCGTCTAAATACACAGCACAGGGTTTCTCGCCTACATAGCTGATTTTCTATAACTTCTCTGTTGAGTATCCACTCTAATAACAAAGAGTGAGTTATTATTACCTTTTCATTAGCAAGGTCACCCAGGTCCACAAGGCTCTCCAACTTGATTTCAAAATCACGCATCAGCTTCCATTTATCCCCTTCGATACCAACCCCAACTTTTTTAATAGTGTTACTTTCAAGCAATTTTTTTAGTGCCAAAGGAAAGTCTGAAAAAATCAAGTATGCACATTTTTAAAATAACCACTTAAGGAATGTATATCCTATCTATTCAATGTAACCTTAGGCTTCTCACAATGCTTTTTTTTTAAAAAAAAGAAGTAAATTATATGTTATTCTGGTCTCTATCACAGCTGCACCACCTCAGCTATACATTAAATTACCTACCCACCAAAAAAAAAAAAGATATTTTCAGCTAGAAGTGCTGAATAAACAACAGAATATTTCATTACAATTTTTTTACCCCACCCTTCCTCCCAAGAGAATTCTGACCATATTCACCAGCTGATCTAGAGATACAGCTCACAAATTCAAAAGAACTTAGGTTCAGCCCAGAAACAGATAGGAGACATGAATATTAGCTACAGAGTTGAAGTACTGTGTATGCATTGATAGACAATGGATAGCACTGAATCTGAAGCACTGAGCTTTGGTTCACAGGCTCAGTGGGAGCAAAAGAAACGAGCATGAAGAAACCAGTGTCACCTCCCCAAACAACCTGACCTAAGTGAGGAGAAGAAACACCAGCAGCTGAGGAATTGGTGTCCCCAAAAATCCCTTGCTAGGAACAGAAAACCGCAGCCAAAACAATTTCTTTCCGGTTCAGGAACAGCCACACAGGCTTTGGTCCCATGAGCACCCCGCATTTAAAGCACTACGATACCACTTTATACATTCATGGCGTCACCCAAAGAAACATGGGGAATATAGTTTGTCAAGAGTGCAGAGAGGAGTTAGGATACCCATATTTCCCTCAGGGGACGCAGGTGACACTGTGGGTTAAACCACAGAGCCTAGGACTTGCCGATCAGAAGGTTGGCAGTTCGAATCCCCGCAACAGGGTGAGCTCCCGTTGCTCGGTCCCTGCTCCTGCCAACCTAGCAGTTCAAAAGCACATCAGAAGTGCAAGTAGATAAACAGGTACCGCTCTGGCGGGAAGGTAAACGGCGTTTCCATGCGCTGCTCTGGTTCGCCAGAAGCGGCTTAGTCATGCTGGCCACATGACCCAGAAACTGTACGCTGGCTCCCTCGGCCAGTAAAGCGAGATGAGCGCCGGTACCCCAGAGTCGGTCACAACTAGACCTAATGGTCAGGGGTCCCTTTACCTTTATTTCCCTCAGAGAGCTATAATTCCCAGATGCCCTGGGAAGGAGGATTGATTTTTAAAGCACTCTCAACACGTAGCTGCTATAATATTCTCTTTCTGCCACCACTTTGGACCTGGAAGGCCCTGGAAACCAAGAAAATGTCACTGCTAAAATGGCCGCTGCTTCTTTAATGCGAATAAAGCTGGGTCAGCATGAGTCAGCGGCCTGCACCACGTTGTATATATAGAGTGAGAAATGTTAGTTTGTTTGTTGGTTGGTTGGTTGGTTGGTTAGTGTTGAAGTGTACAGTGTGTCAGTCGCTTTTGCACAAAGACTTTTAAGAATAAAACTCTGCAAGGATACTTTTCTCGTGGACTCTTTTATGCCGACAAGGGTCCGAGGACCAGGCTGAGGCAACAAAGGGAGCTCAGAACCTTTTTTTGCTTTTTACAAACACTGACAGAAAAGCAGTAGCAGGAAATTTGAGCATGTCTTTCCTACACAGCAGAAAAATACTGAATGCCCGTTTCCAGATATTGCTTCTTTTTGATCTGGGAAATAAAAGTAGTGGAACTGTACAGGCAGAGATATGCTGTGAAATGATAAATTCCAACTGTACTTCCTTCTGCACTAAGAATCCTACTCTCTCCTCCCTCAACAGAATGAAGCAATTTAAATTGTTGTGCTAAACTGACACCTCTGAACTTTCCAGTTTACACATCAGTAAAAGCAATATTTTGTCTGAAAAGAAATCTGATCAGATTTGCTACAACGGAAAAGATTATCACACTAGGCATCATGGAGATCAGGATGCCTTCAGGTAGATATCGCACTTGACATAGTGAGAACTTCTCTCCCTCCACAACTGCAAAATACTCAGCATGAGTCTGTACTATACATATGCAGTAGAACCGCATGGTACAGTTTTATATTAATTATATTTGACCGGTATTCCACTGTGGGAAGGATTACAGAACCTCCCTGAACATTGAAATCCACCAAGATGGTTCTCACATTGCATAAGTTAAGCAAGTCCAGCTTTTCTTGGTTACAGAGTTTGGACAGCCAGGGTACAAAACGCCCTACTATTGTGAGAGCAGGCCTTTTGCTGCTTTACAAAATACTGTATTTTGTGCTCTATAAGATGCACTTTTTCCCTCCTAAAAAGTAAGGGGAAATGTGTGTGCATCTTATGGAGCGAATGCAGGCTGCACAGCTATCCCAGAAGCCAGAACAGCAAGAGGGATCGTTGCGCAGCGAAAGCAGCGATCCCTCTTGCTGTTCTGGCTTCTGGGATTCAAAATATTTTTTTTCTTGTTTTCCTCCTCCAGAAACTGGGTGCGTCTTATGGTCTGGTGCGTCTTATAGAGCAAAAAATACGGTAAATAGTGTTCAACAAAGCAAACAAACTGAGCTACAGCTTAGATGAAAGGACAACTTAACAAGTACATTTTGTTGAGAGATTAACTACACAGTACTGACTTGACATAGAAGAGATGTGAAACAAATAGCACTTTTGTTCAGATCCACAGAGTTGGATTAAAGCGACTTTGCCCTCCTTCCCTTTAGTGTAGCATGGCGGCCATTCAATGTCAAATCCTAATGCAGCTCCATAGGATAAGGTTGTACTAGAAGATAAAAGGTATTAACAGGATTAGTACAGTGCAATCCTGTGCAGGATTATTGAGAAGCAAGCCTTTCTACATCTAGAGGACATAGATTTGCACAGGTAATATTTGTTAATGTCTTTTCTTCTTTCAAGAAATGCTGCATGACTATCTTATCAGTTCTGTGCCAGACCTAGTACTTGCAAGGATCCTTAGTACTAACTTGACATGAAAGACTGTATAAATCTTTGCAAGGGGGGGGGATGTCCTTCATTTTTTTAATTGATTGATTTTGTGTGTGTGTGAAAGAGGGGGGGGGGAATATTGAGGACACCATACCTCTTTCAATTAATGGCCCTTATTCCTAGATTTTGGAGGTGGCTCCCACATTTGGATCAGATTTGTCTATAACAGCCTAATGAACATAATTTTTTTTTCAGCTTACAAAAAAGAGATGCCATAGGGTTAGCAGTTTAAATTAAACTTTCAGTCTCTTACGCAATATCCTCTGAGAGCAAGGAACAGTCGTTTGCATTATAGCTGTAAACAACAGAACCATGGAATTCTAAGAAGGGAAGGTTGTCTTCCAGGGCACTCCGATGGACTGGATTATTCTGGTTCATAAAAATGCAAAAGAGAGCTTGCTGTAAAGGATGTTTAAGAAATGGTTTTTCAGATCAATCATACTGGCACAGGTCACAGTGCGCTTGCCTTCCTGTCCAGGTTACAAAAGCATCACAACAATTTCTGTCGATAGGTAATTAGAGAAGTTAATGCATCCAATGCATACCAAGAAAATGCTTTGCCCCACGCATATATAAAACATATTCCAACACAGAGATTATTTGCCATGTCACCACATGCCATGTCATCAACTCAATCTCCACTACTCAACCTGCAAACCTTAAGGAGAGTCACTGATGACTGTTCTTTTGGAATACTTTTCAGGTCATGCAATCACAACACCCAGTCCTCATGAGCAATGGTATCAAGCTAACATCCAACACTATTTGGGACATAATAAATCTAAGAAATGCAGCAGTTTTACATTTTTCCGTGAAATGGAAAAATTCTATGTGATTTGCTAATTAGAAACTGCACACAGAAGTACAATCAGTGCTGCATTTAAGAGTCTGCCACTTTTTACTGCTTTTTTCGTTCTTCTTCTCTTGTCAGAATCAAGCCTATTCCCATTCCTTACCTTTTTGTCCCCTTTGGCCTGTTCAGTCATCCACTGAGGTAGTTTATTTGATGAAGAATCCATATTCCTATCAAATTTGTTCGGATTTGTATGTTAACTGGAATAGAAGAAATAACAAGTATGCAACTTGGCTCAGTCTACCCTGAAATGATTTGTGTGGCAAAAGTCAATCCATTCCAATCAGTTATTTGCGGGAAAGTCAGAATATAAGTTTTCCACATAAGTAAATAATATAAAGAAAATATATTGCTTAATCGTAAAATATTCAAAGGAGGAACTGTTAAATTGCAATCATAATCCCATTTATGTGGGAATAAGCCCCATTAAATTTAATAACACTTACTCCTAAGTAGACACGGTTAAGGTAAAGGGACCCCTGACCATTAGGTCCAGTCATGGCTGACTCTGGGGTTGCGGCACTCATCTTGCTTTATCGGCCAAGGGAGCCGGCGTACAGCTTCTGGGTCATGTGGCCAGCATGACTAAGACGCTTCTGGTGAACCAGAGCAGCACACGGAAACACCGTTTACCTTCCCGCCAGAGTGGTACCTATTTATCTACTTGCACTTTGACGTGTTTTCGAACTGCTAGGTGGGCAGGAGCAGGGACTAAGCAATGGGAGCTCACCCCGTCGAGGGGATTCAAACCGCCAACCTTCTGATCGGCAAGTCCTAAGCTCTGTGGTTTAACCCACAGCACCACCCGCGTCCCAGACACGGTTAGGTTATAATAATAATATAATAATAATAATTTATTATTTATACCCCGCCATCTGGCTGAGTTTCCCTAGCCACTCTGGGCGGCTCCCAATCAAGTGTTAAAAACAATACAGCATTAAATATTAAAAACTTCCCTAAACAGGGCTGCCTTCAGATGTCTTTTAAGAGAAGATAGCTGCTTATTTCCTTCACATCTGAAGGTTTCCATAGGTAAAAAGGACTTATTCCACAGAAAGTGTGTTTAGGAATATTTGTAATGTTACAGCCTAATACAGTCAGAAGACAGCCCTGTTTAGGGAAGCTTTTAATGTTTGCTGCATTACTGTATTTTAGTATTTTGTTGAAAGCCGCTCAGAGTAACTAAGGAGATAGTACAAGAATACTTGGCTAGTCTAGATGTATTCAAGTCTCCAGGGCCAGATGAACTGCATCCAAGAGTATTAAAAGAACTGGCAGATGTGATCTCAGAACCACTGGCAGTCATCTTTGAGAATTCCTGGAGAACAGGCGAAGTCCCGGCAGACTGGAGGAGGGCAAATGTTGTCCCTATTTTCAAAAAGGGGAAAAGAGAGGACCCAAATAATTATCGCCCAGTCAGTCTGACATCAATACCAGGGAAGATTCTGGAGCAGATCATTAAGCAAACAGCCTGTGAGCACCTAGAAAGGAATGCTGTGATCACCAATAGTCAGCATGGATTTCTGAAAAATAAGTCATGTCAGACTAACCTGATCTCATTTTTTGACAGAATTACAAGCCTGGTAGATGAAGGGAATGCAGTGGATGTAGCCTACCTTGATTTCAGCAAGGCATTTGACAAGGTGCCCCATGATATTCTTGTAAAGAAGCTGGTAAAATGCGGTCTTGACTATGCTACCACTCAGTGGATTTGTAACTGGCTGACTGACCGAACCCAAAGGGTGCTCATCAATGGTTCCTCTTCATCCTGGAGAAGAGTGACTAGTGGGGTGCCACAGGGTTCTGTCTTGGGCCCGGTCTTATTCAACATCTTTATCAATGACTTGGATGATGGACTCAAGGGCATCCTGATCAAATTTGCAGATGACACCAAACTGGGAGGGGTGGCTAACACCCCAGAGGACAGAATCACACTTCAAAATGACCTTGACAGATTGGAGAACTGGGCCAAAACAAACAAGATGAATTTTAACAGAGAGAAATGTAAAGTATTGCACTTGGGCAAAAAAAATGAGAGGCACAAATACAAGATGGGTGACACCTGGCTTGAGAGCAGTACATGTGAAAAGGATCTAGGAGTCTTGGTTGACCACAAACTTGACATGAGCCAACAGTGTGACGCGGCAGCTAAAAAAGCCAATGCAATTCTGGGCTGCATCAATAGGAGTATAGCATCTAGATCAAGGGAAGTAATAGTGCCACTGTATTCTGCTCTGGTCAGACCTCACCTGGAGTACTGTGTCCAGTTCTGGGCACCACAGTTCAAGAAGGACACTGACAAACTGGAACGTGTCCAGAGGAGGGCAACCAAAATGGTCAAAGGCCTGGAAACGATGCCTTATGAGGAACGGCTAAGGGAGCTGGGCATGTTTAGTCTGGAGAAGAGGAGGTTAAGGGGTGATATGATAGCCATGTTCAAATATATTAAAGGATGTCACATAGAGGAGGGAGAAAGGTTGTTTTCTGCTGCTCCAGAGAAGTGGACACGGAGCAATGGATCCAAACTGCAGGAAAGAAGATTCCACCTAAACATTAGGAAGAACTTCCTGACAGTAAGAGCTGTTCGACAGTGGAATTTGCTGCCAAGGAGTGTGGTGGAGTCTCCTTCTTTGGAGGTCTTTAAGCAGAGGCTTGACAACCATATGTCAGGAGTGCTCTGATGGTGTTTCCTGCTTGGCAGGGGGTTGGACTCGATGGCCCTTGTGGTCTCTTCCAACTCTATGATTCCATGATTCTATGATTCTATGATTCTAGAGTGGCTGGGGAAGCCCAGCCAGATGGGCGGGGTATAAATAATAAATTATCATTATTATTATTACTATTATTATATAATATTATACACGTTTCCCCAGAAGTAAGCCCTCCTCCCGTTTTATAAACTATAACTTGCTGCCAGGTAAGTGCATAGGTGTGCAGCCTAACAACATTGCAAACTGAAGTAACTATGCGAGTATGGAACCAGTGCAGAGAGCCCAGAAGTTACACAATCAATTTTTACGTGTACATACAACCTTATTCAACCCAGTCATAGACATTGCCAGTCCGAATAAGGTTCGGCGTTGAAAAACTCACCTGACCTAAGCCTTCCCTGGGATCCTCATCCTAGCAACCTTTCCCGCCAGACCCGCTAAATAGCCGTCACGAGCCGCGACGCTACCGTCGCAACATAATGACGTCGCTTACCGCGCCTCCCCAGCCCATCCCTTCGCCCTCCCTCCCTTTTCCGCAGCTGTCAACTCTAGAAGGTGAAATGAGGTGAGACGCATGCGCGTAGCTCTTTCCGCGCCCGCCGGCCTCTGGCTCCCGCGCGGCATTCTGGGGCTTGTAGTTTGCGGTTCTGTGAGGGGAGGCGGGAGAGGAGACCGGTAGGCTTTGGCGACGGGAAACGAACCCCCGGGCCCCTCTCCCCGCTCGTCGCCCTGCTTCTTCCGTCCACTGGCGCGGAGAGCGGGCTCCGTCCGGGCTTCCCGGCGGAGGAAACGGACCTGAGGCGGCGGCGGGAGACGGGAGGCGGGCGGGCGGTAGGACCTGCCCGGCTGGGGATGCTCCTCTCCGGCTCCCTGCGGGCGGCAGCGCGGGGAAGGCGAGCGCTGCGGGGGCCAGTGGCGGCTGACTGGCTAGCTGGCGAGCGAGGAAGGAAGGAAGGAGGCGAGGAGCGGCTGACGAGATGGAGTAAGTATCCCCTCGCCCGGCTCCCTCCTCGCCCGCCTCGCCTGCGTGTCATGGCGGCGGGTGATCCTTCCCTCCCCATCCCCCCCCCCCAGCACGGAGAGCGCCGTGTCTGTCGGCCTGAGGAGATGAGGGGGTGTCCGTGGGAACAGTCACCTGCTGTGTCAGGTGGAGGGGTGGGGGGGGGGGGTTGCTCCCGCAGGTAGAAAAAGCGGGGTTGGCTTTGACCCTGGGAGGCTGTTGCCGAGGGCGGCGGGTGGGGGGGAGAGACAGCCGAGCAGTTAGAGAGGCTTGTGGTGGCGGGAAGGCCCGTAATCGGGAAGGGTGGCAATTTCTTTTTTGCCTTTTGCAGGCCTTTATTCCAGGGGTTTCCCCTTCCCCTTATCCCGCATCCCCAACAAAGGGCATGCTTTCTACCTTGTGCCTTGAACGGCGGCGGCGGTAGCAGCAGCACATGCAGAAATTTCAGAAGAGGGGCGCTGGTGTAGGGTTACCTTTTCTTTCTTTTTTTGCTGGCCCTGATCCTGTATCCTAGAATCACAAAGCTGGAAGGGACAACGAGGATCATCTAGTCCCGCCATCCTGCGATGCAGGAATATTTTGCCCAACGTGGGGCACGAACCCACCACCCTGAAACTCTTGACCCTGAGATTCAGAGCCTAGTACTGTGGCAACTGAGCTATCCCAGTCCTGACATGCTGGAATTCAGCAAATGAAGGCTTTTCTATCATATATCATATATTATTATTATTATTATTATTATTATTATCTGTCCCATCTGGCTGGTTTTCCCCCCAGCCACTCTGGACGGCTTACAAAACATGTAAAAAACATTGTAAAATGTCAAACATTAAAAACTTCCCAATACAGGGCTGCTATCAGATGTCTTCTAAATAATAGTCCCTTCTCCAGGAAAAGCTGGCGAAAGTTTCTATATGCTGGGAAGCTATTTAAGGCACAAGCAGGGCCAGTGAAAGTGGGCAGGGGGATGGCAGCCCTACATCACCACTTTTCTCTTTTAAGATTTATGCTCTCTCTAAAATTATTAATAACCTTCAGAAATTTTGCATGTGAAGCTTTTACCACAATGCATCCCTGCCAGGAAAGGCTCCAAATCCCTCCCTGCCCCTTGTAACATCCATAGCTATTATGGGTTGAACGGGCTTTGTTTCTCTCTCCCTAGCTCCCCACAGTACTGTGGGTCGGAATAAAAGGCAAGAGGAGTGTTACAGGAGCAACTTTCTAGTGAAATTAATTATGTACAGAGAGGCTATTGCCGGGAAAGCAGAATAGGCATGCTGGATGTCTATGGTGTTATGCATCTTTGTCATATATTTGTTGTTTTCAGTTGATTGGTAAAGATGGAGAGAGGCAGAGGAGGAGGAGGAGGAAGGAGTGTGGGGGGCTCTGGCCTACACAGGAGCATTTACTCCCAGTCCCAGCAGCAGTATCATTATCCTGCCTCCTCTTCTCAGGCGGGCTGCATGGAGATCCAGGAGCTGGCCTCCAAAAGAGTGGACATCCAAAAAAAGAGGTTTTATTTGGATGTGAAACAGAGTTCCCGAGGCCGCTTTCTGAAGATAGCAGAAGTCTGGATAGGAAGAGGCAGGCAGGACAATATCAGGAAAAGCAAGCTGACTCTCTCCTTGTCAGTAGCTTCTGAGCTAAAGGATTGTCTGGGAGATTTCATAGAGCACTATGCCCATTTGGGCCTAAAAGGCAGCCAGAGTCAACGGAATGATCACGGTAATGGCAAAGAACAAGATTCAAGAAGACGGCAACACCATCACCCACCATCACCTCCAGCATCAGTTGGCTCAGAAGAGCATCTTCACAGCGTCTTAAAAACTGAGTATATTGAAAGAGACAATAGGAAGTATTACCTAGACCTGAAGGAGAACCAACGTGGACGTTTCTTACGGATTAGACAAACCTTGATTAGAGGACCAGGCATGATAGGATATTTTGGTCACAGTTTGGGACAGGAACAAACTATTGTCCTTCCAGCACAGGGGATGATTGAGTTCAGGGATGCTTTGGTCCAGCTCATTGAAGAGTATGGTGAAGGAGACATAGAAGAAAGGAGGAGCGGAGGTGATGAGCCTCTTGAACTCCCAGAAGGGACCTCCTTCAGGGTAGACAACAAGAGGTTCTACTTTGATGTGGGGTCCAACAGGTACGGTATTTTTTTGAAGGTAAGTGAAGTGAGGCCTCCCTACCGTAACACCATCACTGTCCCATACAAAGCATGGACAAGATTTGGGGAAAACTTTATCAAGTATGAAGAGGAGATGAGGAGAATTTACAATGGCCATAAAGAGAAAAGAATGGATACAAGAGGGGACAGTGGTGAAGAACAAGAGGGTCTTGATTAGAATGTATTTCAACTGGCCAAGAAACAAAATAGAAAATTGGCTACAGATACTGATACGTAGTTGTTGGAAGAAGATGCCTTTCTTTTTGTAAGTTCTTCCCTGTTGTTAGATAACACCAATATATAAAATATTACAAGGGTTTGGTTGTCATATTAAATTATACCCAGTAATATCTCTGTGATTTCTATCAGAATAGTTGAGAATAGTTAACCACCCAATGATTCTGAAAATTCCAATAATTTCATGGTCTTCAAAGACTACTTGTGTATAATAGCGCTAAATCTCTTATTACGACCTTTAAAAGAATCTGTATCAGGTTTGTTTTGCAGTGTAACATGATACAAGTAAGGCAGATCTAATTAATGTCTTCTAATACTAACCATAGAGCATTTATGACCAAAACTGATATTTAAATTTTAAATACTTGTATTGGGAAAGGTATCTTTGAATAACTATCTGCTGGTCACTTTATGGTAAAAATCTTGGAAGCGTGGGGGATCAAACCTCTATAGTGTATTGGCCAGTAATTTCATGGTTACCTAATTTTATGATAACCTATTAATTTTAAGTGTCCCAACAATATAAATCCATGTTTGATTGTTTGAGAGTAATGTTTATCATGAATCATCCATTTGTATGGACTGCTTACATCATGTGAGGAGAGTTTTATTTAAATAATGTTGCAACATTTCAAAAGCTATTTTTGTATTTGTGGTGTTAAGGGGCTCCAGCAAGTTGCTGTGATGTGGGAATTTAGTAGGTGGTTACAGTTGGAATTAAAATTCAAAATAAGGAGGTTAAATATGTGATGTGGAAAAGTAGTAGAATAATGTTGTTTTTATCTTTATACTTTATGAAAATGCTTTGAGAGATTTTGGTGCATCACTTAACTGGTACAAAACAGATCTCTGGTTTCACACTGGTGCAGTTGAAGCATTCAATAACAGCTATCAGCACTTCCCTTAAATCTTACATTTCAAATCTATATTATTATTGCAGGCCACAATCTGCACTTCTTCTTTTGTTAAATCATTAACCCATGATCCTCCAGCTTAATGCTGTAGAGTTACATCTTGATCTGTAGAGTGATATCTAGAGACAAGAGTTCCAATCATGAGAAGATTTTTTTTAAAATACCAAGATGATGAATAGAGAATTCTGTGTTGATTATTGATAAAGAAAAGAAAAAAAGTGAACTTGCACCAAAATCACCAAAGGAACTTTAGAAATGTGTGTTACTGTTGTGACAGAGAAGGGGGGAAAGATGTATGGACTTTAATTTCACTGTTTTAGGTGAGTTTCCCAATACAGTGGTGCCTCGCAAGACGAAATTAATTCGTTCTGCGAGTTTCTTCGTCTTGCGGATTTATCGTCTTGCGAAGCACGGCTATTAACGGTACTTAGCGGCTTTAAGAAAAAGGAAACAAACTCGCAAGAACTCGCAAGACGTTTTCGTCTTGCGAAGCAAGCCCATAGGGAACTTTGTCTTGCGAAGCGACTCAAAAAACGGAAAACTCTTTCGTCTTACGAGTTTTTCGTCTTGCGAGGCATTCGTCTTGCGAGGTACCACTGTATATAAAAAGTGGACCTATTCAGTGTTTGGTCTAGTTTCAGAAATAACAATTAATAAGTAATGTCAAACCTAAAACTAAGATTTCCAATTTGGTTATTTTAATTAGTAGTGGCCTACTGGGCCATGATATCATTGAAAGGTTATACATTCATCATAGTATAAAAGTATACTAAGAGATGTTCTGGGGGTGGAAATTAGACATCTGAATGAAAGAGTTCTATGTACTGTTTGTGATGTTTTAAAATTATAGTGAGTTGTCTCAGCCTAAATTACCATATTGCTGATTTGGTGCTGCACGTCCCAATGCCTATAGTAATGGTAGTATTGTTGGATTCCAAAATACAGGATCCATGAATGTAGAAACTCCTGATGCTCACATTCTCACAACTCTCGTCTCCCTATGAGGAACTTCCCCTTCCCCCTCAGTATGCAACATGTTTAATTCTTATATCAGTCAATACGTTTTTATTGGAATTTTATGGGAACTTAATCCTATCCTGTTAAATATGGTTCAATGAAATATCCTGCATTCTTCATATAAACTTTTAATTGATAAAAGTATACAAATTGTCTAACTAGTTGTCAAAAAAAGGCATTTCCCCTGTTTTTAAAACGGAAATAGCTGTGAAGTGGTATCTTTACGCTTCAGTCAGAATTTATATTTGTTTCTACACTGGCATGTGCAATTTTTCATCATTGTATCTAAATCCTGTTTTCTGGATTTTGCCATGGATTCTGTACTCAACCCCACTCCAAATTTTTGTATCCCCATTCCACCAAACAAGACTCAGTTTTCATCTGTTTACAGGTGCAGGTTTTTGTCTTCTTCAGATCAACTATGCCCTTAATTAAATGCAGTGCTTTTTTTCCTTGGGGGACACAGGGGGACTCATAACCCTAAACATTTTGTGAATCTTGGTACTTTCGTCCATTTACTGTATTTATTTTTCCCAATTTAAACTATAAAATGGTGATTTTCTTAAGTCAAAATGAGAGTACCCCTAAACATTTTTTTTAGGAAAAAAAGCACTGATTAAATGCACATGTGAGCATCTGAGACTGACTACACATGAGCTGTAAAGTGGCCATCTACTATATACAGTATACAGTGATCTTGTCTTATCCATTGGAAGCAACTGCTTCTTTCACATTGTCATATCCAAGGGTTATATAGTCAATTTACAAAGCTCAGAGCTTAAATGGTAATTTGGGAAATAGATTCTTTTTACACCTGGCAGTACATCCCCATCTTTGGAGAGTGGCAATAACATGTAGTGTTTGCAGAAGGGTCTGTTATAATGTAAAGAACTATTCTTTGCACCCCAAAAATGCCATGTCCCTTAAACTTGAGAAAAACACAAGCTTATTTGCACTAAAAAGCGTGGCCAAAAACAAATCTAGGAGGGCCGGGTGGATAAAATCAATTTGTACCTCTTGAATTATCTGTTCTCATGAGAGAATTTTACAGTAAAGCCCTGACCTCTCTTTTAAAACTATGGTCCAGACAGAAAGTCTGTCAGTTTTGTGATTTTGATAATAATGCACTTTATATTTTATAAATAATAGAAGCACATTTCTGCTACAGGTCTGGTACAGTGTGTTTCAATATTATACTCTAAATCAGTATAAAAATGGCTTTCTGCATATATGTCTGTCAGTGATCTATTTTATGGATTAGATCAAATTACACTGGCATGATTGAGTAGAGCAGGCACCACTTTGAAATTAATTTCAAAATATTAGTGGCCTGTTTTTTTCAGAAATATTGAGTACATTTCTCACTGGATTTGAATAATCAACATTTCTGAAACTCAGATGCTTCAATAGATTTTTAAGTAACTTATTACTGCAGCTGCTGCAGATGTGGGTTAAATAACTTTATCCTATCTGTAGTTTTGCAGTGTTGTCACATAATTCCTCTTCCTTCCATCAAGAGTCCTTTTTGGGGACTAAATTTTATGTGGTTTACACCAGGTTGGTAGCAGGTGACGTGTGCTGGCTATATCTCATATAATGTAGCCTCTCTCTTGCTGAAGTACAAACCTAGAAAGTTGTTATCACAAAACAGTTGTACAAGTGAGTTCCGCAGGACTGTTAAAATGACTGTACTTTGCACCAATTCTATGAAAATATATAGCACATTACACTAACTGAAAAGCAAGTAAGTTTGATGAAAAAAATTGCAGAAAAACCATCCTTATTCCTATACTTAAAAGAGTGGAATAAAAGATATCTAATGTGTCAAAACCAGACAGATTTAAAAACTAGAAATGAAGATGGAGATACTATTTCATAGTGACATCATATGTGTATCTCAATATTAAAACTTATTTTTTCTTAAGGATCTGCTCTTCTAAGGACCAGTTCTCCCTGTCCATTTCTCTCACACATGAGTAGTGTTACTGTTGTAGTAGCTTAAAAGTACTGGGTAAATAGACTACGGTAATTCTCCAATTGTATTCCAAGCAAATTTTCTTAACATTTTCAATTTAGTTAATTTTGTAATTAATATGTTATGGGCAGTGTTATTTTTCTGGAAAAAAATGGTGCCGGAACTCACCATGAACGCTTCCCTTGTTCTCTTAAAATGGCAATGAAGCCCACCTAAGAGGTGCCAGAACTGAGTTCCGGCTGAAAAAAAGCCCTGTTTAAGGGGACCATATCATTAAAATATGAGAATCACATGCTTTGTGTTTGCACACAAATTATAGCACATTCCATCTTCCATTCATCAGCAGCACGCCCTTCCATGGCAAAACAAACAAAGTCTTTCCTTTAACATTGCTAAACCTAGGTTTAGATTTCTGTGAACAGGCTTATGATAGTAGCACCTTACCCATCCTTATCTAGATGCCTGCCCAAACTCACAAAAGGAAAAGTAACATATATGTTCAGATAATAAACCAACATGGCTAGGTTATTTTGGAGATAACAAAACCTTTTCTCCCCGAGCAAACACAACAACATGAATCACTCTTGACTATATATGTGGAATACTTGTTTACAGCACATTTCCCCCACATAAGTGTATACCCCAGAGCAGTTTGTAAGCTCTTGCATAAAGGGGAAAAAGGACAGTGTGAATCGGTTCTAAGATTTAGGGTGGTACCCAGTGTTGCACAAGCAGAATTTCCCCTATCCTCCCTACTGCACCCCCTCAGGTCCCACTTCAGATCTGCTCCAAAGCCTCTCCCAGCCCTTGGAAGTGGATTTGGTGGGTATTTGGGGGTCTGCCAGGTAAAGGAGAGAAAAGGAAATTCTGTTCTGCTAGCGGTCAGACACAATTGGAATATCCCCCTTAATATATCTAATAAGATATTTGCAGTGATTGTATCTTTACTATATGCATGTTGGCTGATATCCAATGTTAATCAAACTCGAAGTAGACCTATTGATTTCAGTTGGTCTGGTCTCAGAACGATGGTTGCGTATCACCCATTATTATATATTAAGCCTTTGACCCTGAAATCTCTTTATTTGAATTTAAAAATAAGATCTAAAAATCAACTTTTGTACAAACAGAAATTTCAGGTAAATGTTTAGCTCACCAAACTGTTTAATTTATGAGTTACCCCATATTTTCAATATAAAACTTTTTTTAAAAAAAATGGATTTTGGTATGCAACACAGAGAGGCAGGCCTCTCAGTAGAGTTAAAAGAAAAATAGCAGCAAAAATGCTTCTTAAAATACAAGATGAGGTTGTAAAGTGCAGAGTGAAGGTGTAATATTGGATGCTATAGTGTAGCCTTCCTCAACCTGATGCCCTCCAGGCGTTTTTGGACTACAGCTTCTGTCATCCTTGACCACTGGCCTAGCTGCTTAGAACTGATGGGAGCTGTAGAGCGAAGCTTTAGGGAAGAATACCATAGTGTTTCATGTAATAGTTGAACTGCAAGTCTCAAAATAGTGCTGATATTTAAGAACAATCCAAAATACTGTACCCGCATGGGGCAACATCAGTGATATACACCCATTTGCACAATGGAAAGCTGCTCATGCAGTAGGACTTTTGGTTTTTCTTCTCCCCTCTCCATCCACAGCCTGCCCCCTAAATCTGTTCCAGAGGATCCCTCAACCATATGGAACAAGTTTTAGGGGCACACAGAGGGGCTAATGGAGGAAGGGGCCCCCACTGCATGAGTGGATGCCTGTTCTCACCCATGATATTTTATTGGGATGCAGATTGGTAGGAGCTTTTAACGTTATATGCTTGTTAGTGAAATTTTCTGCATTTTTAAATTGTTTAATAAAGTGGCTTAAAAACTCCATAGGGAAGAGAACCAGCAAGGTTCAGGAGGGACTGATGATCATTTATTGATAACCATGTTAATTGAAACTATAGCAATTTGTGTAGTAGCAATATATTTAGTTTAGTATTTAGCTCTTGCTGTAGATTAGCTGCAGTTTGATTAAATTAAGCTCTTTATAATCGCAACATACTGGTTCAAATTCATTTGTATGTGCATGTAAAACATTTTCTTCATCATCTTTGTTGCAATGTCCAAAATGAAGTTTGCTTTTTCCATTTCATTGTTTTCAGAATCACTTTTATTTCCTAAACACATTTTGTAATAGTAAAGAAGTGGAGTAAATATTTTATTTGGTTGAAGTGGAATGAAAACATGTGACATGCCATACCTAGGTATTTTCCATTTTTTAAGCTAGAAAAATGCCCGTCTGATATTATGCTAGCTGAAGAATCTGTAGGCAACTCTAAGCAACTTTTTGCTGTTACAAATAAGCTTGGCTCAGATGTCATATTTCCAATCGCCCAAACCAAAAAGAGAGTCATATTGTTGGTGTACAACTCCTTTCATCCCTGAGCAACAATGGTTTATAGCAGGGATAGTTAACATTTGCCCCTGTAGATATTGGACTACAACTGCCATCATCACCCTCAACTATTGTCCATGCAGCCTGGGGCTGATGGAGGTTGGAGTCCAACAACTTCTGGGGGAGCACAGGTTAGCCACCTCTGCTTTACACTCTACCCTCCCTTTTCATTATCAGAGTAAAATTCTGGTTTTCAGCTGGAGGTTTTATCATTAATTCTGGGTTTGTGCATAGTATAGCTCTCTGGTATGGATGCTCCAGCATGATGTAGCTTGCCCAAACCAGGTAGTTGTTTCTCTTTGTACTCTTGACTTAACTAGTGAGATAAGAGAGTGCCTGAGTAGAGGACTTATTCCCAGTCATCCAAAACATAATTTAGAACAGATCTAGTACAGCTGAACTTTTCCTGAGAATTATATACAAACTGATTCAAGCTAGTTTAACAGTTTTGGAATTTCCACTGACATATAGTATGGTAATCGTCAAGTGGTTCAGTAAAGTTTGATGACATGGTAACAGACATTTTTTTAGTGAATGTCCGCAAGTCATCATTTGAATCTGCATGTAAAGGAAGTGCGGGAGATTTTCTTAATACTGTATGTATATGAAAGTTGCAATCCTTTCACTGTTTTTGAAATTATTTCATTACCGCCATTGAGGATTTTTATGCGAGTGGGTTTTTGCTGTGGTTTTGCAAAACAAGGTTAATTTTGAGAGCAATCCTACATGTAGATTTTTACGCTAACACTACTTCCAGAGCCCCTCTGAACCTTGTTTGTAGATGTGATAGATTTATTTATTATATTTCTCATACTTTCAAGGATTTGCTTAAACACAAATAAATATAGCTCTTGAGATAGCATTCATATGTTTCAAATGTAACATGATTGATAGCAATCAAAATCTCACTGCAGCCAAAACTTTACTGATCTCACCGTATTGAGATCAGGAGTGTGCTGTCGCATTGTGTACTCCCTCCTTGCATGAATCGTCCCGTCTTTTCATAGTTTACATTAACTATGTTGTCATTTCAATCTGCATTGCTGCTAGTCATGCTGTAGGATGAAGCCTACATTGTGCTAACTAAGGTTTGCAAAAGCACTTCAAACCCTGGTTTCACAGATCACCACTTTGGTTAACACATCATGGAGAGGGAGGAACTTGCAATAGGAGAAGGCAGGACAACAAACAGGTCTTTATTTAGTGCCATCTCTGCAGCACATGTTATCTGTGATTCTGGATTCCTTGATTTAGAAAGCAACAGCAGAATATGGAGTTAAGATACTGCCCTGCCAGATGTGAGTGGGGTGGGGGTTACTGTTCTATTATTGTAACACTTGAAAGTTTAGTAAATGTACTTAAGATATTTAAAATGGTAAATTCATACTAACTCACAATTGCAAGATAACTGAAGCTTCACTGAGAAGCAAAAATACTAACCCTTAATTAGTTTTCTGCCCATCTTTCCCTCTGCTTCAAAGGTTTAAAAAACTGTAGAGCTGTGAAGTGAATGCAGGTTTCTGCTTTCTCGGTTTTTCCCATGTGCTCATTAGAGGAAGCAGGGTTCTGGTTCAGAATAAATCTATCAATACTATAATGCACTAATGTTTTTTGTGGCAGCAATGAAGCCTCTGGCACTAATTTGCTGAGCTGTGCTGATGTTGCAGAGGCTGAGCAGCGATCATATTGCAAACTGAGCAGCAGAGGAGGCCTTAGAAAGAGGGAGCTTTGAGTCAGGGTTGCTAGAGAAAGGGAGGGAATGATAAAGAGGAGGCTGGGTAAAGGAGAAGGCAGGCATATTGAGGCAGGCTATTTTAAGGGGAAATGATAAGCAGCAGCGAATAGGAGAGAAGATGTCAGCAAGGTGCCACATTGAGAACCCTTTAGAGCCGATGTCTGCAGGACAAAAGAAAAGGGATTGGTGGAGTTCTGCACAGGGAGTAGGGAAAGAAGAGGGAAGGCTCTTATAAGCACAGGGGAAGCAATGGCTTTATGAAAAGAGAAATGGAAGCAAGAATGGAGCACAGGAACATAAGGAAGTAGAGATTTTCTAAAGGAAAAGTCTGATGAGTGATTGACCACAGCTGTGGCCTTGGGTCTCTAATTTAGAGCTAAATTGATGGAAATAATCTACATTAAAAGATGCTTGAGCTTTGGTTGTTCACTCAGTATTATGTATTCAAAGCGTTAAGATACTTCTACAACACATAGCTGAAGTTTAATATACACATCAGTGCACAATGATTACTAGGGGGAAAAAATCTGAAAATGCACATTTTCACCTCCCTCAAAATTAGCACATGACAGGG
Source organism: Podarcis siculus (assembly GCA_034642415.1). NCBI lineage: Eukaryota > Metazoa > Chordata > Lepidosauria > Squamata > Lacertidae > Podarcis > Podarcis siculus. The sequence continues at coordinate 7,505,223 of JAXCMG010000032.1, read as the reverse complement.
GCTAACTTTTTAGGACAGAGCAATCAGCTGTGGAATAAGGAATGAAAAGGATTTCCAGTGGCAACTTGTTTGCAAAAATGAAGGTGGTGTATTTACCAGCCTTTCATGTAGAAATATATGAACTGTACAACTATACTTTGGCAGAATTTTTACTAAGCATGATTGTCTCTATTTTACATAAGAATTTATTATAGAATGTGTGTGGGAAAGCTGTATACATGCATATGTATGTGTACTGTTAAATAATGTCATTGCTGGACATAGCAAAATTCTTAAACAGTATCTATTCTCAATGGTGACAGATGAATTCTTGGATTTAGCCAAATAAGCATTTCAGTGTTTTCAAATGCTCTAGTTCCACAGTCTGTATGTTCTTCTCTGCCAACTAAAGCCCTGTGCTAACCCTGAGTATGTTGCTGTGGGGGGGAAAGTGATCACCTTTAACATACATTCACACATCAACAAGCTTTCAGATATTTGAAATGAATTTAGCTGAGTAACAAACTACCGTATTTTTCGCTCTATAACACGCACCAGACCATAACACGCACGTAGTTTTTAGAGGAAAATAAGAAAAAAAATATTCTAAACGAAATAGTGGATATATGATTTTTGTGGTTCATGCTGTGGCCACAGGCATGTGATCTGACAGTGAGTTTGGAGTAGCCCAATGCAAAAATCCTGAGGATCCATGTGGATCCATGCTTTGTAACCACGGAGGAGGGAAGGAAGGGGAACCATGGATCCTCTGCTCACGACTGCAGCAGATCCCCCCCGCCACCCGCAGGCATTCGCTCCATAACACGCACAGACATTTCCCCTTACTTTCTAGGAGGAAAAAAGTGAGTGTTATGGTGCAAAAAATACGGTACCTGAAAAATGCTAAGAAAGATTACATATAACTACTGCTGATCTATCAGTTATAAATAGATACCTATGGAGAGTGCATACATGTGCTTGAGTTGTTCTTTATTACTACAAATAGGTATGAGGCACCTGAACATAGATGCCCTATACCAGTATAAAAAGCAGCCACACAAAGCAGTGAAATATCAAAAAATGTTATCTCTGGTTTTACACTTTCACACATCCAGTATATGCCCGTTATACTGGCTCCGATTCTTTAATTCTATATTCGCTGTTTTCTCCTTGCTTATGTCTTGATCTCTTTTTTCTGTTTCTTTCTGCAGTGCTGGAAAAGGTTGCTAATATCATTAATCTAGCACTGAGCCAAATGCAATAAAATATTTTGAATTCAATTGGGCTCTTAGGTTAAAATGCCATTAATATTCACATACGTGTCAGGGCTTCCCCAGTGTTCATTTCCTTGGGCCATTTCAAAGAACCCCCATGTTTTAGGACTGCTGGCTGTGGTCTAGAAAGTATAGTTCACCTGTTAGTAGGTAAGTGGCGTTTAGGCAATCCACCGTTTTCCCAATTTTTCAGAAATCGTCTGAGAAGGACCACCCCCAGTTTCATATTTACCAGGATTGGCAACAATCAGATGCAAAAATGAACCAGCATAGAATAAGGTAGTAATTCCCACATAAGGTAGTCCGGAAGTAGAGCTGATGATTTAGCTCCATCCTTTAATCCTACGTGGTAGGTTTTATCTGCATAGGGCTATAATAACAACTAGCTCTTATAACAGAAGCAACCCAAAATATGCTTGGACTTAAATATAAAATTTGAAGTTTATTTTGTTTTTGTTTCAGTCAAGTGTGTGTGTGTGTTTAGTCAAGAATTTTCATATTTTAAACTAGATTTTTAAACTCTAGATTTGCATATCTTATGCTCACATGAATGATAAGCAAACGGTAATCTTCTAATAAAAAAATAGTGTTGGCCTATCCCTATTGTCTTTTCATGGCAGCACTTTGTGTTTGAAGAGCACTTTGATATTGGAGAAATTTTGTGATGAGCTGTTAGGCAATTAGTAAAGAATAATGATGTATCATGCAGGTAATGGGGCAATGTCATTACACATTTTAAAATATTAAGCTTTTATGCTATAATAGAAAACATTATCTACCTAATAATTTGCGACTGAGTCCAGCTATCCTAGGAAGATATTCTAACAAGCTTAATATATAGCCTCCAAATAAAGATTTCCCTTCAAGTGGTGACTAGCTAATCTCATTTCTAAATATTTAATCTTTCCCAATTTATTTATTTTTAATCCTACTTCAAGTTGTGTGTTTTCTTTCCCCACAAGATAATAGAACAAATAGCTCTCCTTATCAAGATCTTGCATGACATTGTCATTTTTATATAGTAAAGTATAAGTAGGTGGAGGGACTTTCTGTGCCCCCCCCCCCATATAGTAACGGACACCAGAAGCAAACATTTTGCCATTTCTAATTTTATTTTGACCAAATACATGATCCTAATTGTAGAATTCTACAGTTTTAGAGTGGTTGCTTCATTAGGCTACAGTCACTTGTAGCCCCACTTGCCTGAAAGTAAGCTCCACTTAGGAGTAGACATATTTAGGATAGCACTACAGCACAACCAACAGACATGTGACACCTTGAAAGGCTAACCAATTTGCTGTAGCAAAACATAGCTTACATTTTTAAAAATAATAAGCTCCAAATGGTTTAGCCTTGGGGCTAAACCCCTGATTATCTGGGTTGTCCTTTTCTAGATGTTCCCCAGGTTTATGGTATTGATTTTAAGGTGAGGCAAAATGAACTGTACAAGATTCCAAATGTGGCTTTACCATGGAGTTGTATGAAAGTATTACAATACCAGCAATTTTATTTCCATTCCTTTTCCTAATCCCTGAAATTTAATTTGCTTTTTTCACAATCACACAGTCTCTTCCCCAATTAGGTACTGCCAGTTCAGACCTCAAGTATGTCTGTGGACAGAATATTTTTGACCCTAGTGAGTATTGCCTTAGAATTACATTCATTGAACCCAATTTGCTTGACCTTCATCAGTATTGGAGAACCCAATTTGCTTGACATCCATCCTTTTAAGCCCCAGAGATAGACAAAAATGGAACAGTCTCCCCTCTGGTTTTCCATTGAACTGGCTGGCTAAGGAGCAGGTGCTATTTGCATAAAAAACTTTTAATTTTAAAAGAAAACAGGTTAGTTAGAGCAACGACTGCCAAAGTTAACACTTTGTACTTTTCTGAAGTACCAAAACTACAATCCTGTTGTATGGAGAATTATGACCCTCTCCACAGTTAAGAGAGATTTTAGAAGAGATGTAGTGAGCCAATGGTGCATGTTCAGGCTATACTACTACTAGTTCACATATGCACCTTCATTATTTAAATTATTTTTGACTGGCAGCTGAACATGTAAATTAGTGCCATTGAAAAGCACTGCTAAAGTGATGGGAAGAGATACAAAACTTCCATCTAAGATGTTACATGTCAAATGACCCATTCACACATCATCGTATGAGCAAACCTGCCATTAATGGGATGACCATACACAGGCAAGATATGTATTTCTGCATTAATAACCACCAGAAGTGCAGATAGCTAAAACTGTTAGTTTCTGCATTTTTAAAATGCAAAGCTGAGTAGTTGAGGAGGTTCCTTCTTTAGGATGCAGTTTTCTCGTTTTTAAAGGCTTATATAAGTGTATTAAATTTCTCTTCCCGAGTTGGTTTATGGAATGTTCAGGGTTGGGCATTTTATAGTCAAGATCTTATATACTACACATTTCACTCTTTGATCTGAATATACCTTGATTTGTGTAATATAACTGAGATGTGTAATAGGCATACTATACTCAGTCACAAAAACAATACATTTAGCATCCCAGGCAATGCTAGAAAGGTTCTCAAGGATGCCCCGCTCACCTGGACTACAAGGGCAGAGCTGATCCATTCTGCATGTTTTCAGCACACCAAGAAAATATTTTCTAGTGGGCTTCAATGTGCTGGAACCAGTAGCAGCTCTCCTTTTTCTTATCCTGTCTCTGTTGTACCATGGTGGAGTGGGATGCCGTTTTCAGCGTCCCAAAAGATGTGACAATAAGACCATGGAGCTTCAAGCTAACAGCATGATATATTTAGAATATTTCTTTGCCAGCGCTTGGCTCCCTGATGCCTTCAAATAGCTTCATGATTTTTTTCTGTGCATTTTAGAGACTCATGCCTTTGTGGCATGGGAGACAGAAAATGTATGAATGAAAATAACATCAAGTTCACTAACAATGCATTCCTAACCTAAGGCTGCAATCCTTACCCCAGTTACCAGGCAGTAGGACCCACTGAATTCAGTAGGACTTATGTCTGAGTACACATGGTTAGTAATCCATTAGTGTTATTTCTTTTTCTTTTTTGCTCTTGATGTGTAGAGAGAGATTGTGTAAGTATAGCCGTGAGTCTGTTCTTTATAAAGCAAACTCGCATGTGGAAGCATGGATGAAGCCAAGCTTTGCCTCATGCTAATGTTTGGCAGGCTCTTCAGGGAGACTTCAGATAGACTTCTGGTTTCAGGTAGCAGACACTTCAGAAATAGTTGTTCTGGAAGACGCGTAAGAAGTATTGGTACTTTTGCTTTTCAAATTGTCTTCTGCCGATTAAGTCTACAGACTTGTATTATAATGTAAAGCTATTATACAATGTAAGTTGTTTGTACATAGTTGCAGCCTGGACAATAGCACTGCATATTTCTTTAAACATAGCAAATTGTAATGTGGAGCACATTTGCCATGGCATGTGCAGCACCTGTGCTCTCCGCTCTTACTTTACTCTCTTAAGTAATGTGACAGTATAATTAGGTTTGGGATACTAACCTAAACCATGATCAAAGCTAGCACTTTAAGTACTTGTAGTCACTTTTCTTCTTACTATATGGAGCACCGCACTTTTATAAATACTAGTAGCACTGAGTTTCAAACTTTTTTTGCCCCCATATTTGTGTAGTCTTTACAGGGTGTATGTTTAACAAAGGGTAATGGCTGTATGAAAATAGATTTCCATGAATGTGGCCACTGCCTGGTGCCTAACTTTTATTTTATTTTATGTTTTAAAAAATTATAAACTGCTGAAAATGGGGATGAGATCCAGACTATATGTTGTAACTGTAAATGGAACCGTCCCAAATTGCTGACATCTAGACAAATCTGATTTAAAAAGCCAACCCAAAAAATGTGCATATGTACACCCACAGGGGCACAGGCTTTCAAAAACATCAAAACTTTTTAAATACCGTAAGTAAGAACAGCACAAGAGCTTGTGTTTTAAGCTTTGCATTATATCGACAGAGTATGAAGTAATTAATGTGGTTTTAAATGTAGAGTTCTGTAGACATAACATTTGGTAATGGATGTTTTTAGCATGGGGAATTACCTTGGATAGGCAAGAGTCACTCACAGCTATAGTTCACTGTGTGCATAAGCATTGCTTAAGCAGTTAGGAAAAAATTATGTACTGTTTCTGTAAATTAGTTTGACTTATACTGTATTGTATTTTCGACCGTAAAACAATTCCCCCCCCCCCCAGCAAGGTAGAACTACAGTGCATTAGAAGAAACTGTCACTAGTTCTGCTATTGCATTTGTGGAATGCTCTTAGCTTACAGAAAGTTTACTAAGGTTGGGTGGAAGCTTCTACACAATTATTAAATTTCTGTTGGTTACAAATAAAAACATCAGGATCTTTGTTCTACTTATAGAAGAAACTGACCTAAAAAATAATAATGCATTGTCTAATTTATATCCTTACCATCAACAAACGTGCTAGCTCTACATGATATGAAACCCTTAAATGTGCTGTTCCAGGTTTACTTCACGTTGCTAAATACCTTAAGAACTTGGAAATAAATTAACTTTTAAGGCCTGGGCAGCTTACAAAAAATTGAACCATTTTGTGCAAATATTTTTTTCTTCTGAATACAGCTGTTTTCTAGATATCACTCAATAAATGCTAGGGAGATTCTTTCTAAAGAGCCCAAAATATTCATACTCTTTAAGGTTCTCATGTGCCCTCATTCAGCTGGCACAATGCAATTACTGAAGCTAGCCTCTGAGGATTAGAAACTATACACAAACAGTTTTTAAGTGCACTATTTATGATGGCGTCCAGATGTTGAGACTGCATGTACAGTTCCCGTTACTCTCTCCTTATGAAGAACCAGAAATGCAGCCCTAATAAAATGATTAGTGTCAGCAGAACCCATTGTTTGTTCAAGGATGAGGAAGGTCCAAACAAGGCATATTGATTAGGAACACACAGAGCTTGATTGGGACCTTAGTTTTAAAGTGCCCTGTGATGTGTTACCAGTCTTGACTAATAAATTGAATTTTGCACAGTCCACTTTCATATCAGTAATAATCCTAAATGAGTTTTAGGAACCCACGTGATTTTTTTTTTACGATATAGTGACTATATCAGTCATGTTGATTCTGCCACATCAGTGATATCTGTCTCATCAACTCTTCAAATGTAATGATCTATTCCAAATTCAGAGCATTATATTATAAGAATGTCACTCTTCACACTGACCTAACCTAAATATATTTAACTAGAATAGTCAGTATATTTAGTCCCTTTGCTAGCTGTGATTAAAATTATGTGAAAGAGCTTCTATAGTCAAATGGAAAATTGTGTAAAATGTACTAAAAATCTAGCAATGTCCCCTTTTCTAAGCTAATATACAACAAAATATTACAATATGATCCACAAATAGCTGAAGCATTAGATATAAAGGGTAGGATTCAAAGAACCATGCATGGTATTGCTCCCCTACCCCCCGGTCCTGCCAGGCTGCTCCAGCTCCCTTACAAAGCTATTACCAGAGTTGGGGGGGGGCTATGCAGAGCTGCACTCAATATTGTGCCTGGGGTTGCATCTAGAAAGGTGCATGTATGGACCTCTTTGGATCCCATCCATTGTAGTTTTAATCCAGACCAATTTGCCAGGCTAGTTTTGTGGATCGTGTCTACAGTAGGCTAAACGGTTTGCAAGGTATATATATATATATATATATTTACTTATACAGATTTAGGAGAAGAGAAACTATAAAATTGGTGGTCCCCTTCAACTAGACCTCTATTTTCCCAATGTTCTTTTCTTAGCCTGAAGATAAAATGTTCATGTAAAAATATTTCTAAGGAATAATGAGCTGCTTTTTAAAAAAAGATAAAAACATTGTAACGGCACACAGGCAGTGTTTAACCTTAGTTGGTGGTGGGTTTGTTTTTCTTTTCAACAGCATGTGTAGTCATTTTAATTATCATTTTAGTATTCCTCCATAAGTGTAACGGTAATTTTGCAGCTGCACCTATAATCAGAATATGGCATTACAACAGTCAAGTTACTCAAAATCATGTGCATAGCAGGTAGCGGTTTACTCTGTGTGTGTATTCTTCCCCAATGGTACTATTCTTCAGTAGGATATTCTTAACCAAAAGGTGTGTTAAAGTCATGGCATGAAAAATTGTAAATGTAAACGAGTACATGTAATGCTAATTTAAAAGAATTTTCTTAAATTTATGTGATGCTTAATATTTCCTTAGAAAATTTGTTTTAAAGGTAGATCACTGTTCTGAAGGATGTTGGTCCTAATGGAATAAAAATAATGGAAATAAAATGCATGTGTTACAATTGTAGACATGGTAAAGAATTAAATGTGAACTTACTGTACGATACCGACTCTGTTTTCAAACAATCTGTTTTGCTGTTCTATTGTTAACATATATTTAAAAAGCAAATGTACTGTAACTTAGCACTTTTTTTCCTATGTGCCCTGTTCTCACTATACTAGAGGTACAAAATGGCATAGGTGTGGAACATGTAATCATGCCTGCATGTATATTTCAGGGTTTTTGCTTTTCTTGATGTACAAGACTGGTCTCTGCAGACATCATCTCAAGTGCAAAACCCTCTCTATCTATTGACTTATACTGTTACCTTACACAGTTCCAGAAATGTTTTTAAAGCAACTTAAGTTCAGGGTCTCTTTACATGATCTCTTTTCTAAAAGATAAGTGTTGGCCATTAAAGACCTTGGGGATAATTCGTTTGAGCTCCTAAACACCTAGCTGAGGATGTAATCACATATGCCTTTAACAGGATAACATTTAAAGTTTTTGAATGTGGCAACCCCATACTTGCCATCAAGCAAGTACAGATTTGAAAGGGATTTACTGTGCACTGCAAAACCCAGAGAGAGATCATGCCAACAAGAAATGGCCAGAAATGCATGGAATGGGGAGCAAAAAAAAAAAAAGAAAGAAAAGTGGAATTGAGTATTAAGGGCATATGCAAATCTATCCTGAGACAGCACCACATATAGGTGTCACAGTAAATTTGCTTAATTTCATTACAAGCATTGCAGAACATCAGAAAATGAGGAAGAATGTACTCTCGTGAAGAGACCTCTCAAGCAGGACACAGTAACGGGCTAACAATTAAATTCAGTATTTTGCTATCGCTTATTGTTTGGGTGAAAGAATTAAGACTCGGGGTCCTGTTCACTTGAGGTACTTACAAAAATGAAAAGGGAGGCATTCAAGTACATGAATATATTGAATACGAGCCATTGCTTATTGAAGGAGGGTATATTTTTCCCAGAGCAAAGTGTTGAGTACGGACAGGTAAAGGGTCTTAGTGAGAGAAAGGATGCTTGAAGAGGAAGGAATACAAATTATTTTGGCTGTGATGCAATCAAAACAAGCCTTAGGATACACACACACACACACACACACACACACACACTCACACTGAATGACACATTTCAGAGCAAGGTTGAATATTCGCTCACATTTAAAGAAAATCTGCATGGCTCTAGAAAGCTAGCATGACAGAGAAAAATGGTTCTAACACAGCCTTTTTCTGATACCTGTATGCTGATTTTTCTGTACAGGAGTTTGTAATATGGAGAAGCTTTAAGTCTTGTGGTCCCTTGTCTTCTGAAGTAGCACAGTCCTGGCAGGACTATACTGCATGCATTTTCTGAACATGTGGGTGAACTCTCAGCTAGTCAGCACATGACGACACACAGCTTGAATGTGTGATCCACTTCCATTGAAGGATTATGTAGGATGAGAGAGCTCCGATTACCTATTCAAATCCATATATATGGTCATCATTTTAATCAATGTGATAAACATGAATGCATGAAGTTCTTCAAGTGATTAAAAAGCTCTGCTTTTTAACTAGGCTGGGATTGAGAAGACACTGAATTTTTGCTGAGAGATGTCAGTAAACCAGGATCAGATGTGAAGTGGGAAAGTAAGGCTTATCTGTAGAACAGTATGTGCTGTAAAGCATCAAGCTCAAAACTAAGCAGCCAGGAGTCAGAAAACAAAGATCATAACCAAATGTACATGGATACTATGGGGCTCTCTTCAGAGGAAGAGGGATTCAAAAAGGCAAGGTAAGATTGAAATAGTAATCAAGTTGCTTTAAAGCTTACAGAGGAGATAGGCTTCAAAATCCATGTTAAAGGGAAAACAGGAGGTAAGGGTGTTTAGGTGGTGGCAGGGTTTTAGTAGTGAAAAACAGGCATATCAAATGAGATATAAATGGCCATAATGGATGGCATAGATATGTACAAAACCAATGGCAGGCACAGAGTTTAAAAAAATGTCCAGGATCAGAAGACAGGTGTTGTTCCTGGGATCAAAGGGAGGAGGGAGATGCATGGAGTCAAAACTTTGTATGGAGAAAATGGAACTAGGAGGCTTAGTGATTATAGTCAATGAGGTAGAATCATTATGGCTCTTGTTACATTCCAAGGCCACTGCTATGTGCAGGGAGCAGATTTGTAAAAAGGGAGTATTCTAAAGATTTCCACCCTGTTAGCAGTTTTTAGCTCTGTCAGGGCGCAGGGCTAAAAGCTTGGTAGCACCCAAATCTTAAACTATCCCGTGGTCTACTGTAAGTTTATTCATAGACTGATGACTGCTTCCAGGCATTTCTCTAATTATTCTATAGCATTTCTTCACATCGGACTGTTAAAGGTAAACACACAAGATGCAGTGAAGCTTAGATTAAAAATGAGTACCTAGAGCTCTAAGTTTAAACTACTTAATAGTTTATCTCACTTTGAATTTTTAAAAAAGTTGAATCATTTGCCACTGATTCCAGCTACCCGTACAATGCTTCATTTGTTTGGTTTTTGAGGCCATGTAAATACCCGACCCTGAAATTCAGACTAAGTAAGCCTATCAGCAAACTCCCTGTGTTACACTCAAGATTTGCTTCTAAAATCTTCAGCATACTCTAGTATTAACGGGGTGTTCAGATGTGACTTGTCATGTACTGTACTCAAAGGTTCATTGATCAGTGACTGTATTGTACTGTATGAATAATCATAAATTGCCTTGTATTGTTTATAATAAGACTGTACTAAGTACCACACAGATTTCCATGTTCCAAGTTTGTCAGCAATGCATGTGGGCAGTTAGGTCCTGAAACTATGTGGTGCTAACTCTTCCATATCTAATGGTGCTTTTGTGGATGCTAACTGCTGACATGCTGGGGAGGAAAAAAAAGCTTGAAGTTGAAAAGTGTCTCATCCGTTCGTAAAAGTAAAAAACAACCATGATTTAAACTTGAATTGTTTCACAGTACCATTGACAATCCGGTGTTTTATATGTGTGTACTTTTTATTGGGTTTTCAGATGATTCTTCAAAAAGCAGCTCTCCCATTTCTCCTATAAATGGATTTGTATTTGACCCAGGCAATAGCCTTTTCATGTTGACTGCTTATCCCTGCCATCTCTGTTTGAATCCGGTGAATATTCAGCCTGCTTATGTATTTTCAGGGTGGTGGGCAGGGGAAGTCACATGAGATGTTCTTATTCACACAATCACTCCAGAAGAGTAAGACAGTTCCTTCTTAAAAAACACTTATATTGAGGCCGGATCATATATATTCTAGAACACTTAACCATTGGGTCTGATCATCCTGCTTATTATGAACCATAAAGCTGTTTCATACATTGTAGTCAAATATGACTGAATAAACACTTAAAAGCAAGCTGAAACCAATCATGGCTCTTTGCCTAGTGTACCTGTATAACACGTTTATTTGCTGCAATCACGTGTAACATTTTTAGATGTACATATAAAGTGTACATCTTAAAATGTGCCTGCAAGTAGAAGCGGAATGATGATAAAAGTGAATCAAACCAAAGTTTTCAGAGGATGAGAGTTTAATGAATAATAAAATCATGTCTCTAGAGGTCTAATGAAGGCAAAATGGAGCAAAGCTTAATTTTCACATCAAACGACGTGCTTTAATGCTGCTCTGTATCCATTTATGTGAAAAGCTGCACATACCTGTAGCGGTGTTCAAACATCTATGAAGGGGGGAGCATAATTCTGTTTCCCACATGATCTTATTTCACACAAGAATGGGAATTGCCTGATGACATGAATTGGCATGTTGGTGATCGTTATATAGGCTCTACAATTTATAGAATCCTGGCAAATCAAAATACTGTAGTTCTGTTCTTTTAAAGTTCACCTACACTTTGAAGAGATGGGAATATTCCTTGTACTTACTACTTTTTAAATAAAATGAATAGAATTGCTCAAATACTCAAATCTCAAATACTATAAAGGAGATTGCAACATGTTAAAAACCAAACAACTCTTACAGCTCTGGAATAAAATTCCAATTTTAACCCACTCCGGACTCCAAGTTTAAATGACCATCAATTGGACATACTATTGTACAACTAACTCTGTTTCCAAGTGTCATTAAGGGGGGTGGGGTAGGCAGCACAAAGCATTGTGAATGTGGATTCAGCAAAGAGGCAGAGAAGTAATATCCCTAAATTGTGTGAGGGGGAAAGAGAGGAGGTAATGTCCAAACCCTGGTGCAAATATAATGGCATAAAGTTAACGTCAGAAATACTTAAAACACCTCTAAAAGTACAGTAGTATATGCCATCCGTAATGTAGACTAAATTCTGCACTGTACCAATTCAGACAGGAGGTAAAAGGTAAGTTGCTTTTTTTTTAATGCTACCTCGTGTAAAAAAAAAACTCCCTGGTAACTTGTCTTGCCAAGGAGAAAGGCATGCTGTATGCTACATGTAGGAAGTTACCTTTGTAAAAAGTATATATTTTTTATTTACTAATACAGGGGAGCATTCAAAGATACATTCCTCCCCACCTGTTGTCTTCGACTGGTACCGTCCAGAAATAAAGCACCACATTCTGCATTGTATGTAAAAAAACACCACATTCCTTACTCTATGAAAGGTGGTGTCCAGTTATACATGTCTCCTTATGAGGTGCCTGGATAGGTACCCAAAGGAAGAAAACTCATCACTTAAAAAAAAAAGCCAAAGTGTTTCATGCCCCCTTTGCCACTGCTCTTCCTTGCAAACATCGTTGTCATACCGGATTTCCTAAATTTTTTGCTAGAATAATTTTTTTTTAAATACTGAGCTGCTTTTTGGAGGAATATTCATATATAGATATATATATATATTTGTCAGTTTGACAAGTCTATTTGCCCCATTATCAACTGAATTTACATGTTGTTTGCCACTGTTTGTTCTGTCTTACAATAAATTGCTTACTTGTGTAGTCTTACACATTTATTCTGTTTTTAAGCTAATATTGAATATATCAGCTTCACTGAAATTTGTAGAAGTATACATATCCCTGATGTTGCTATATATTTAGCTCAAAAGCTTGCACAAACGTGTATCTTAACTATGAGAAGAGAGGATCTCACAGCCTAAAAGCCTGCTTCTTTGTATCCATTTGATTATTCCAAAGAGCTGCCAGAATGTTTTATTTTAGCGATAATACCCCAGTAAACTGGAAGCACCACTCCTCAGAAGCTTAGTGGCTTATGAAGAAAAAAGTGCAGTTTGTCTTCTAAACTAGTAATCTTTAACTGAGTAGGAAAAAGAAGAAGAGGAGGAGTTTGGATTTGATATCCTGCTTTATCACTACCATAAGGAGTCTCAAAGCGGCTAACATTCTCCTTTCACTTCCTCTCCCACAACAAACACTCTGTGAGGTGAGTGAGGCTGAGACACTTCAGAGAAGTGTGACTGGCCCAAGGTCACCCAGCAGCTGCATGTGGAGGAGCAGAGACGTGAACCCGGTTCCCCAGACTACGAGTCTACCGCTCTTAACCACTACACCACACTGGCTCTCAGGAAATCATAAGTACAGTGGTACCTTGGTTTGCATACGTCTTGGTTTGCACACGTTTTGGATTACAAACATGTCAAACCCGGAAGTGCGTGTCCCGGTTTGCAACCTTTTTTGGGATTACAACCCAATTTGGGGGGATTACAACCCAATTTTTTTCGGAGGCCCCATTGGCGAAAGCACTCCTTGGGTTACAACCTGTTTTGGTTTACAAATGGCCCTCCAGAACAGATTATGGTTGTAAACCAAGGTACCACTGTACAGTCACATTAGAACCTGCTATTCACGGTGCAAAACCATACTGGTAAATGTCATGTAAGTCAACAATGCTGAACTGCAGCAGAAGATGGAAGTAACTGACCCCAAGGGGTTATAGACTCATAATTGTTACTTGTTTGTCATACCAAATTGTTGTTAACAATTGTTAATTGTTGATGAGCAAAAAAATCTCTAAGACTGATCTTCTAGTATTAATGAAGGGCTTCATGCAACATTCATAGGTTTGAGTTAACCCATAGCTCATCTGTAGCCTTTGAGTTGTGATGTCAAATGCTCCAGCTCCTATGGAAGGAGGGGTAACAGGCCTAATTCAGACATTACTACTGCATCATGGGAGCAACTTTCATGTGGGGTGATCCCAAGTTACACTGGTTGGATATGGGAAAGGATTCATATTGGTTGGAAAAGTTAGTGGTTCCTTCTCATATTAATTTCACAGCAGCCTCCTGGGAGAAGTAGGCAGAAATTGCATTCACCCATTATTACATAGATCTGTCCTTGTTTCTCCTCAATTCCCCTTCCCCCAGACCATTTTTCTCATAGCTGAGCTTCATTTCCAGTTTTGAAGCCTGGCTGGGAAACAAGGACCAGCCAGGAGGAGGTTGCTGAGAAGAATGGCAGAAAGCCATGGAAACATTTGGCACTTTACGTAGTCTGCTCTTCCATTACTTGAAATGCATACACCCTCCTGCCATTTTACCTAAAACCTAAGGGAAATTCTGTTTGTTCTCCTGCCTAATATAAGCTGCATAGAAATTATATGTGGGATACTTTCAAACACACAGTCTCCCAACTGCAGTCCAGCTCAAACTTTACCAAACAATATTGTTGACCATATAACAGAAGAGATGGGCAGACCAGAATCTGGGCTGATATAAAAAGCGCACCCACCCACAGACTGACACATCACAGCCTGACCCAGTGATGTAAAAGGGGAAATTGGCCCACCTCCATGCTTTGAATGTGTGCGCAACATTTCTCCACCCCCATCGTTTAGCCCGGACACTGAGATCCAGCGCCGAGGGCCTTCTGGTGGTTCCCTAATTGTGAGAAGTGAGGTTACAGGGAACCAGACAGAGGGCCTTCTCGGTAGTGGCGCCCACCCTGTGGAACACCCTCCCTTCAGATGTGAAGGAAATAAGCAGTTATCCTATCTTTAAAAGACATCTGAAGGCAGCCCTGTTTAGGGAAGTTTTTAATATCTAATGCTGTATTGTTTTTAACATTTGATTGGGAGCCGCCCAGAGTAGCTGGGGAGACTCAGCCAGATGGGTGGGGTATAAATAATAAATTATTATTATTGTACAGTCGTGACTGACCACATGATCTTAGCCTACTTGCATACACTACTATGCACATGTTTGGTTAACACGTAGAGGCTAAGCATTCAGAGAAAGTGGTGCCTTCTATTGTATTCATAATCCCTAACATTACAGCAGGGAGATAAAAACAGTACAGGTATACAGAAAGCATCTACATTCGATAACTAACAGACTTAATCTGATTTCAGAAAATAACTAGTCTGTTTTCAACGTCAGGAAAGAAATGTTTATCCTGATTCTGGCTTCTACTGCTTTTATCCCCCCCCCCCCCCATTTTTGGCCTCATTCTATCATGCATCTACTGCAACTACATGATAAGCCAGGGAAAGGGAGCTGAAATGTTCTTAGAAACAAAAAAAAAAACTCCCAAGTACAGAATCCAAATTCTGCTACAGAAAGAAACTGCAAATTAAATGGATAAGGTAAGACAAGGTCAGTATGCTTTCCAAACCCACCATTACATACCCAAAAATAATATGAAGGCTTTCTTTCAAGAATGACTGACAGCGGAAGGACATTAAAAGCTGTGGACCAATATATGGTCAAAACTATATACAAAAATACTACTTACAGGTGGGTTTTCCTTGGCTCTTTGAAACTATTCTGCATCTTCATTTGCAACTAACTACAGTCAGAGGAGAACCATGTCTGCTGGAGACTGTTTTGGGGGTTCCTAACTGGAGAGGACTCTGTGTACACCATATGTCAAATGCACACACATGAAAAATAATGCCGGAAACTGTAGTCGTCCCCCCAGGATCTTTAACAAAACTACAATTCCCAGAAAATATTATGTGTACTTACCAGTTGGTGAGCTTCAGAGCAAGACTTGTATCTCAAGTCTCTGGCTTCAAAATGCCAGAGAGGATGCTCAGGAACAAGTGCATCGGCCACCCATTTCACCTTGCCATTCAATAGTGAGACCAGAGCTTTGCTGGGGTCATCAGCTTTCTCCACTGCCAAGTCCCCTAAGGCATTTAAAAACACATCAAGTTCCATCAGTCTCTGATGGTGAACCACCCAAACAGGGCCCCCCCTTACGGGGGGCGGGGAAGTGTCCCTGTTGGTCCAAACTTAACCAGATACTGGTCTGACCTAACAAAGGAATGCATTGCACTCTCTCATATCACCTGGAGCAAATATCACATCAAGGGTGTGCCATGCTGGGGTGCTGGACCAATGACCATCTGAGAATGACCTATAGTTGTCATAGAGACCATGAAGTCTCAAGCTGGCCTGACAGCAGCCTCCCCATGGATATTTAAGTCACCCAGACTTCAAGTTTTAGGATCCTCCAACAATACCACAGAGACTACCATGGCCAGCAGATCAGAGATGCTGCCTGTTATGTACTGAAGTTCTCACCCTGGGCCAGCAGGGGGATACTGTAGATAGTTCAGGTCCACATATGCAAATAAGGGATCAAAAGTGACGTTCAGTGATTGGATAGTTACAGAAAGTTGTTACAGTTACGTTGTACTAGAGCTCTATATAAGCAGGCTGGCTGAACCCTTCAGTTCAGTTCTGTTCTGGCCTGTGAATAAACAAGAGCTGTTTGAAGAATCGCTGTGTCGTCTGATATGTTCACCCACAACTTAACACTGCCAGGCAACAGGGCAGTTGGTAGGCCAGCAGCATCCTCATTCTCTCTGACCAGGTGCAGACCCTCTAAGCCCATCCCAAGATCAAGAAACTTCCTGGTCAAGGAGATGGTGTTCTTATAGGCAATAGCTGCACCCCAACCTCAACCTCCCAGTCTAGTCTGGTGCTGTACAGAAAACCCAGGTGGGCACAGCTGGCTAAGAACATGCCCGTCCAGCTCCCTCACCCAAGTATTGGTAATGCAAGCCAAATCATCTTATCCACAATCAAGTTGTGAGTGAACATTGTTTTTTTACAGACTGATCTGGCATTCAGCAACAGCACCACCAGACCAGAGGGCTTAGCAGATATGCTACCAGTGACATCCAGTGAAGTGAGAGGACTAGAACAAGGAACAGAGGCCAAACACCTAGGTCTCTGCCCCAGATGGTTGTCAGCCCTGCCTTCCAGCTGTGCCTTCCCCTGCCTACCACCACTGGAAGTGGGGTAGCATCTCAACCACTCCCTGCTACCTGCCCACCCAGGAGCATTCATGTACCACCATTCACACCATAACCAGATGGGTTTGCCCTTGAGACAGACTTTAAACCTCTTTTGTTAACCACCAGCATTATGCTTTCCATTTTTAAGCTCTCAATAAATAATAATAATACAGTGGTACCTCAGGTTAAGTACTTAATTCGTTCCGGAAGTCCGTACTTAACCTGAAACTGTTCTTAACCTGAAGCACCACTTTAGCTAATGGGGCCTCCTGCTGCCGCCGCGCTGCTGGAGCACGATTTCTGTTCTCATCCTGAAGCAAAGTTCTTAACCTGAAGCACTATTTCTGGGTTAGCGGAGTCTGTAACCTGAAGCGTATGTAACCTGAAACGTAACCCGAGGTTCCACTGTAGCTATAAGCAGTGCTTTTTCAAAAAAGATTTGTTTAGGGGTACTCTCCTTTTGACTCAAGAAAACCACCATTTTATAGTTCAAATAGGGAAAATAAATACAGTAAATGGACAAAAGTACAAAGATTCACAAAATGTTTAGCACTGGCTATAAGCAGCATGGGACGCGGGTGGCGCTGTGGGTTAAAGCCTCAGCGCCTAGGGCTTGCCGATCGAAAGGTCGGCGGTTCGAATCCCCGCGGCGGGGTGCGCTCCCGCTGCTCGGTCCCAGCGCCTGCCAACCTAGCAGTTCGAAAGCACCCCCGGGTGCAAGTAGATAAATAGGGACCGCTTACTAGCGGGAAGGTAAACGGCGTTTCCGTGTGCGGCTCTGGCTCGTCAGAGCAGCGATGTCACGCTGGCCACGTGACCCGGAAGTGTCTCCGGACAGCGCTGGCCCCCGGCCTATAGAGTGAGATGGGCGCACCAACCCCAGAGTCTGTCAAGACTGGCCCGTACGGGCAGGGGTACCTTTACCTTTTTATAAGCAGCATGGGACGCGGGTGACGCTGTGGGTTAACCCCAGAGCCCAGGACTTGCCGATCAAAAGGTCAGCGGTTCGAATCCCCGCAACAGGGTGAGCTCCCGTTGTTCGGTCCCTGCTTTTGCCCACCTAGCAGTTCAAAAGCACATCAAAGTGCAAGTAGATAAATAGGTACCGCTCCAGCGGGAAGGTAAACAGCGTTTCCGTGCGCTGCTCTGGTTCGCCACATGACCCAGAAGCTGTACGCCGGCTCCCTCTGCCAATAAAGCGAGATGAGCGCCGCAACCCCAGAGTTGGCCACGACTGGACCTAATGGTCAGGGGTCCCTTTACCTTTTCATAAGCAGCACAAACACTCTGACCTGCAACCAGATATTTCACAGGTCAAACTATTGTAGCACAAAATACGCAAACACCTGCTGGCTGAGACAGCAGGGTAGGCAAGGGCCAAGCTGCTGCAAAGTCAGCTCCTCACTGTTTCTGTGCTCTGCTCTCAGGAGGGAAAGGGCAGCAGGGCTTCTATACTAAAGGCAGGTCCTGGTGTACACTCCCCACCACAGCTGCTTTCAATTAGCTAGCACTTAAACAATAACCCTTCTTTTGAAGTTTAATCTCCTGATGTCAGGTGACTTGCAGGAGGTAAAAAGTGGCTGCTGAGTGTGGGCCAGTTCCAGCAGAAGGAAAAGGAGGAATGGCAAGTAAAGTTATTTGAATATACCTGTATACAGCTAGCTAAAAAGACAGAAACAATTAGGAATAGAACAAGCCAAAAGTTTCTTAAGGAATGGGAGTGTTATAAAAACTATCTAGAAAAACACTGTTCTCCAATTAAACCTTTATTACGCTTTGATTAATTTTTGCAAAAGACAAAACAGCTATTATAACCAAGAAAGTTAATACCAAGAAAGTGGAAACATTTAAAGAAGGCAGGTAAGGAAATGAAAAATTGACTCACACTGAAGTAGTAGGCGGAAGTCAAATAAAATTTTAGAATTTTTAAGGTTTGATAATTAAACACAACAAACAGGGATTATGGATGGTGGGAAATATATTAAGTGGTTATGTAATTTTGTTTTCTCTTATGTATTTGCTTATTCTTAGGCTAAGTCTTAATTATGGATGGAAAATGTATATGGATGTATGCAAACAAAATGTAATATAAATTGAATTAAATAAAAATGGCAGAAAGTATGGAAACACTTGGCAACTGGTGGCTCCCTTTCATAACTCTTTGGATGTTTTTCCCAACCTCTGAACAAAATTTTACAAATGCTGGTAATAAATCACTCCTTCAAAGTTAGCTCCCAACATTAGGCCATATTTTGCTGTAGCCATGACCTTTGCAGATACAGGCTGCCTCAGTTCTCAAAAGCTCCTAATCAAAGTATGTGCCATAATTCCTATTTCCCTACAGTCCATCAAGTTGTTAAATAATTCTAAGTTTCCAGTGTATAACAGCAATAAAAATTCAGCTATCAAATGTAGGGCAATGGACCAGATCCTGTCCTAAGCATAGGCAAAGCATGTGAAGCAAGGCCAATACAGTGGTACCTCAGGTTACATATGCTTCAGGTTACATACGCTTCAGGTTACAGACTCCACTAACCCAGAAATAGTGCTTCAGGTTAAGAACTTTGCTTCAGGATGAGAACAGAAATCGTGCTCTGGCGGCACGGCGGCAGCAGGAGGCCCCATTAGCTAAAGTGGTGCATCAGGATAAGAACAGTTTCAGGTTAAGTACGGACCTCTGGAACAAATTTAGTACTTAACCCGAGGTAGCACTGTAGCAGCAAGTAAGGAAACAAAGACATCACCCCCCCCAAAAAAAGTAATAGAATAACTATTTTTAAAAATTAGTATGCCTTTTATAATAATCAGCAGTGGGCCCAGGGATATGGCCTTTCCATCAAAAATTTCTACCAATTTTACTGCTCGTTTGTGTGGACCCACATAAAACGAATTACCACAATCCATCGGGGGTGGGGTGGGGAATGAGCAATTTGGACCAATGTTTTATAAGCGGCTCCCCATGCAGGGATCCCCATGCGGACACACTTCCAGCATTGCTTTCCCAACACATGTTATGCTCTCGCTTTTGTTCAGGCCCGTTACATACCTGGGGTGTCAGAGTTTGGGTGTGCAAGGGCACCCGTCACGGCAAGTGTTGGTGAATTAATAAATGGTAGAATTTGGATAATATTTTGAGTATTGAAGGGAAGATGCCAGGCCAGGGCCTCACCTGGGATAGAAGTTGTGAAGAATGACAAAAAGTCAGTAACCTATGGTTGCCAGATTTTTTTTCAATGAATCGGGGGACATTTAAAATATATATATATATTTTTGAAGCTGAGTAGCAACAGGGAGTCAGTAGTGGGGATGGTGAGGCAAAAGACCCTGGGCCCAAGCACACATGCATACAGTGGTACCTTGGGTTACATACGCTTCAGGTTACAGACTCCGCTAACCCATAAATAGTGCTTCAGGTTAAGAACTTTGCTTCAGGATCAGAACAGAAATCGTGCTCCGGTGGTGTGGCGGCAGCAAGAGGCCCCACTAGCTAAAGTGGTGCTTCAGGTTAAGAACAGTTTCAGGTTAAGTACGGACGTCCGGAACGAATTAAGTACTGAACCCGAGGTACCACTGTATTGTATACAGGTGCAAAGCCCTTTTTTCGCACCCTGTGAAACATAAATGCACAGAGTTTTTAAAAACTGGGCAACCACCAAACGGCATTCACCACAGAGCCCACCACCAAATTGCATCCAGCACATGGTGGCAGAAACATGATCCTTCATCCAAAGAGGATCCCAGACCTGGTTTAAAGATCAGTTTTTAAACAGAGCAAGCCTGGATACAGGAGAGTAGATTTCCCCTTTAGCCAGTCAGGGTTGAGAGAGCCTATCTCCCCCCACCTCAGCAATAGAGGGCCTGGAAGCTAGAAGATCCCGCAGCTGCTAAGTGTGTTTCTTTCTGCAGGGTCACTGTGACCCTGACCAAACTTGCAGCACACTTTCTATAAAGGTGGCAAATTCGGCTAACTAGCTGGAACTTTATTTTCCTCAGCAAGACTGCATCTAGAATCCTAAGTAAAAAGCCATTAAAATGAAATAAATAAATTAGCATTTATTTACGCCTCGGATATTTCTACTGTGCCATTGAAAACTCTCCATACCACAAATAGCTTCATCTGCTGGTTTCTGCACATCACTATTGTACTCAGAAGCCTGGGGCTTTTTTCAATGAAGAACCTGGACTGAGGTTTAGAGTAAGCGAAGAGATTTGTTTAAAAGTTTATTACAGGTGTTCTTCCTTCCAGGATTCTCTGTAAGTCTTGGGCTGGACTTGTCTATGCCTCTCCCAGAGCATTCTGAAATTCTGGCCTGCATCAAGGAATGAGGCAGCATAGACCTTACACAGTCTAGGTTTGCCATATGTCCTGATTTTCCATGACATGTCCTGGAATTCGCCCCTGAAAATGGTGTCCTGGAATATTTATCGGATAAATCTCCGTCAAAGAGGGTTAAATTGTGCTGGAAATGCCAAAAAAAGCTCCAAAATTCAAAAATTATTGTCGCTTCTACTATAAAAAGCTCAACAACTTTTTGAGGTGTCCTGGTTTGTAGTTTTTTTAAAATATGGCAACCCGTTACATAGGAAAATCAGAAGCTGACTTTATACAGGACAAAGTCAGACCATTAGTCCACCTAAGCTCAGTATTGTCTGCACTGACTGCCAGCAACTTCCCAGCTAAGCGTCTACACTAGCTTTACCTGATGTTAAGGAGTGAACTTTTAAGCTTTTGTCTGCTGTTACCACAAAACCTGTTGGAATGGGAAACTTGGTGTAGAAATAACCCGCTATTCACCCTGAGGTACCAGGGCGCGTTGCAAGTTTGCGGATTTGTTGGAGTTATTTTTTAAAAAGTGGAGGATCCATGAGGATCTGTGTAGATCCGCCTTTAACCCAGACCCAAGTTTGCAACCATTTTAAATACAGCGTTAGGAACAACTTGCAGTTACAAAATGCAATCACGCACATTAAAAAAACAGCGTGGGTCCTGGAAACACGCATCTCAAGACCCGGACAAAGCGATGTGTCTAGTTGTGTTATTTTTCTACCCTTCTTTTTGACCAGTCATGAAATTCAGCTTCCGTAAAAACTTTGCAATTGCACAGGCTTCAAGCCACAGAAGACAGATCTGTGAGGGAAAAAATGGGAGAAAGAACGAATGGGGTGGGGATCTTTTAAAATATTGGCACTGAAAACGAAACAAGACAGAAAGTGTTGTCTAGGTCCTAGAATATCCGACGGCTACTGAGGAGCTGCCTTGAACTGTCCTAATCTCGGGAATTTGCAATCTGAGGCGCCTGCTTGAACAGTGTGTGTTTGTGGTGAAGTTTCCTCACTTGTTTATGCCATTATTCAGTGTGGTTGGGGTTTATTATGGCTGGACAAACCAACCGTCCTTGGGCTCGCTCTACGCCTCAGAGGCGAAAAATAAAAGAAAATAAGCTTGCAACCGGCTTCGGGGGGCGGGGCGTCGGAGAGCGGTTATTTCGGAGTGCGAGAACCTCCGTCCCTTGGCTCCTCCCCTCCCTCGCACCGCACGTGGCGGGGGCGGAGTTTATAAAGTCCGCTGCTGCCGCTGCCGCTCTCCATTCGCCCACCAGCCGCCGCGATGGTGGCGGTGGCGCGGCAGCAGCGGACGGAGGCCGGGCACGCTGTGGCGACAGCCGGCGTCGCCGGCGCCCTGAAAAGCTCGCATTCGAAGCGCAGGCCGGAGGGATGCTTGAAGCCGACGGGACGCGACGAAGGAGCGGGGAAAAGGGACGGCGGCTGTGGAGACGAGAAAGTGAGTGGCCGGTTGCTTCGCGGGGGTCGGCTAACGGCTCCGCGCGGTTTCCCCACATATCACACTTCGGCGCCCTCTCTCTGGCCCTCCGCGGGTCTCCTGCCGGCCCCTCAGCCCGAGCGAAACCTCGCACTCGACGGGTGACCCGTTGAAATCAACGGCGAAGCCGCTCACGGTTAGCTAATCTCCGTTGCTTTCAGCGGGTCGACGTTTGCATTTATGGATCCCTCTGGCCCGGAGTCCCGTTTCTTAATAGCCGAGGGCAAGAAGCGCTTGAGGGAAAACCACCCAAGCCCCCTCTTCACGTTTCTTGTTGCTCAGCAACGGGGTAAGGCTCCGGCAAACTGCTCCTGAACCTGGAGGTTCCATTTTACTGCCCGGGCTAATAGCCGTTGACGCGAGTCCCATGGCCACGAATTTCGCAGCGCCATATATATATATATATATGGGTGCTGCGAAATTCGTGACCACTAACATAGACGGCACCCTTTTATATACAGTGGTACCTCGGATTACATACGCTTCAGGTTACATTCGCTTCAGGTTACAGACTCCGCTAACCCAGAAATCGTGCTCCGGCGGCGCGGCGGCAGCAGGAGTCCCCATTAGCTAAAGTGGTGCTTCAGGTTAAGAACAGTTTGAGGTTAAGAACGGACCTCCGGAACGAATTATGTACTTAACCCGAGGTACCACAGTATATATAAAAGGGTGCCGTCTATGTTAGTGGTTACTTGTATGCCCTGCTGCGGAACCGAATTGGGCACATTTAACTTTGCGGCGGCCGTCGATGTGAGAGTGGTCCCCCCCCCCCCCGGGTGGATCTGGACCCTGTTCATTTCCCCAATCCCCGCGAAGCCCTCTTGTTTCTCGACATCGCTGGGGTTATAAAGTAAATGCTGTAAATGCACTTCGGTTTTGTTTGGTGGTGTTAAGATTTAGGTTCTTGCTCCAACACTTGATAGTGGTGAGGGAAATGTTCAATGTGCGCAGGAGGTTTTGGATTTCGTGTCTCTTATCAGTGGTAGGGCTGGGAATGAAGGAAGAATAAAGGACGGTGCTCCTGAGTATTATTGTGGGAGTTCGTAGTTACAAGTTGTGGAACTAGTCATTTGTCTCTAGAAAGCAGAAATAAAGTTCTGAAATTGAGAGTTGGAACCTGTGTGTGGTTGGTTGGTTGGTTGGTTGGTTGGTTGGTTGGTTGGTTGGTTGGTTGGTT
>JAXCMG010000032.1:7418371-7472858 GCA_034642415.1 Podarcis siculus | reverse complement strand
AGCATTTAAAAGAGGTCCCCGGAGATTTCCCTATGGGCTTTCTTCTTGTGAAGCAAGCCCATAGGGAAATTCGTCTTGCGAAGCGCCTCCAAAACGGAAAACCCTTTCGTCTTGCGAGTTTTCCGTCTTGCGAGGCATTCGTCTTGCGGGGCACCACTGTAATTCCTGTCTGTCTCCCACCCTTCCATAACACCTGTTCTTATGCACTGTGAATTTTCTTCAGAGCTTGCTTTCTGATTACCATTCTTGCCTGAGTCTCCTTTCTCTTCCTTTTCTGTTTATTTTTACCACATAGAGGGGGACGCAATTCCTAATAGGGATGACTCCCCCTACTGGAGAAAGGCAGGGTCTTCAACTTGCAACATCCTCTCCAGAGGGACAGTTAGGTCTTCATGTCTCTGTGTGTGTAGAGAAATGCTTGCTTGAGTGGTTGTTTTGTGTAGATTTCCCCTTTGTCTAGTCCTTCCTTCATCATGTTTGCTAGATCATCTGAGTAAGTTTTTTCACTGTGTTTTCCTGGTTGGCTGCCCCCCTTCTTCATTTCTTCATTTTAAAATTTTGTTCTCGCCCTCCACCCTTCCATCCCACCCTCTCCATCTTGTATCCCACAGATTGGTGGAAACACAGACATATATTGAGCGGCCAGGAGAGGAAATAGGAACCCCGTGGTTTCTTTATATCCTAGGATGACTTCTCAGTCCTTTCGCTGCCTCTGTGCAAATTTTAATCCAAGCCAAACTGGCAGCTTCCCTTTCCTTACAGAAGCTGGATTGGAAACTCCTTGGTACCTAAAGCAGCAGGATGCTTCATGCCACCACACCAGTTCAACCCAAGCAGTGTCACGTGTGTCCCTATATAACATAGATACTACTTTAACTAGCAATGAATTAATTTCCATGACCTAATTTAAGCAAGATTTTCTCTCCTGAGATTTTTTACTAAACCTTGTAACTTGACAGTAATCTCTTTGGGAGATTCTTTTGCCTGTGACCATCACTGTGTTGCCAAGAATGTTGCTTAGTAATCCCCATGACTGTAATTCTAATAGATTTCTTAAAACTTTTTATTTATTTGTGTTTAGGTTTACTAACGGAGTGTTCCAATAATCAGAGAGACAGTAATGAGATTAAACAACGGCTGATTCAAAGTTGCCTTGACAAAGAATGTAACCTCGAGTCTTTGTGGCAGTTCAATAAGATAAAAATGGTTCACAATAAAGATCTGGAAGAAGAATTTGTCGCAAAGAGGTGAATTGTGCTTATATGAAGAGAAATTAATCCGTTTTATTTTATCATATTTGTCTTCCATCCTTACTCCCAATAAGTTTCTATGTGGTGTTTTCTCAGTGTATTCTAAAAACAATTACATGAAAGAGAGAGAGAGACTGACTTGCCCAAACCCACCTAGTGAGCCCCACTGCATGGCTGGGGTTTGAACCCATGTCTTCTCCATTCCAGATCCAACACGCTTGTCCATTACATGTGCAAAAGCTATAGGAGCCCTATCAGAAAAATCAAACATACACACACACACACACCTAGCTATCCATGGTCATAACTGAATACAGATGCTGAAGTTTAGTTCTGGTTTCTCCTAGTCCCACTTAGGCAGTGCCTTCTCCAGTCCTGTGCCATACACATTGGACTGCATGATGTGACTCTCTAGGCCACCTGCCTTCCCTTTTGTTACACCCCCCGCATCCTGAACCACATATGCTAAGCTCCATTCTGCAGGAAATACATGCCCATTCATCCTGAATAATCCACCTCCTTGAGACTCACATGGTTCAATGGGTTGTAGTAACAAGATTAACAGTATTACATTTTTTTCAGTTTTAGAGATAGGCAGCAGCTGTACTCATCAGACCAGACTCTCTCTTTCTTGGATATAAAACAATCCATGGCATGTAGAAGAGCCATCATACTAAAACAGCCAATTACAATGTACTAAAGAAAACCATCAACTATTAAGCAACCATCCATTTGCAATGTGGTCAGGGCCAGATTGTTACCTTTTCTTGCAAGTGGGTATAAAGAAAATCAAATACACCAGTATTATGAAATTGCTTATAATCTAAGAAAGTGAAGAAGCATTTATCTGAAATGTATATAATTATTTGGAAATGTGTATAATGTGTTATTTTTTATTGCTAGGACTAAGTTGCGTGAAGCAGGAAGGCAAGATAAAGAAACATCTAGCTTTTTACTTGTCTCTAACAAGGAAGTCTCAAACATTTGTCAGAATGGCCTGCACACTGGTCATTCCAAGAAAGAACAACTAAATATTATGAAGCAACTTGGAAATCCTCAACTTGGCATATATTTATTCAGACACATTGATGTTGCTCTGAATTACGCATCCGAACACTCAATCCCAATAGAAAATATAATTATTTTCAGGGTAAGTTTTATACAGAAATGGTAATTGCTAGGCAAGTGTTGTGTAGCATGAAGTCGTTGTTTTGTGTCCGAATCTTTTCTCCCAATGTTTTTTTTTTTTACTATAATGCATTTTTGTATGCAGAAGCCAAATTTAGGTTGCTAGGTAGGATGCTGAAAGTCGGGACTGTTCTCTGAAATGCTACTGGCTCCATGCGCAAGGCCAGCTAGACAGGTGCAGCTTTATGGTCTCAATGCGTGGGTCAGACGATGGTGTTGGGAGGAGCAGTTTGGATTTGTTAAGCGCTCAGTATGTTCCAGTCACAGCAAAGAGGTAATTACAGGCCATCTTCAAACTGAGCGAAAAGGCAGTCCTCATTCATAATCTAACACAGAAATACCATCAGATAATAGTGGTTAGTATACCTCAGATTCATATACATTTTTACTAAAATCTCAAGAATTTATGTTTTCATTTCCTATGCAGGATTTAAATATCTTGCATTTGGACAAGTGTTATGTCTACTCCAGCTATTAAGTTTTTATACTGAAGCCTCTATGGGTGAGTGATAAGATCACATGCTGTTTTTTTAAAGAAACCCTCCATCTGAAATCAGAATATAGGAGTGCATTCTTGATATTTGTCTGTGTTGTATATTTTATTTTCATGTTCGTTAAGTCACAGTTCATTATTTTACATTGACTTTTTTTTTAAAGTTATATGCTCTTAAGGGGAGTGGAACTTTTTTCTGTGTATAAAAAGCACTTTGTTCCATATACTTACTTCATAGGAAAAGATGTCCAGCTAGGTAACTGAATGCAATCATATGAGCATTTTACTGAAAATAACTCTGTTTTCTTTGATTTAATCTGATAGGTTCTCTTAGGAAAAGTGAAAAAAATTCAGCCTCCTAAAGGCAAGAAGAAAGTTGCTTTGGATCCAACTCCAAAATTTGATTGCCACATGTCCAGAATTCATCCTACAGTTAAGGATTCATTGGAGGACCAGGCCATTGGTTCTTTGGTAGGGAATCCTTAACTTTTGCACATGCGACCTAATCAGATGTCATATTTCATTACGCTTGTTGTATTCTTGAAACTTTGTTCTTTTATTTTTAATTTTTATATTCTATTATTAATTTATTATTTTGAGTGCAGAATACAACTTAAAAACAGCACAATCATCAGAGGCTGCTGCAAAATTAGAACACTGTTTTGTAAAAATTGTAAAACATGCTGGAACGCCCACCTTAATAAAGTCTTTGCCCAACACCCAAAAGACATGTTGACACCAAACTATCTTCTCTGAAAAGGGCACTCCATAACTGAGACCCCATGACAGGGAAGGTCCCCTCTCTGGAGGAGGTCTTCAGATGAAGAAGGAAGGAATGGTATTTATTGTTGCTTATTGGGTTGTGATGGGATTTGAAATGTGAAAAAAAAAATCAGACTCTGACCTGACCATTTTGCAGCCATGAAAGTTTTGAAACCATTTTCAAAGTAGACCCACAAAGAGCACATCATAGTTTAAGGAGATAAAAAGCACTCCTGACCACAGTCTGCACTTGCTAGTATTAACTCTAGAAACACTACCAATCTGCAAACTTGGTGCTTTAGGGGGAATGCAACTTCCCATTTCCACCCATAGCATGTCTCTCAAACCACAGCGCCCTCATCTTCGAAGATTTAAGTATAAGATAGTCCTTTTTGCAGGTGGCACACTGCTTTTTTTTCAGTGGACCCGCAGATCTCTATCCCCAAATTTATGACAATCATGTAGGTTTGCCTCTGAGGACAGTTCGGAAACTTTAGCTAGTGCAGAATTCAAAAGCAGGTTGCTCACTTGAGCAAGAGGGTTTGAGCATATTACACCGATCCTGGTCCAACTGCGCTGGCTACCAATTCGTTTCTGGGCCCTATTGAAAGTGCTGGTTTTGACCTATAAAGCCTTAAACGGCCCAGGACCGCAATACTTCAAGGAATGCCTCTTCCCATATGAACCTACCCAGACCCTGAGATCATCTTTTCTGGTCCTTCTTCATGTGCCTCCACAAGAGATCCAGAGGGTGGCAACATGAGAACGGGCCTTTTTTTGCAGTGGCTCCCTGTCTGTGGAATTCTCTCCCCAGGGAGGTTTGCCTAGCACCTTCATTATACACCTTTAGGCGCCAGGCAAAAACAATCCTTTGACCAGGCCTTTGGTTGATTGACATCATATGCCCTTTAGATGTGTTGGGGGGGGGGAGGATATTGTGGTGTTCTTGTTTTTATGCATTTTGTGGTTTTATATTCTAGTTTTATCCTGGGAGCCAGTATTAGAAACAGATATGAAAGCTAGGAGCTAAATGGCACCTTAAACCTAGGTTACAGGTGCAACAATGGAATGTCTAGGCACACTTTTTTATAACAAGAA
This sequence comes from Podarcis siculus, assembly GCA_034642415.1. Lineage (NCBI taxonomy): Eukaryota > Metazoa > Chordata > Lepidosauria > Squamata > Lacertidae > Podarcis > Podarcis siculus. The sequence continues at coordinate 7,468,067 of JAXCMG010000032.1, read as the reverse complement.
TACAAAGCTGAAAATGAATGAACTGCAGCTAAAATATTATGATCATTTTTCACATGGTCTAGTCCTTCTGTTACCCACCCCCCTAATAGTCTAAAGAGGGTCTCTTCTCCAGAGAGTAGCTGGAAGTTGGGGAGGCAGAAAAAGGGCTTCCTTTCCTTCCACTCTGCAGTTTCAGTTTGAAATCTTGGGCGCAGTACTGCGCCCAGAGCTCAGAAGTGCGCCTAGAACAATGGGAGTTTCAAACACTGCTGGTAACCGCCTGAGACCTGTTCGTATAGAACAGTATGTAAATTTAATAAATAAAATAATAGAGTATTTTGGCCACTTGTACGGATACGAAGTTGGGGGCAATGTCCATAGGGCATGGGCCAATATTCACCCACCATACAGACTGGCCGCTAAAGTGGAAAAAGATGATGTACTTGGGTCTCCCCATTTCTAGGTAAAATTCAGTATGGAAGAAACACTTGTTAAAATATAGGCAGGCCTAGACCTAGAACACTGAGCCAGTCTAACAATAATCCTATGGACAATAAACATAATTTAAAAGGACATTCTGGCCAGACTGGTATATGTGCTTAGGGGCCTACCACTCCCCCCCCCCCCCCCCCCGCACAGAAAATACTTCATCCAAACTGATGTATTAAAAAAATTGTGAACTGCAAACAGACCTCATCTGGCATATACCAAACTACAGCTCCCAATGACAAACCTATAAGTATTACCTAATTGCACAAGTTTCATAATGGCAACAGGAAGCAGATTATGAAATCTCACAGTAGGCAGATAGAACTAGAATTAGTCAGCTAAACAGCTGGGCAGCACTAGACTCTAAGCAACTGGGAAACTGCAACATAAACCCTCATCATAGCTGCTATCGCACAAGCCTGGGTGGCAATAGCAAACCAAATGCACTTTGACCCATTTGCCCACCTTGCCATCAGACGCAGTCCACATATAACAGCCAAAAATCTTGACTTAAGAAAAGCATGGGCAGAGTGAGTATCTCTCTCAGAACATTCACACATAATTTTTTTTGTATGGCGTCTTTTCACAGTTCAAGGCCATTCTCAAGGCAATGGGGGACTCTTAACACAAAACCCTGGGATTTAGCGTCTCATACTCTACCAATTGAGCTAACATCAGTGTCCCTATACACATTAGTATGTAATACCCTAAGGCCAATTAGACATAACTGCACAGTGGGGAAAAGACCTGTGTTGTATCAAATCAGGTACCCATGACATTAGAAAATATTCCTCCAAGCTTACAGGACACCAACACATCTTGGATGCATGGACCTAACACCCACAGATCATTACTGTTGATGTAAACCATGGGCAGGCAAACCCAAGGCCCGGGGGCTGGATCTGGCCCAGTCGCCTTCTAAATCTGGCCCACGGACGGTCCAGGAATCCGCGTGTTTTTACATAAGAATGTGTCCTTTTATTTCAAACGCATCTCTGCCCTGTAATCAAATCCTTTGGGACAGAAGTACAGACTAGAATTACCGTATTTTTTGCTCTATAAGACTCACTTTTTCTCTCCTAAGAAGTAAGGGGAAATGTGTGTGTGTGTTACGGAGTGAATGCAGGCTGCGCAGCTATCCCAGAAGCCAGAGATTCAGAATTTTTTTTCTTCTTGTTTTCCTCCTCCAAAAACTAGGTGCGTCTTGTGGTCTGGTGCGTCTTATAGAGCGAAAAATATGGTAACTTGGTTCTGGACAAATCCCTGTTACATAGGAGGCACCAACATAAAAATTGGCTACATACCTGCCAGGAAGGCAGGTTTCATTGAGCCATGCTCACAGCAAAATGAATAACCCTCCCAACATTGAAAGCCCAAGTCACACCAGGCACAGAGAACTGGATATAAGACCTACACGAGAGAAAATTCTGCTCTATAGAATTTTATTTTTTCTCTCTCATGTAGGTCTTGTATCTAGTTCTCTCTTATAGTTGTTTTAACTGCGAGTCTTTTAGTTCTTACGCTCTTACAGTTGTTTTAACTGCATGTTTTTATTTGTTTTTAGTTTTTATCTGTTTTAATTATCAGTTTTTATCCATCCATTATCCGTGTTTAATCTTGTATTTTATTCAGATGTTTTATCCTATGCTTGTTTCCTTGTCCTTATTTGCTCCAACATTTATCAGTTAAAAAAAAAATCCTAACTGCTATTTTATTTATTTATATGTTTGTTTGTTTTTTTTATCCTGGTCTGTGACTGTAATAAAGTTCATTCATTCTGCTCTATAAGCTACATAAAAACACACCCTTCTAAGAGATTTGGAGGACCATTTGGGGACTTTTCACCAAGTAGTACCTATAGCAAGAAGAAGTGGGAGACACAACAAAGGGATGGAAGCTTGTCCAGTTCAACAGTTCATAATCTGGGACTCAGAGCAAGTGAATAACTTGCCAAACAACCAAACAGCAGAAATTAAAAAGTCGTAAAAAGAATAATGAAGGGGTGTGTGTGTTTGTGTAACTGAAATCCAATGTGCAAATACCAGGATGGAAGGGGATGAGTTTGGGCCAGGCCATCATCTCTCATGGGATGTGGATGTCTGCATATGGCTAAAGAGTTTTGTGTGATGATTGTAACACGTTGATTTCATTCTAACCAACTTGCTTTTATAATAGCTTTTCATGATTTTGGTAGCAATTGCTTCATAGCAGGGATGTCCAACCAGTGGATCGCGGGATCCTTATCGTGTACAAAAAGTTACGGGGTGGGGGGAGCTTATAAACTCTGTGCAACCCTCCCCCCTAAAAGCTTAACAACTCTGGGCAATCCACCCACCCCACGCACGCTCCTCCCTCCAATGACAGTGGGTAGATCACTGCCAGTTTTTTTAATATATACTGGGAGTAGATTGCAGTCTCTTGGGAGTTGGACATGCCTGCTTTATAATTTTGAGTTCATACAGACAGGGATAATGCTTCTGTAATTGATCTAGTCAGACTCCTTTGTGGTGCTAGGTGCACACAGGCCTCTTGCTTCTGGCCGGACTGACAACTGGGTTGGGGGCAGTTCAGGAAACTGCTGCGGGAAGCCGTATGACTTACTATTTTGATTACTATAATGCATTGTATGTGGGACTGCCTTTGAAGGTGGTTCAGAAGTTGCAGTTGCTGCAGAATGTGTTTCTTTTAGTATTAGAGCATTATAAGCACATGACAGTACTGTTATCACCTTTACTGGCTACTGGTCTGTTTCCTTTACCCATTCAAAGTGCTGGTTATGACCATTTAAGCCTGTCAAGGCTTGAGAACTTGGTATCTGAAGAATAAGCTCTTCACATATGTGCTAACTAAAGGCTCTGGTGCTGAGCGCATTGCAAGTCCTACCTTTATAACCCCAGAGCGGACCTGACAGGGCCAAACCTTCACTCAGGTCAACCTGGGAGCCCAGTTTTATTGCTGATAGGTTCCCGAGTTCTTGCGGGAATTTTGGCACAGGAAGACAGAGTTATGTCTTCTGTGTTAGAGGCCGGAAATGTTGGCTGTGCAGCTGAGCTGCAAAGACTGCTCTCAGTAAGACACGGAACAGGTATATATAAATAATTTTTTTTTTTTAAAAAAAAACCCCATTCTACCCTTTCCTTTTCAGAGTTTAAGGCAGCTTATAATCAAATATTGAAATTGCAATAAAATAACTAGTAATTCAAGCTCTTACATTAAATATTTGAATGTTTCCACAATAACTATAGTGTTTGATTTTATATTTTTTCTTTAATTTTAGTTTTGTATTATGTTATAAATGGAAGGAGAGAGATTTTTTAAAGTAGTGGATGTTTTACAAGTCAATTTTGCTGAAATATGACCAAAACCTGAAGTTATTTTAGCAGTCTTTGTCTAGGATGTAATTTTACTAATCCTGCAAGTGATATTCTTGTGATATTTTTCATATTTGCAGATATATTTTTATGAATACAATGAACATTCAAAACCAGTGGACAAGCCAAGGCAGTGCCTTCCATATGCAGTAATAGAAGTTAAACGCATTAATCAGAAAAATGCAACTGTCTCTGCTTCAACATCTTTGCAGTGCAGACCTCAAAAATTGCCTAAGCATGTGGGTAAGCTGATTTTATAAACGTGTATTTCATATTCTTAAATTAAGACACATGCCTGTTTCCGCCCCCTCCCATTTTGTATGACCCTAACCCTAACCATGGGACGCGGGTGGCACTGTGGGTAAAACCTCAGCGACTAGGACTTGCCGATCGCATGGTCGGCGGTTTGAATCCCCACGGCGGGGTGAGCTCCCGTCGTTCGGTCCCAGCTCCTGCCCACCTAGCAGTTCGAAAGCACCCTTAAATGCAAGTAGATAAATAGGTAGCGCTTTATAGCAGGAAGGTAAACAGCGTTTCCGTGTGCTGCTCTGGTGCCGGTTTGCCGGAGCAGCTTCGTCACGCTGGCCACGTGACCCAGAAGTGTCTGCGGACAGCGCTGGCTCCCGGCCTATAGAGTGAGATGAGCGCACAACCCTAGAGTCCGTCAAGACTGGCCCGTACGGGCAGGGGTACCTTTACCTTTACCTTTAACCCTAACCATGCTTTGTTCAGCCACTCTAGATGCTCCCCTATGCTACAGTGGCACTAGGCTTTGCTCACCTGTGAAACATCTCTTGTTTGTTTGTTTGTTTGTTATTGCCCTAAGGTCCCTGGGCAGGTTACAGCATCAAAATACAATATTGAAAACAATTTAAAACAGCTTATAGCCATAAAAATAAGATGGGTCCTGAAAACATACATATTTCAAATGTCAAAAGCAAGGGTCTTCCGAATTCTCCGAAACCAGATGCACCTCCGTGGGGAGGGAGTTCCACAGCTTAGGGCCCACTACAGATAATGCCCTCTACTGGCCTAGCCCGACCCTGAGTCTTTGACAAACCATGGCTTAATGTGAATGCAGCTGTTTCCTCAAGTCTTTTCTATTTAGATTGCCTTTTTTTATTGTGTCCTTCAGCTATTCTCTTTCTCTACCAATTCCCCCTGCCTGCTTAGTACTCTTGTCTGTCGTCTCGCCTCTCTTTGTGGCAACAAGGTTTAGCTTTTTCTGTTCTTAGATCTAGAGTGGTCTTCAAAATAAAATTAAAAATCCTCTTTTATTACTTTCACCTGTCTTCTCTTGCATTTCTTTCCTTTAGGCAGCAATCCTAAGTACACTTACTTGGGAGGAATTCCTATTGAAGCCATTGGAACTTAACTTCTGAGTAAACATACATACATACACCTTATTTTTGCCTCCTGGTATTCCTCCCTGTTTATGAGCCTGCTGCCTATTTTAGCCGAGGCAAACTTTTGGCGTAATTAGGCTTGTCAGGCCTCCCCAATTGGCTTGCAACACTGCTTTGGACAGGCCACATCCACCCGTCACTAAACTGATGTATGTTGTCATGCATGGCACTGGTAAAGCCATGGCAGCAAGTGCTCCCAGTTGTGCCTTTGCAACCACAGCTTGAATTCGATGTTGTTTGAATCTCTGGTGAAAGCAGCATGACTTGCATATGGTGCCAAATTAAAACGGCAGAATGCAAGCCATAGGTGCAGATGAATCATTGTGTGTTCACTCTTAAGTCATGCACTCCAGTTGTTCCTTTCCCATTCCTGATGTCAGATGCTCTCTAGCTTTTCTTCCTTTCTTCTCTTCCCGTCTTCTCTCCTTGTTCCTTCCTTAAAGTCTGTCTATGCAAAGTTATTTTCCATCCAGACTGACCTTTATCCTCACAGAATTTTGTGAATGTTCAGTTTGTTCTTTTTAAAAAGAAGATTAATGGTTTGTTGAAGTGTTAGGCACATCAATTTGTCAAGTTTCAGTTGTACAGTAGCCAATACTTCGCAACTGTTCTTTGATGTCATAGGAAGCATCACTCCCAGAACTGCCACATTTTAACCTGAAGATACTGCACATAGTTTGGTCAAAAATACCTTCACAACCCTATACTTTAATCTGTTTCCTTTTATTTACAGGAAGAGGAAGAAGACTACCACTGGAAAACTGTACACGAGTGACAAGGATAGGCAAAAGCCAACTCATCTATGAACATTTCAGAAAGCCTACGATAGGTTGTGCAGTAAACTCAGAAAATAATGCATCTCCTTCATTTTCTGGAGGCCTACAGAACTGGAACAGCTCTATAGGTGAAACCCAAATGAAGCCCAAATCTACTGGAAGGTGGGATTCCCCACATATACAAACAAATGAAATTAATCTTCATTGTTCCCCTGATCTGGATGTCAGCAGAAATGTTAGAAGTGCCCATATTGAAAACTCTTCTTTGAAAACTCATCCTGAAGTTTCTCCTGCCTGTGATAGCGGCTCAAGTACTGTAATTACTTCAAAACTGATTAAGGATCCAAGGTTAAAAAAAAGGGAACAAGTCCTAGAGAAGCAAAATGGAGAAGCAATCTTGGATAGGATTTCACAGTGTGAGAATGAGCTGGACTATAACTTGGAAATGAAAGTATCTGCTACTCTAAGCATGCCAAATCCTGTAACTGAGAATTTTCTTCTTAACTCCAAGAATGCAGTTGGTCAGAAGCAATATATGGAGAAAACATATTTGGAAGAAAATTTGGAAGGGACTATATTGCCATCTGTGTTAAACAGAAATAAAGATTCCCCAGTGAATGGTAAGCAAGGGTTAAGTAGTGTCAACAAAAACATTTTGGGTTCTCAGAATACTGACACAGATCACTGTTTGAAAACCTATGTAGGTGATAGTTCTTTAAAATCAAAGGTCTGCAAAACTAATAATTCAGACAGAACCCTTATGGAAGATGTAAGAGGAGAAAAAGGAACAAGACATTCAAAATTGCCCTCATTACACCTAAATCCTTCTAAAACATTGATTAATGAATGGAAATTTCCAGACCAAAATCCAGAAAGTGCAGCATTTGGCAATTATAAGATGGGAGGAGAAATGGAGAGCCAATTACAAGAAGATGATGCTTACATTTCTGAAATGCATTGCTCAACCAATTTGGATACAAAATGTGCTCAAAACAATTTTACTTCATCAGAGGAAGAACAGAATGATAGTGCTAACAGTTGTAGTCTCCAAGATTACACATTACAGTCTGAAGTTTGTAAAAAACTGCATATTTCTGAAAATGTTATGGGAGAAGTCTGGGATGAAGATCTCAGTGAGCAGTCTATAGAGAATCAAATGGATGCAGAGAATTTTGAACAAAATGGGTGCCATGCGGTGACAGAATTTGAAAAATTCAGTAAGATTGAAGCACCTGTAATCATTAATAAACCAATATATACAGCATGTGAAGTAGCAAACAGCTCAGTAGGTGAAAAAGACTACTGTACTATAGAGAAAGTAAAAGATAATTCTATCGGAGAGAGAATCGTGCATCAATCCCCAGCTTCCTGTGGAAGTGACACAGTAATGAGAGATTTTAATGGAAAAAGTGTGTGTCTTCCTGAGTCAGTTTCATTGGATAAAAATATTTTTAGATATAGCAGAGAATGTCGTCTTTCCTCAGGAATATTTGTTGATGAACAAAGGAACTGTAAAACAAACACCGCAGCAAGTACCAGTGATTTTGATCAAATTTACACAAGCGAGTTGGAAGAAAAAGGTAAAAGAGATACCCCTACAATGCAGATGCCTTCCTCAACAGAAAGTTCAGCAGAGGAAACATCAGAAAAAGAAGATTCTGTCAAGGAGGACTGGATAAGTGATATAAAATGCTGTATGGAGACTTCAAGGAAGCCTGAAATTTTGGATTCAGAAAGCTCAGATTCTGACTTTAACTTCAGTGGTCAAGGTAGAGGCTCAACAACAGAAGCAAAGCTGATAAACAATAGCAAAGAAAAATGTGAAGACCTGCATAACCAAGCATTTCTAACTAAAGGTACGGACATGGTGACTTATCAAGAAAAACATTGCACTGCCTCTGTGATAAGTACCTCTGTTCCTGTACCTTTGGAGAATATAAAGGATATAGAATTAAAAAAATCTCAGTCTGAGATTTCAGGTCTTTCAAATGCAAATTTTGAAGAGTTGAACAGTAATTCCTCTTGTGAAGATGATAGTCTAGAAGTATTTGAACAGGATTTAGAGGTAAATGACCAGAACCTGAACGTTGTTAGTGACTTTGAAAATACATTAGGAGAGTATAGAAAATGTCTCTCCACATGTAAAAACGAAAACTATTTGGAGAAAAAGGATGTGTATCATTATTTACAACAGCGTATGGATTGGGATAGTCTCTTAGAAAAACCTAGTCAGAGTACAAAGGTTTTTGGAAAGCCCTCTGTGGAAGAGAATAAAAATGATTCGGAAGAAAAACCTGAATTGTTTGTATGTCCTGACCTGCAGATTACAATCACCAACATAATTCAGCCAAAACTGAATTCCCCTCATAGCTCTTTCAGAATGAAGACAGATATGAGGAAATATTCAGGACATAAAAAGGATTTAAAATGGTTGCAGGAGAAAAATACCAAACATCACAGAAGGAAAGAACAGAACAATTCAGAAGAGAAGTATATATTTCCTTCATCGTCCAAGGGACAAGTTGAAACATTTGTGCAGTCTGAAGAGTATATTAAGAATGTTTTGAATACTCTTAACACTCAAGCATTGTTATGTAAAAACAAACATCTTTCTCAAAAAATAGATGGAGCAATGTTTCACTTAAGAAAAGCACATCGAAGGGTTCAGAAATCTTTAAAAATATTAGCAAAAGCTGGAAGGAAAAAATCAAGTGAATCATCAAAATCATGTGAAGTCCTACAATGTGGATCCTCATCTAGCTGCGTTTCAGATGTGCCCTGTAGCTGTGATAACATGAGAAATGCAAAACTAACTAAACTTCAAACAGCCTCCGAGAAATCTACTAGCTTAGATATCATGGAATTGAAAAGTACAAAGCCAAGCAGTGACAAACACATTATGAGCAATGAGCAGAAGATTCATTTAAATGTCGTCTCTGGATATAATACCCAAGAAAATACCAGCATGGTAAGCACAGAGCACGTCATCAGCTCTGAAGTTAATAGATGTACAAGCAAAGATAGTGCAAAACATTTGAATGCAGCTGTTGAGAAAAAGGAGTCATGTGTCAATCAAGAAGACAAAAGAAAAGATGAAAGGACTTGTGACTCTGATATCAAGGCAACTGCAATTAAACTTGCCACGCCAGTTCAAGCGGCATTAGAATCTTCTGCAAAAGTGAACATTTTAAAACCAGATAATATTTCCATAAGGCTGGAAAATGTTTTTTCTGATGAAAACGAAGCTCTGGAAATAGCCCCAGCACCGCAAATAAAGATAAATTTGAGTGCCAAAGCTTCATCCAATGATTACGAACTGTCTCCTGTGTCCTTGGAAAACAACTGTTTTTCAAATGAACCTTTTAATAACTGCAGAGACCTCAGTCATGACATCAAACATCCAGAAGTAGGAGTTGAACAAAAATCCCTTGATTTTATCATTAAAATATCAGAGATCTTGAGAAAGGCAGATGAAACCACATCTTTGAATGTATTACTTGAACAACTTATATTTTGCAGAAGCGTTCTTCCCTCCTTTGTTAGAGCTTTTGAAAAAAAGCAGGAATGCTCTTCTGAACATGTCTTGGTTTCGAGGGAGATACTTGAGAGTACTGAAAGAAAGATGCAGGCTATTAATAAATTGAAACCTTCTGCTATAGAATCCCTGATTGAACTACAGATTATAATGGAAACCATTGAATTCATTGAAAATAAGAAGAGACTTATAGAAGGTGTACCAACCTTCCGAAGCTTGCTTTGGTATGATGATTCACTGTGTAGTGAGTTGTTTGGTGGGCAGTCAGGTTACCAGCAACAATCAAATTTCTATCCTGCTTTTCAGAGAAGACTAGAATACAATGCTCTTAATGAGTTACAAACCCATCACAAACAATTAGTGGATGCCTTTAATAACACAAGATGGGAACATAATTCTTACTATTCCTTCTTGAAGTTGAGGCGAGAAATAGAGGAATGTGAACAAGCAATGAAAAGCAATTACAATTTCTCTGATTTTTTCCTTTCTGTCCCATATGTTTGTGGAGCTAACTTTGGAGATACTCTTGATGACTTAGAACATGCAAGAAAAAATACAGTAGATTTAATAAGCAAATCTAAAACTCCTGGCATTAATCTGAGGGCAGAAAAAGAAGAGCATCTTTGGGTCATAATGGATATTATTGCTACAAAGGTAGAATTCATTAAAAAATGTGAAGATGTGAATATAAAAGCATCACTGTTTGGACTTGAGCACATATTTTTTGATGCTGCTAAAAGTCTTGGTTGGACAAAAAAAGTTAAGTTTATAAATGGAGGTTTTAAAGGTGAGGAAAGACAAGCAATCAAAATAAATGAAGCTGACCTATCTAAGCTCTATGAGACTTACCAGCTTATGATAGAGGAGTTTGGAAGAAGAAACTCCAACGGTGCTGTTGAAGAACAGACTTTCAAGAAATCTTCAGTGGACTCTAGTAATTGTAAAATGGCAAGCAAGCAACAAGAGGCAAATTATTGTATTACAAAGTCCCTCATTCTACGCCAGGATATTGGTTGTATTGGTGAAATATTAGGTGAAGCGCAGTCTTCAGATACTGAGAGATTACAACAGCTCTTGTGCAGATGTACAGAGCATATGGAAATGTTGAAACAGTATTTTCAGATTTTACAGGAAGAGAGTGACAGTGTTTTGATCACAAAAGAAAATGTGCTGGGATTCTTGAAAAATGGCGGCATAAATCCTGTCATTTTGAAACCAGAAGCTGTTGAAGTGTATGCTGAAATGACAATGGTATATGAAACAGTTCTTTTTCTCCAAAACTCAATAGCAAGAAGAGTAGATAAACCAAGATTTCGAAGTTTATTATGGTTTGATACATCACTTACACCTGAACTTTTAAGATGTCAAGAAAAAATGGCTTCCTTCTCTTACCGGAAAGGCAACCTTATAGAGATTATAGACTCTTCCATCTCTGAACTTCAGAATGAGTGGAAAGCTATTCATGGCTTCTCAAAAAATTTGAATTGCTCGTATGCGCTTCATCTTTTCTCAAGGGAGCTTAAAGAACTTTCAGAAACTAAAAACCTGCTGCAAACATCAAAGTCCTTCAGTTCTATGTGCGTCAACGTGGTACCGTATACTGTAAGTTTAAACTATGGAAATACTGTGTCTGAACTAGAATACAACTACAATCAGTTTTCTTCACTTCTTGACAAATTGATGATGTGTGAAAGGAAGGATTTAGGGAAAATGGCTCACATTATGAAAATAATGAAGACTATTGAGCATATGAAGTTTATCTGTTCTAAACAGGAAAAGTCACCTCTGCCGCTGGTTATATATCAAATGGTTAAAAACTGGAGAAAATCTTGTGAGTTGAAAAGACAAGGTCTGGATACTACTGAGGAACATAGCACCAAAGACAGTATGTGCAGTAGCGGCCCACCAGCTTCCCAGGCCTCAGATTCCCAGTCTCAACACAAAAGACCTGCCAGTATCGCTTCAGAAGATTGTTCCAGTTCATCTGAGGAGACGAGTGATCCCTCGCGTACAAAAAAGATAAAGGTAAAACCACTTGGCTCAACACTTGTGTTTTTAAAGAATGATATAGTGACAATGATACATACTTTTATTTGGTTCTAAATATATTTAATGTATTATTTTTGTTCACAAATGTGGTGATAGAATTCTTCAAAAATATTGCAAGCATTACACATGGCTGCTGGTCACAATGTATATGTATTGCCCAGCATTTGCAATATTGCTTATAAACACTGCCTCTGATACTGGAAGTTGTATTGTGGCGACTAGTGATTGGTTATGTTATAACTAAGTTTTTTATGGGAAGATGGATAGTATTAGTGGCATTCCAAGAACATTAAGGGCACATTAAATTACCGAATACAGTAGTACCTCAGGTTACATACGCTTCAGGTTACATATGCTTCAGGTTACAGACTCCGCTAACCCAGAAATAGTACCTCAGGTTAAGAACTTTGCTTCAGGATGAGAACAGAAATTGTGCTCCAGCGGCGTGGCAGCAGCGGGAGGCCCCATTAGCTAAAGTGGTGCTTCAGGTTAGGAACAGTTTCAGGTCAAGAACGGACCTCCGGAACGAATTAAGTACTTAACCCGAGGTACCACTGTATTGCAAATAGGGATGTTGCAAATATTCAATCAGAGCTTGCCAAAAATGTAAGATTGATGGGAGCAGGGCTGTCCCAGCCTTCCCCACTGCCCAATACCAAAACTCCTTGTTGGGGCATAGAAAGGATATAGGAAGTGGCAAACAATCCTCAGGTCCTGCATGATTATCTTTTCCCACAAAGGACTGGGACTACTGCAGTCTCATTGCTCATGAGAAAAGATGTTATGCTAAGGTATCAAAAGTGCCCTCTACTGCCTGCCTCTTTCCATGTTCTGCCCAACCCAAGGTATATTATTAGACCCCTGGAGTGATGCAAATCATCCTTTGTATCTGAGTGCATTCCAGGTTTTTGTGAGGATTTAAATAGAACAGTCTCAAAAGAGGTCAAGCCTTTGGAAACATTTAGTCTGAAGCTGTCTAAAAGTAATCCATAAACATTATCATCATCATAGACTTTTATTACGCTAACCATGGGCCATGGCATCATTCAGAAAAATAACAAAAGGAAAAACAGCAATAACCATAAAAAGAAAAAGTAATCACAGCAAATGAGTTTTGGTCTAGGCTCACCTGGATAGTAGGAGTGTGCATGGACACAAAAGCTCATACCAGTAACAAACTTGGTCTCTAAGGTGCTACTGGAAGGAATTTTTTAATCTGGATAGTAGAGCATTGGAGCAATGTTGTGTAAGACCATCATAAGGAACATTATTATGGCTTTGTAAAACCGAATAAGAAAATAATCTGGTGTTACAAACTAGCCCACATACTATTGCAGTTATGGAGGTTTGGAGAGGTTTCCCCCCAATAATAATCCTCCTGCCTTTAATTGTATGATTAATATACAATTAAACGCTTGTATCTGAAGATACTACTAAGAAGGGAAATGTTTTTCCTCCCCCTTTTATTAAAGATTTTCTTGGGTTATAAAAGTACATGCCTCTCTATTTTCAGATCATAAAGTCCTTTTTCGGATCAGTTATATTCGATGTGAGAAATTGATGTTGTATATAGTATAAGGTGGGGGGAGGAGGGGATTTAGTAAACTTTACTTCTTTTACATAGTGTATGTGCAAGGCTAAGAAGGGAAATATATGCACAACTGGAATCAGTAAGGAAATTTACATCAGTGGTACCGTTACTTCTAGTTAAGAAGTTTTGTTTTGCAGAACTGAAATAGAGAATATAATCATTTCTTTGTTTGTTTCATAAAAATAATACACCGCTTGTAGAAAGAAGAAAACAGCCCTCAAAGTGATTTGTAAAATCAATAACAGTGTTTCCCAGACTTGGGTCTCCAGCTGTTTTTGGACTACAAATCCTATCTTCCCTAGCTAGCAGGGCCAGTGGTAAGGAATGATGGGAATAGAGTCTCATGATCCAATCTAAAGTCTTGTCCGACAGCACAAAAGGCTTTCCCGTTGTTTTTACATTTTATAGAACTTACAGAAAAGTGTTAAAGGAATTAATGTGCATAATACACTTACATTGGTTTGTTTTCCTATCTTAATTTATTAGATTGCTGATTCACTGATGACAACCACAGAAAAGATAAACGAAGAAGAAAATAGCAGGAATTTAAGGTATACATTAGTAAAACAGTAACAAAATACCAGTGCCTAGTGGACCTATTTGAAACGTGTTCCTTCTATAACTTTTCATACAAATTTTGTGGATCAGGTCCTTCTCAGTGTTAGAACTTTATATAGAGGATTTCTATCGCACTGTTCAACCAAAAAGGCTCCCAGGCCTTTCATGCTATCAGCTGGAACTATATCGCGTATGTTTGTAATCACCACTTGCAACAACAACTTTCTAAGCCATCAATCACTATATGGAACTCTGGAAATTATCCTTTAGATTATATTGCTAGATTGTTTAATTCCGTCTGTCTACCTTATTTCTATGAGTTATACTTTTTATGTTTAGATTATTTTATTTTTTATTCTGTTTTGGTTTGTACTTGTATTTTGAAAACCCAATAAAAAATTACTTATTTATTGAATTTATAAACCGCCCTATATCCAAAGATCTCAGGCCAATTCACAGAACAAAACCAGAATATAAAACCACAAAATATATAATCAAAATAAAAGCAACAACCCAACAAGCACCCCCCAAACCTCACCTTTTAAAAGGGCATAGGATTTTAAAATGATTTTAAAAAACAAAATGCCACCGGAAAGGCAACCAGGGTGGCTTACATAGAAACAATTAAACTAAGACAGTTCTTGTCCCCAGGCTTAAAATCTAAAAGAACAACCACAAAAGGAAAATGGGATAGGTAGGAGGAGGGGGTGAAGGGAAGCAAACTCAGATATTGCACCTTAAAGTTAAATAGTACTTTTTTAAAAATAAAAAGCAGCTGGGATGGAAACAGTTCAGGGACAGGTCTTTCAGAGGTGAGGGAAAGTCCCTGTTTCTCATCTCTCCTACTGTGGCAGAGTACTGTAATGGCTGATTCTAGATGACTGTTGAAGGAGAGAAGACAGTATTTGGCATATAATGTGCACATATCTAAAAAGACTTCTAATTAATGTTATTTGATACACATTTAGAACAGAATGTAAGCAGAGAGGTGGGCATGAAATGCAGATGAGTATAGACGGTGGTAATTAAATTATTAACCGTGGCAATTCACAAAAATAGTTGTGTTGCTGATGGGACATCCTGGCATTGGAAAGCCAATTAATGCATGCCTTACAGACAGTACATGTACGCTCTGTCTCCCCACATGAACCCTGTGCCGTCGCAGACTTCTTTCAAAGGGTTGAGGGAAATGCCAGAACAGATTTAGGAGGTACACACTGAGAGAAAAGAAAGTTCCTTTGCACAGTAAAAAGTCTTGCATTGATAGAACAAACGGGTTGAGCTGCCAAAGTAGCCTTTCACGTGAAATTCCTTGTGGACCTTGGTTAAAATAAACTCCGTTATCCACGTTTATACAGCCAAGTTGTTCATTTGAATATCATCATATAGATTTGGTCAAGAAACAGCCTCCTTTGTTCTTTAAAAGTCATCTCTTCATAAAACGTAACCTGAGAAAACATCTCTGAGGATTCATATGTTTTTCTTGAAAGAAATTTCATTCTTGAACAATCAGATAACTTGAATTTTAAGCAAAATATTCACATTTTTGTTTCTGCTCTCCTATTACATGATTTGTGTGCTCTTGTATGGAAGAAACTTGTGTTGTCTGTGGGAAGGTCTGCTGAACAGTATTCGATATAGTATTAGATCTTCACGAAATCTAAAGTTGATGAAACATACTTTTGAGAGGTCTTTAGCCTGTCTTGTTTTTGCTTTTTACTTCTATAAATTCTGTCTATTAAATGCCTTTTAAAATGTTTCCCTTATTTGGAGGTAGACATTCCCTACACCCTTTGAGGGATTAGGATTGCCCATTTGGGCAGTGGACATAACATTTGAATATTCTGCGCACGTAGGCCAATAAGTTTCTCTCACATACACCTTGAGTAAATTGTTCAGGGTCATTAAAACAAAAAGGGATTGTGAAGAGCTCCAAAAAGACCCCTCCAAACTGAGTGAAAGGTCAGTAAAATTGCAAATGCAATTGAATGTAAACAATTGTAAAGCGATAGATGTTGGGGGGGCACTTTATTTCACATTTACACTGGCAGTGACAAATCAGGAACAAGAATTTGAGGTTGACCCAGTATGTAACAGCAGCAAAAAAGTTAAATTCTATGATAGGGATCATTAAGAAAGGAATTAAAACTGCTGATAATATGATTATGATATGATATAATATAATGTGATTATAGAAATCCATGGTGTGATTACTTTTGGAGTACTGTGTACTGTTCTGTTCTGTTCTCCTCACCTCAAAAAGTATATTGTAGAGTGCAACCCAAATCACCAAAGGGATGGAGCAACTCCCCTTTGAAGAAAGGCTGCAGTATTTGGGGCTTTTTAGTTTGAGAAAAGGGGGGGAGTAAGAGGTTATATGATGGAAGTTTTTAAAATTACGGCATGGAGAAATTGGATAGAGAAAAGTTTTTCTGTCTTGTACACAACACTAGAATTCATGGATATCTAATGAAGCTCTGTGTTTGAAAATTCAGGACAGATCAAAGACATTTAGTCTCTGTGTAGTATGTTCACTCCCACAGGAGGCAGTGATGGCTACTAGATTGTTTGGCTTTAAAAGGGAATCAGACAAATTCATGGAGAAGTGGGCTATGAAAGGCTACTAGCCATGATAGCTTTGCCTCCACAGTTAGAGGCAGCCGTCCTTCTGAATACCAGTTGCTGGAAACCACAGCAGGGGAGAGTGCTTTGATGCTCAAGTCTTACTTGCTAGTTTCCCACAGACATCTAATTGGCCACTGTGGGTATAGGATGCTGGACTAGATTGGCCATTGGTCTGAGCCAGCTGGCTTTTCTCATGTTTTTATCAAGCTAACACACGTTTTTATTTGATTATGATAACCCATGCCCAGATCATTTGATGAATCTAGTAACCCACAAGATTAGCTACCCACACCTTTTCTTCTCCATTATTCACACTTAAGACAGCTGGAGAATAGTGATGCTGTGTTTCCACCTTGAAATGTTAGTATTGAAACAAAATATATTACAAGATTATAAAAACAGGGACCAAGCAAATGTTTAGAAATAAATACACAAACAATTTGTGTCTTTGTGCATCTTTGAGTAAATTCAGATCAGGTCCGAATTCTAATAGAACATCGATATTCTTATGTTTCAAAAATCACTTAAAAAAAGAGTTTGATTTTTGTTTTGCAGAGTGAGTGGAAAATATAATTTCCCCAAAGAGAAAGAACTACCGTTAAGCATATCAACAGACAATATGTGGAATAAAAAACCTGGCAATTTGAGAGAGACAGCACCAATCTCACCTTCACAGTTAAAAGTTGCTTTTCCCTGTGAAAGCATTCAATCTTCACCAAATGCCTCAGAACCAAAGTTCATTTGTTCAAACACATTAGCTGGTCAGCAGAATCTAGCAGATCTAAAAGATTTCAACAAGAGCGGCTGGAATGCAAAAGACCATGACCAAGAATATATTGCATGCCACAATGAGGGAGGTGAAAGTCTTTCTTTACCTTCAGTGACAGTTGAGTTATTACAACAATCTCCTGAAAACTCTCCTACTAGAGATGATGCTAATTCTGTGTTGGGTACGCTAAATGAGCACCATAACTTAAAATCAGATGTCCTGAGAGATGCTTCACATTTAATGCCTGAATGTAGCACAGCTTTGAGTTCACC
Organism: Podarcis siculus; assembly: GCA_034642415.1. Lineage (NCBI taxonomy): Eukaryota > Metazoa > Chordata > Lepidosauria > Squamata > Lacertidae > Podarcis > Podarcis siculus. Next base: position 7,450,647 of record JAXCMG010000032.1, on the reverse strand, counting down.
TCTAAAATCGGATCGAAATGAAGGGGAATGTGGACAGGAAAGAAATGTGACCCCCAACTGCACAACCCCATATAATTTAGATTCCACAGTGATGACAGAACAAAATAAAGCCATGGAATTGGAGCATTTGCAGATGGAACCATCGTACAGTGAAAATAACAAAACTAAATTTTCACCTTTAAATCAAAATGAACATATTGAGGAAACCTCTCAGTTGCAGAGTTCTCCTGTGCATATTTATGGTGCAGTTTATCCTTATTACTCTTGGTACTTATATCAAAATCATTGCAATACTCACTCAGTAACTCAGACATACCAGGAATTAAATTCCTGTGAAATGAATCCCCTGACACATGACATGTCCACAACTACAAGCATAGTGTATAACACAGAGTCTAGTATGTTTTGTTCACAGACCTTTAGTCATTTCAGTGTTGGAGAATCACAAAGGTTTAACTTAGCCCAAACCTATCCAATGTATGGTTATTTCAGTTCTGCCGTGGCCTTTCCATATAGCCATTGGCAACAGCCATCATGGTATACAGAAAATCAGCCTTGGACACAAGTTGCTTTTCCGTATCCTTCCAATAACGGCTCAGAAGATTATGTAGGAACTACATAATAGGAACTACATACCTACAGTAGGAACTAAAGCAATTTTTAAAATGAGCATGTGTGTTTTTTTAAAGTGGTATTTAGTTGCCCATTAGTATGTGTCTAGTAAAAATCTAGTAAGATCAACATGATACATTTGACATGAGTCAGATGCTTAAAGTACCTTTATGTGAATCAACAACCATGTCCAGCAAGTAATATCGAGCCAATGCAACGCATGCATGGTTCTGGGGGGCATTTCCATGTGAACCAGCCCTTGGAGGCATGTTGAACACCATAGCTGTTATTTTATCGTATTCTTTTAGCTTTCATTCCTTTAAAAGCAGACCTGAACTAGACCTTGGACTAATTATCCCAGGAGAGTGGTTTAAGAATATTTTTTAAGCCCTGAAGGAAATAAACTTTATTTGAAAATTAACAGACTGGTCCTGTACTGGTTCATCATTTATAATTCAGGCAGAAACTTGTGCTGTTATAGTAAGCATAGCATCCAGAAATGAAACACCCATAGATGCCCCACATACTATTTATTGCCAGTACTGTGGAGTCATAACTGCTGAATCTGCCCTTTGGATGTTATGCAAGTAATTATAGATGTCGCTGCACTTTACAGCAGAGCAAAGGATTGTGATGTTACATATGGAACAAAGGCCAATACTTTGATTATAATGGTTAAAGATATAAATCCTGTTTTTATTTTCAGCTGCCTGACAGTAGTCCTCTTTCTATTCTTGGTTGAATCATTTGCATAGAAATTTTTTGTCCCTTCTTTTTTTACTTGATTAAAATACCTATTTAAATTTGATATTAATAACCTAAAGGCTGTTGCCTTGCCTTTTCAACCAAAATTAAAACTTAAGAAAAAGCCAAATCTGAATCTTTATAACTTAATACTAGGCAGTTTATTTGGAACACAATTCTGCACAGTTTTACACAATCTAAATTGGGGTACAGGTGAAATTAGTAAAGCATAATAGTAATACTTAGGCTGAAGCCACATTTTATTTCAGTGGGATATTTCATTTGTGATTCTGTTCCTGTGAAGCATCTCCAAGTGATTTCACAATGCACTCTTATACACACACCGAACTTTGACAATGACACAATCCTTGTGTGAAAACAGCAGGTACAATGGGTGAGCAGAGGCATAATTTCTCTAGAGTAGTTCCTTACTGTAGTAGACGTGTTTTTTGGTGAGCATGGACTTTGATGAACAGCTGTGTCATATGTAGCTGTGTCATAACATTAGCCCAGATAAGATTGGGACTGGTAGCTACACTGGACTTGTTGCAGTTCCTCTGCACTACTACCACTTTTTGGAAGAGACATGGGTTCATCTCTGCATTCCTCAAGAAAAATGTTCAGCCATATCTGTGTGGAAAAGAGAGGTTAACTGCACTCAGCACTGTAACAGAAAGCCAAACGTGGTGTAGTGGTTAAGAGCGGTAGACTCGTAATCTGGTGAACCGGGTTTGATTCCCCGCTCCTCCACATGCAGCTGCTGGGTGACCTTGGGCCAGTCACACTTCTCTGAAGTCTCTCAGCTTCACTCACCTCACAGAGTGTTTGTTGTGGGGGAGGAAGGGAAAGGAGATTGTGAGCCGCTTTGAGACTCCTTAGGGTAGTGATAAAGCTGGATATCAAATCCAAACTCCTCCTCCTCTTCAGACTAGGGCTGTTAAAATCTCATCCTGAGACTTGTAATTCCACAGAAAGTATTTTTTAAAGTCCAGAAGACTGCAGCCTGTACTCATGGTTTGGGGCATGACATTAGATAGCTGTTGGCACTGTGGGACCTCATGTTTAATTCTGCGAACCACCCTGAGATCTTTTGATGAAGGGTGGTATATAAAAAACAAAACAAGCAAACAAACAATCTTCTGCAGTGATTGCACCTTTTCTGGGATATGTGCTGACTTGCATTTGCATGGACCTAACTTTGCTGCAGACCCCACAGCCAGCACATTTGCTCCTGAGCTGTACACCTCATTCAGTGCTGAAGGGGCTCCTAAAACAGTTAAAGCAGTGCTTTTAAAAAAGAGCACACATTAAAATCATAGAACATTATTAGAAACTGTGGCACTGCTACTAAAAATTTCAGGACATTTAAAAGGCTGGAGTAAATAATAAATTTGCTGAATGTTCCAGAGAGTTGGTTTCAGGGAAGTCCTGGGACACGGGAAGAAGGATTTATAATATGAGGCACCACCATAAAAATAAAAATGTCCAACTTGTTTAAAAACAAGTTTAACAGTATTTGTCAGCTCCCTGGACGATGAAAGAAAAAAGGTGCTTGTAGTGGGCCCCTTGCCCAAACTCCACCCTTCAGGCTGTGGTGGACCTTCAATTTTGGGGGGTCCCAAAGCCTGAATGGTCATCTTCAATTGGCTTCTTCTATGTCAGATCACCACAGTTAAAAAATGAAAAAAATACATTTCAGATTTTGCTTAAAATTGCTGTACTCCACCTTCACAACATCTTTGCCCCTGACTCAAACTTCAGGATTGTTGAAATACAACAACAAAACCCAATTTGAGTTGTGTGACTCAAAATTGGGTCTACCAGGACCCCCCACCCCAAAAAAAGTACACTAAAGCCGCTTCTGGGGGCCCTCGGGGATCAGGTGCCGTGAAGCTTAAGCTTCATTCAATTCATAGTAGATCCGCCCCTGCCTTCAGGTTCCGATCCCTTTTCCTCAACTCGCGAACGGAGCAGAGGCGAGGAAAGAGGGCAAGTTCTGCCCTCCGAGCGATAGGTGGCGCTGCGGCCGGCCCGTTTGGCCGGAAGCGCCTCGACGTGAGGCGGAAGTGCGCAGCGCCGCCGCCGCCGCCGCCATTACACGGTGCCGGAGGGGAGAGAAGGGGTGAGGGACTTGAGGGTGAGGCTTGGGCCTGTGTCGCGCGCGCGCTCTCTAGGCGGGCCGTTGGGCTTGTGACCGTTGGTCCGGGCCTCCCCCTCCCCTCCCCCTCTCTCTGCCCCCCTCAGTACCGTTGGCTTGTCTTTCTTTTTTCCTTTCCCCCCTTCCTTCCTTTTTTTCTTCTTCTTCCTCCTTCTTCTTCTTTCCCTCCCTTTGGGCCGGTCCAGCCTGGACCACGCCGCCCTGGCCACGCCGCCCGGCGCTGCTCCCTTCTCCCACAACTGAGCGGGCGGCTGGCCACAATGGAGGACAAGAGCTTCACCAAGGAGCTGGACCAATGGATCGAGCAGCTCAACGAGTGCAAGCAGCTGAGCGAGAGCCAAGTGCGGAGCCTCTGCGAGAAGGTGCGTGGCGGGTGAGGGCGGGCGGGGGGACGGGCGGCCCGGATCCTACCGAAATAAAAACCGTATATAGATCTGAGAGGATCACCAGAGAGAGAGGAAGGAGGGGGGAAAAAGCTGGAAATGACTCGGGCAAAAGGTTTTGACTTCTCCCTTTGCCAGTAAAACGGGTCCTGGGAAACCAAGGAGACAGTTTTGAGAAGGCTGAAGTGGAGAGAGTTTTCTAGAAAGGGCTGTCAAGGCTGTGTAAAAGTACCCCCCCCCAAAAAAAAAGACATTTGCATATAGCAATTAGGTTAAAAGCGAAGCTGACAGTAATGAAGCCGGTGGACTATATCAATGTCATACTTTAAACCCAGGCTTTGCCTTTCTTGGACTGGGGCTGTCTCTGCTCCCTGCGAATTTCTCTCCATCCTCATCATTCTTAGCACTGTTAAGATCTTGGTGCCTGGGGCCTGGTTTGAAACCTTGCTGTGTTCCTGGCAAAGGGCACTGTGGGATTGTAGGGAATGTTACAATTTGCTCTCCTCCTCCGTTGCAATTCACTCTTCCCCACGCGCTCCTGGGGAGATGGAAGTGTTGCAAAGGGTTGGGGCCACAGACAGATGACCGCAACTGTATTGTTGCTTTTTCCCAACAACAACAAAACAAAAACCCACCATGCTCTCAGCACCGGATTTCCTGCAGTAAGAGGGTGCTTTTGCCACTCGTCATTTACACACGCAGATCCACAGAGTATGCGTCCGCAGCAGCGGGTTCTGTTATAATCCAGGTATGAGCCACAGTACTGTATCACCCCAAGTACTCAGTGGATGATGCAGTGCTTATGTGGTCACTACATTTTGAATGTATGTATCAGACATTTTTAAGAGCGTGGTGCAAAATAGCACCACTTTGCTAAAGTGCTTTGTCACTTTGAAGAGGAAAAAAATGGCTTTATGACACAGTTCTGTATATTCCTTTACCTCCATAGCTGTCAACGTTTCCCTTTTTTAAAGGGAAATTCCTTTATTCCGAATAGGATTCCTCGCAAGAAAAGGGAAAAGTTGACAGCTATGCTTTACCTCCAATGATGGAGTTATCCTCACTGTTTTTGCACACCCTGATCCAGGAAATTTTGGAACACTCTAGTTTCTTTATCCAAACTAGGTTACTTGCTTTTCCTTCCCCATACAAGGCTGAATACAAAGAAGCCTGATTGAATTTGACTTCTTTTATAAGTTTTGGACAGCTTCCCTCACAGAAAGCTTCTTTCATGGCTCTAGCTAGCCTATGAGAATATAGAGTTAACAGTGTGATCCTATACTTACCTGCTCAATGGGAATTACTCCCAGGTAGGTGTGTATAGGATTGCAACCTAAACAGTACAAATAATGTTTACATTTTTCTTTTTGTTAGGAAAACAGTTGTACGTGCTTTCCACATATTTCAATAATGTAAATTCTTGCAGTGCTGTGTATAATTGGGATACAGAACTACCCCCGCTTTTCAACTAAACATTCAACATCCATTACATTTAGCATTATGGACGTAGTTGCCCAGCCACCAGGAGTGTGACTTTGAAAGCTATGTAGTTACAGCCAAGAGGGAGCCACAGGAATCCCATAGTTTTGTGCTTATTTCTTGAGTTTTATCATATCTTAGTTTATTGGTATGTCTTTTGAAATCAGAATTTTTAAAAATGCAGGGCTGAATATGTTTATGTAATCAGAAATATGCATAAATTAGTGCAGAAACATTGAAGCAATGGCTTCCAGAAGACCCCATTTCTAGCACTTTTACCACTAAAATTTGTACATAAATGAAGGATTTCCATGATTTATAGAATTTTATTTAATATTTTATTTAATCCATAGTAGATCATATATTTTAACTTCTTAATAATGTTTGCTGCTGGTAGTAATGATAGATCTGGAAGTGGAGTGCACCTAGGATAATAGTTTTAAGAATATTGATTTTGCTTACCAATACAATTTTTCTTGGAGTTGATAAACACATCCTGAAGTGTCAAGCAAGTGCTTTTTTGAACATTGTAGGGCCTTGCATTTGTTGAAATAGGGGTAGAGGTTTTGGGTTTGGTTGGTGATGCTTGCAAATGGGAGCTAATAGGTAGTTCCTGAACACCTGGAAAATTCCCAAATGTTATGCCAGTTGTGGCTAGTGCCCATTGGGACTCGTAGGGCAGACTTCAGGGAGGCAAACAGTAGGAGTCATAGCCAGTTACAGGCAGAGCCAGTTGATTCTAATTTTGCCCCCATCCTCTTTCCTGTTGAGTTCAACAAGGAACTCAGTTCAACACTGATATTAAAGACAGTCACTAGATCTTCTGTTGCAGCAGTTTTTCTTTACATTTGCATAAAAAACGGTATATTTTGGTTTCAAATCTGATTGGTTGTTTTTTCTCATATTAGGCTAAAGAGATACTTACAAAAGAATCAAATGTTCAGGAAGTACGTTGTCCTGTTACAGTTTGTGGAGATGTCCATGGTCAATTTCATGACCTTATGGAGCTCTTTAGAATTGGCGGGAAATCACCAGACACAAACTATCTCTTCATGGGAGATTATGTTGACAGAGGCTACTACTCAGTGGAAACTGTGACTCTTCTTGTGGCATTAAAGGTAAGGTTTGTAGGTTCTGACTCCTGTGGTTTTAGATTAAAATATGCTTAGTAAACATTTTGCAATGAGATAAGCTCCATGCCACCTGGAGTATAATGGTGATACCAGCTGATGGATCATTATAACATGTGTTTGTTCTTTATGGCTAGGTGCGCTACCCAGAACGCATTACAATTCTGAGAGGCAATCATGAAAGCAGGCAAATTACGCAAGTATATGGCTTCTATGATGAATGTCTACGGAAATATGGAAATGCCAATGTTTGGAAGTATTTCACAGATCTGTTTGACTATCTTCCACTTACAGCTCTAGTTGATGGACAGGTATGATACTATTATTTTAGTGATACTCATAAAAAAGCTTGGCTTCAGTAAACCTGGAAACCATTACCAAGAATGATGCAGATGTGTGGAGGGGGAAGGGAACTCGTGACAGCCCAGCATTCCATCCCAAATGTGGTTTTGCCTTCATCTTTGGTGGTAATAGTACTGCTCTGTACTGATGACTTAAATTTCATGTCCTTAATTTGAATTGTTAGGTGTAAAATACACATTGTTTGTATTTTGCAGATAACACTGTGAAGTGTGAAACATACTTGTGTATGGAGTTCAGAACCTCTAGTTTAAGAAATGTTGATGCTTTTTGTTGACCTAGAACAAAAAAAAAAAAAAGGATTAGCCATTAAGTAAGCTACAGAACTTTTCACTGTGCAAAAAATTGATCGCTTTCTGGTACTATTTGAATTGGAATTTAAAATGAGTTTGGCTTGAGTATAGAAGTGCTTATGTAACAAAAGTTTTATTGGTTGAAGTGACCCTTCACTCTAGAACAAAGGAGCAATTTTTAAAAGTCCTAGGATTTTGATACCCTTTATTTCCCTCCTCTAGATGATGCAGATAGAAGGGGATTTTTGAAATGCTATGAAATCAACTATATTCACAGAAGAGGCAGAAATTGTTTTTGTTACTCTTTGCTCTGTATTATGCGGGCTTAGATTTTAACGCATTTTGCCACATTTTTAGCATTCTGCTACTAAATTGATTGCTTTTGTGAAACTTGTTCGGGTTTACTGACAAACTATGGTTAATGGTGATCATGTAGGTGCTGATATATTATGATTATGATTAACCATAATTAATTGAATCAAGGCAGCTTTATAAACTGGCTTTTTGTTGAGTTGTTTCAACAAACCACTCTTAAGATTAATTATAGCTTGTCCAGGTTTAATACAAGCTGCTTTTAGAGCAGAAGCAAAACTTCTAAACTCTTGGCAGCTGAAGAGGATGGGGGAGGGAGGAACCTTAAGTTTTAGGCTCACTGCAGCTTATTATTGTAACCCTAAACAATGGTTTTAGTGTTGCATCTAAAGTGGCCCAATGAAAAACCTGTTTCAGGTGATCACACAAGCTGGTGATTTTAATCTTCGGCAGAAATTTCTGTTCTCCCCTTGTGCAAAAACGGAGAAAGAAAGCAACACACAAGGCTCATTGTCAAGTGCTTGTTGCGACAGTAGCATAAGAATTGGTTCTTGGTATCAACAAATACCTCAAGCGAATAAAGAATACAAGCTCTTGGCAGTGCAAATAATACATTTATTCTGCTTCTTATTCTTATTCAGATATTTTGTCTCCACGGAGGTCTTTCCCCATCTATAGATACACTGGATCATATTAGAGCTCTTGATCGTCTGCAGGAAGTTCCACATGAGGTAATAACAATGAAAATGCATTGTGACTCAGAGTATACATTGAATGCCAAATATATACATTAAATATAGAATAGGGTATGGTATCATATCTTTGAACTGAATCAGACAAATATAATAGCTAGACAAAAGGGTGATGCAGTTGATCAGTTAATTGATTTAAAAACGTGTTGGTTACCTTAATTACCGTATTTTTTGCTCTATAAGACTCACTTTTCCCCTCCTAAAAAGTAAGGGGAAGTGTGTGTGCATCTTATGGAGCGAATGCAGGCTGCGCAGCTATTCCAGAAGCCAGAACAGCAAGAGGGATTGCTGCTTTCACTGCGCAGCGATCCCTCTTGCTGTTCTGGCTTCTGAGATTCAGAATATTTTTTTTCTTGTTTTCCTCCTCCAAAAACTAGGTGTGTCTTGTGGTCTGGTGCGTCTTATAGAGCGAAAAATACGGTAGTTTGCAGATCTTTAACCTTTTAAATTATTTTTCATTCTAGTATTTATAAAAATTGGATGCAGTCCTAGTTATGCACCTGAGTAAGTTCTGTTGACCTTTGTGGGCCTTACTTCTGAGTAGACATGTATAAAATTGTACAGTATGAGGCATTCCCTGTTGCATGTGTGTGGAAATGCCTTTTAAAATTTTGCAAGCTCTGGTCAGTCTTAAAAACCAGGAGTTTTTTTTCTTCTACAGTACTATTTCTTATGTATGAATTTAATTGGATGGCTAAAAAATGAACAGTCCAGAACTTCTACTTTATAGTTTACCATAATAGGGTCTGTAAGAACAAAATGTCTGCACAGTTTGGGTGTCATATCAAGCCCTTAATTGGTGGTATAGATACTTCGTTCCAATAATATTTTTTCAGCTCTCCCTAAATTCAAAGATCTCAGGGTGGGTGGCAATATTTAAAATGATAATAACACATCTAGTTACTTAAATGAAAGCAGGTAAAAATGGGAAATTACATTTCACAGTGTGAAATGTAGCAGTGGGCTAATATTCATAAATGCCCCAGCCTGGTGTTAGAATGTCAAAAGCATTGGGGCCTGATTTATTTCCAGGAGGAAAGCATTTCATAGAGCCACCACAGAGAAGGCCATGGACCACATATCTGCAATACTTCTTAACACAGATGTTTCCCAAATGGTTTATTCTGTGCACTCATGGCAGTGATACATGACTCATTCATTTGCACTGGAGTTTTGTCAACACAGAATGCACTTGGATGACAACAGTTCCGTAGCAACTGGAGTTGCTCTCTAACTTTGCAAAGTGGCTAGTACATTGCTACAGCTGAAATATGTTTTAAAAGAGCAAGACTAGCTTTTTGAGGAGGTTGAGAATTTGTAGATAATAATAATAATAGTAATAGTAAAATTTTATTTATATCCCGCCCTCCCCAGCCGAAGCCGGGCTCAGAGCGGCTAACAACAGTAAAATAATACAACATTCTAAAATCAGTTTAAATCAAATTAATGCCAACCATTGGGCTAGAGTTCTGTGAGGATTACCAGAGGAGGGGGTCAGGCTGTGCCTTGGCCAAAGGCCTGGTGGAACAGCTCTGTCTTGCAGGCCCTGCGGAAAGATGTCAAATATCGCGGGGCCCTAGACTCTTGTAACAGAGCGTTCCACCAGATCAGAGCCACAACCGAAAAAGCCCTGGCTCTGGTTGAGATCTTCTCTAGAAGTTTATGCAGTTGGCACCCCCTTTCCTAAAAGCACTTTGCATCAGGATTTAGCATCCACATTCCAACATACGTAGGAAGCACAAGGATACGTTCACTGGTCCAGTCCCCAGCATCTCAGGCACACCCGGCTTTTCCACGTTAAGCGGGGAAATCTCAATGAGAATTCTAAACGTGCTTGAATAAGTGAGGATAGAAGCTCATTCAGACCTTAGTGGGGGTGGGTGGAGTAGACAGAGTCATGCAGGGACCTTGGCAGACATGATGCCTGAATAGGGCTGTTGTCTTGTATAAATTGAACTATTCTGGGCATTTGTAAATAATAATTTGGATGTCCATACATGAGTTGAAAATTGTGGTGTTAATTACTTTAGAAAGTTGAGATTATGCCTGTAACCTGGCTTTGAAAGTTTACACACTTGGTTTAAAATGCTTTACTATAATCAGTGCATAAAATTTATGTATCTCTGTTTTGTTTGAGCTGCAAGGTAGATCATGGCTCCTTTCTTCTGTTTGCACCACAATGACTAGGTAGTTTAAAAGAGACATATACGTGCATCTACAGTGCTATATAGTTAGAAGGTACATTTTAAACTGATGCTGATGTCATGCAAAGTTTGCTAGATGAGTCAGTTCTGAGATTATGCATAGCTTTCACATTGGAAGGGTGTAGACCCTTTAACTAAAACATTTCATTTGTGTGCTTGAAGCTGGAATTATGCCTAGGTACTTTGCATGCAAGAGCTGATCTTGCAGGATCCTGGCATCCCTCAGCTGTTCTTTTGGATTCTCCTTTGTTTAGCTGTCATCTGGTTTCCGTTCTTCCTTTTGGGAATTGCATTAGTTTTTCTCAGTGCCTTTACTGCCTCTGGTCCTTTCAACCTAGTTTTCATTTCAAATGAAATTACACTTTTTCTTTACCAATTTTCTCTCTAAACAGCACTGTGGCTTTTCTGTTCAACTTGATCTTTTGCCAGATACACGCACACACACAATAGTTCACATACTGGTGATGTTCAATTATATTTTCCTGTTTTTTCCTAGTATGCTTTTTTACTATTTATTGACTTATTTTTTCATCCTGCTTTTAGTTCTTCTGCTCCATCTGTGTTTGATTGTTGCTGGTATTAACTTTTCTTTTTGGCTTGGAATGTATGTATTTTGTTTTGATGCTTTTACTTCATACACCTCTTTTTTTTTGCCAAAGTTTCTCATTACTTTTACAGGGGGGGTTGGGTGATTTTTTTCTATTGATACTGTTCACTTCTCTGATTTTCACACTTGTTTTCTCTAGATAGGTTTCATTTTCAAATTCCTGAAGACTGTAGCAAACAATTTTTCCTGTTTGTCTGTAAAATGTTTTTATTAAATAGAATATGCAATATACTTAAGAGATTCAGGAGCTTAACACTTTTTAGATTACCTTCTGCAATATTTTCCCCCTTCTGTAACATATTGTACCATTTTCTTTGAACAGGGCCCAATGTGTGATCTGTTATGGTCAGATCCAGATGATCGTGGTGGCTGGGGGATTTCTCCACGTGGTGCTGGCTATACATTTGGTCAAGATATCTCTGAAACATTTAACCATGCCAATGGGCTTACATTGGTGTCTCGTGCTCACCAACTTGTAATGGAGGTATAATTACTCTGTTGCACCTAGCCACCTAAGGCTTAAAAATGAAAGTCTGTCTTTTTTGGAAAAAAGGTTGTATAGTCTCAGCATCTTGAATTTTTATGCCATGTAGTAGGCACCAAAAATGTTCTGTATCTTAGAAGGTGTAAATTAGTATAATATTCATCAAGAATTATCAGAACAATATTCAGAGTAAATAAAAATGTTTACACGTGTCACAAATATATGGTTCAGTTAACTTTATTTGCCAATGTGCCAGTTAATCCTGTAATATTAATGTCTCTGTGACTGATTTTAGTTAAACTAAATTAATTTTAAGGGGACATTTCAAGTGAGCACCCCCCATTTTCCAATTTGCTAGTGGCTAGGGTTTGATAATTCGCCACGAGTTACAGAGAACGTTGAAAGATGTAAAAATTGGTGTTTGCATTTGAACATAATTAGTATTCATTGAGATAGTGCAAAGCATGTTTGCTCTGACTCTGAAATAGTTTTGTTTTGTACCAGTGAAAACATATAAAGCAAGGTAGGATGCATTCCTAAGGTGGTGGGGAGGGCGAGTCAAAGATGGTCCTGCTGGGCTTGTGCCAGCACTGTGAAAGGGAGGACAAAGGAGCAGTCTTATGCTACTCCGTCCTTTTTATTTACAGTGGTGCCCCGCAAGACGAACGCCTCGCAAGACGGAAAACCCGCTAGACGAAAGGGTTTTCCGTTTTGGAGGCGCTTCGCAAAACAAATTTCCCTATGGGCTTCCTTCGCAAGACGAAAGCCCATAGGGAAATCTCCGGGACAGCGGGGAAGCGCAGCGCGTCTTCCCCACTGTCCTCGGACCTCCTCCGAAGCGTGGCGGCGGGCGGAGAGACCTCCTCCCGCTGCCAGGCTTCGGAAGGCTGCTCCTTGTCCCCCCCCCCCCCCAGCCTTCAGAAGAGGTCAGGGGACAGACTGTCCCCGGACCTGGTCTGAAGGCGGTTTCCATAGGAACGCATTGATTGATTTTCAATGCATTCCTATGGGAAACCATGCTTCGCAAGACGAAAAACTCGCAAGAAGAAAAAACTTGCGGAACGAATTAATTTCGTCTTGCGAGGCACCACTGTAAACTATTTCCCTACCATTGGGACCAATGCAAGGGAGATAGAAAGGAATAAAGTTTTCAGCTCCTGGGCTGTAGTTTAGTCCCTGGTGTGGGACTTGTCAGGGTACTGGGAAGGCATTAGATCAAAGTATTTTGGCCTATCCCCAGCATGTCTCTTTATCACCTCTGATCAGGGTAGAGCAAGAGTTGTGGAAGTTTCAGCTATGCGGAAGGGGAATTTAGCATCAGAGCTTGCTTTCTGCTGCCAGAGAAGGGAATTAGTTGCTTCCTATGACCCCTGGATCTCCCTCCTAAGGGTCACGGGATTACTGGCCTTACACCTTTTAATCTAGTTACACCTTTTTAAGAAGAAATTGGTTGATACTTTTAACTGAAAGCATTTTCTTCCCCCCACTGCAGGGTTACAACTGGTGTCATGATCGGAATGTGGTCACCATTTTCAGTGCACCCAATTACTGTTATCGTTGTGGGAACCAGGCTGCTATCATGGAACTAGATGACACTTTAAAATATTCCTTGTAAGAAACATGAGCTTGTTTTAACAATGGGGGTGGGGTTGCAAGGGGTAAAGTTCTCTGGCTTGTGTTAAGTGTTGATGAATTCTATAGAGTACACCACTTTTGCAGAATGAACTCTAAAGAATATCTCATGGGCCTAGTTTAGATATCATGCTGGAAGCCTAGTTATGGTTTAGCACAAATGTGTGGACTCGTGGAGAGAAGATTGCAGCCACTTTGCTCCTTTCCATTTGTTTTGCTGCTGCACTGAGCGGGACAAAGCTTGGCTCAGCATCTTGTCGAAATCTGGGCTCGGGATTAGCTCATCTGGACAAGCTACAAGCCATAACCCATAGGACAAACTTTGGTTACTGCTTGTAGTTAGGCTGCAGAGATCTAAACCACAAGCCTGAGTTTGGGTGACGTGAAGTTATGGCTTAGTTCAGTAGCAGGCCGGGGTGTGTGTGTGTGGACTGCTCACATTCCAAGGCTTAGTGTGATGTGCAAATTAGGCCTTAACGTTCAGAAAATGATAGCTACAACATAAGTAATATTTTTGAAACTATATGTTAAAGAATACTGCATTTTGTTTTTAACATCACTCACGTTGAATTGCTACCTCGTCTAATCAAGGAATAGGACACATTAATTTGCGAATTACACCACAAAATAGTCACCTTCAATGTAGGGACAGAATTTTAAACAAATCATGATTAAAACACTGCTAAATGAGTCCATTTTTATTTCATTGGAACTTTTCCTGCTCAAGCCCTAATAGAGAGTGAAAGTATGGGAAATGATGACCGAAATATTGATAACGTTTGTTGCAGTCAATAAAAATACAATTTCCCTTTTTTGATTCAGTGTTGCATAACATTTAGTGAAATATGGGCAATTGTCTACCATAGTCAAGCAAGCACAAACATTGTCTTCTTGAAATCCTAAACCCTTGGCTAAAATACTATTTTCAGTTTTGGCAAACCTGAATGATCTTTATTGGCCTGACATTCTGCAATAAAGTAGCTTAAGAATGGAACTCGTGGAAATGAGAGTGGGGAGAGGACAGGTATGGGATTTAATTAATAAAAATGCAGCAGTTAATGCCACAAAGCACTTAATCAGCCTTTTCCTTTTAACAGCCTTCAATTTGATCCAGCGCCTCGCCGTGGAGAGCCTCATGTTACTCGGCGTACCCCAGACTATTTCCTATAAACATCTCTTCCTCAGCCTGACCTTGATCAGTAGTAGTACACCTGGCAATTTTTGAAAAGCAACAATTTGTGATAAGTTGAGGTCTGTCTCAGCGTAAAGCCTCTTCATGGACCAAACTGTGCCATAATGAGGATGACGAGCTTTTGAGCACAACTTCAGATGGACTTCAACGCACTAATCAATCCTTTATCAGCCAGTCCAACAGCCAGTTTGCCTGCTGTAACTATAGTAATTGTTTTCTTCTGGACTATTCAAAGAGGAAAGGTAACTAACAAACTCATCTCCCTGTCATGCTTACTTGTAAATTTTAGTTGTAGTGTTTAACTGGCATGTATTAACATTTTGAAGTTTAAGAAAAATGCACAAACTAACTTCCTTCTTACGCCTATCGCCCTCTATTTTATTGACATAAGTAACTTAACTGCAGAAGAAAGTTCCTCTTGGGAGTATGTTGTCATAAGCTTTCCCTCCATTTAAGCTAGATTACTGTTCTGTGTTGATCCTACCTTTTTTCTGTATATTTGTCAAAGTGCTTGCATCTTATTTGATGTATTTGAGCAAATAAACTTGCAGATCATTACTCCAATCAGATGGGTACACTGAAATGAAATAATTTCTCTTTCTCATTCATTATAGGGGATTTATCAGTTGTTGGAATACTGCTTCTTGGCATTAAATATCTGGCAGCTAAACATGTAGGACCAGGGCCACAAACATAGCATGAGACTGTTTGCACTCACTCTTCCTTTCATAGTAGTATAAAGGTAATAGCTAATAGTTTTCTAGTTTATATCATTACTTCATGCTAACTAGTATCTGCAACTAAATATTTAGAACTCACATTTTGATATGCTGCATAAGACGGTGGCTATATCCCTCATAATGAAGTAAAATGTTAACTTGTTCTGTTTATGTAAAATTATAATAGCTCAAATTCATATTCCGGATTTAACTTAACAAAATGTGGGTGAAGACACTGCCTATTTTTCCTTATAGTTGGTACCTTTTATAAACTTAGTTCTTTTGCAAGTTGTAATTTCTCCTAACAATTATTCTCCCTCCACAACTTAGTTCACTGCAAAATAATCACTTAAAAAGCTTCTGTAAGAATTGAATGACAATTCCATCCCACAATGTTAAGATGATTTAAGGCAGCTTTATTCTTTGAGTATTATTATTCCAGTGCTGCATTTTCCAGGGCTTGTCGATAGATGGGCAAAGATTTCATTTACAGTTCAGTTGCAGTAAGAAAAGACAAGTTAATCTTGTATTGAATTAAGAGGGGAGAACATGATTCTGTGAAGATTACATCAAGGCACCTTATAAAAAAAATAATCAACGAAGTGTAACAAGTTCTTCAGAAGATGTTGGGTGGATGGCCACTGTCTGGTCAAAATCTGCTTTTGTTGCTCCCATTTTGACAGCCACAGCAAAGCCTTGAAGCATTTCATCACATCCTAAGCCTTGCATATGAAGGCCTACCACCTTAAAAACAAACAAACAAACAAGTTAATTAAGGCTTTGGTTTTGCATTGGTGATTTAATACTATAATCAGACATCTCACTGACTCCCCAAACCAGCTTTCTTCATCAGTAAAAATAGGCTTATATTTACAGTGTTCTCCTTCTCCAATACTGCTCCATTTGCCAGTTCTGCACAAAGTAGAGCCATGTGTGGTGTCTAGATAAGTATAAACCGACTAGTTGTTCACAGAATCTTTATTCTTCCGCATTTTGCTCACCTTCTCCTGTTTAGTTGCACACACCAATTTCATTACACACTTCGTTTTCCTTTTAGTTACAGCATGATACATTGGGATAAAAGAAGTTGTATAGGTTTTCACATTCTCGCTTCCATATGTAGTTCTAGCTTCCTCTGAAACAGACAGTAAGACAAAAATAAGCATGTAGCCTACATAGCTAAGGAAGAGGAACCACAAAGCACAGCAATAATTGCCTTGCTTTAAAAGCCAAAAGGCAGGCTAGACTTGTCTGAATTGCTATACTAAAGTTTTCGAAAGTATTTGATGTGTCTAAATACAGGTGTTATAAAGCAAGAATTGGGGAACTGCAGCCCTCCAGCTGTTGTAGGCTGCGGGGGGGGGTGTGTGTCAGGACATCCACCAATACTTCCTATAGCACCTACGATAGTAGAAGGTAAATGGACCCCTGACCATTAGGTCCAGTCGTGACCGACTCTGGGGTTGCGGTGCTCATCTCGCTTTATTGGCCGAGGGAGCCGGCGTACAGCTTCCGGGTCATGTGGCCAGCATGACTAAGCTGCTTCTGGCGAACCAGAGCAGCACACGGAAATGCCGTTTACCTTCCCGCTGGAATATAGTATTTATCTATTTGCACTTCAACGTGCTTTCGAACTGCTAGGTTGGCAGGAGCAGGGACCGAGCAACGAGAGCTCACCCCGTCGCGGGGATTCGAACCGCCGACCTTCTGATTGGCAAGTCCTAGGCTCTGTGGTTTAACCCACAGCGCCACCTACGATAGTTATTCATAAATATCATAATGTACAACACTTTTGCCTACTCAGTTGCCATTCACACTTGGCTGGCATCTTCTACACTGAAGCCACCTCTCAAGCGTGCCCACATTTCAGTGGAAGTCAAGATGGGCACACCTCCAGTTTTGAACAGATGAGATCTGCAAAGAGCGTCCCTCTAAGCAAATATGCAGTGGCTGGTGTAGGTTCCATCCCCTCCTCCGTGCGCAGGGCATGCCCACTGGCCCAAAAAAAGACTGGTGATCCCCTCTTGTAATCAAACAGCTCCCATAATCCCTAACCACTGGCCATGCAATATCTGAAGGGCCTCAGGATCCCCATCCTGGTGTAGAGGGCCTGGGCTGCCAATTTTGCAACTCACAACTCTTAAACCTTCGACGTTCAGAGTTTAACAGCCCAGTTTTACATACTAATAAAGTTTTTTATGCTTTGAACAAATTAAGAAAATGTCTTCTGCACTGAAGTTCAGGAGGATCCTCCACCATAGTCAAAGGGAAATGGGAAAGGGGATGAAGCATACAATTCTGCAGCCAGTCTCTAAATTCTAGTTAGCATCTGCAATGTGTTTACGTAGGCACAACCTTTTGTTCTTTATATAGCCTTGCCAAGCCACTGGCAGAAAATGTCCTAGAGCAAAGGATAAAATGGTATCGTGTGTCACAAACGCTTAAGGTTACAGCGCCAATTCTTTTGCCCAACTGAGTCATAGGAACTAGCAAGACAACAAGGCCTAAGATCCTACCTTCTGTTAGTCCCACCGTTCCAATAGGTGGGTGACTGAAGACCACGGTAGGAATGTTGGTGTAGTCAAGTTTAGAATCTTCTTTCCTCTCAAAAATCCTGTGTGCCAGTTTCCTTCCAGCAGCTATTGCAACTGTTAAGGATGAAATTTAGGCATGTCACCTGGCATAGTAGCAGGCAACTGCGTCCATTGCCACTCTCTAAGGGATGCATGCAGTACAGGCAGCCCCCCCCCTACATGGCATAGGGTAGTAATGATAAAATGATATCTGCCCCAGTGCAGGCTTACACATGAAGTGATCCAGTGGATGCAGCTGCATGGAGTAACGACAGTAAAGGTAAAGGGACCCCTGACCATTAGGTCCAGTCGCAGACGACTCTGGGGTTGCGGCGCTCATTTCACTTTATTGGCCGAGGGAGCCAGCGTACAGCTTCTGGGTCATGTGGCCAGCATGACGAACCAGAGCAGCGCATGGAAACACCGTTTACCTTCCCGCCGGAGCGGTACCTATTTATCTACTTGCACTTTGAGGTCTTTATGATGTTTCCAGGTCAGTTCTGGGTTCAGCGCAATGCACGTATACACAGTCGCACATGTATTGAACACGCGTAAACAGGGAGCTGCCTGTATTTACATCTCTCCATTGCACTGCCCATTTATTACTACTCTGCTTCCTGATTTTTAACCAGTTACTGATCCATAAGAGGGCATCTTGCCTTATCCCACAATTGCTATGTCTACTCAAGAGCCTTTGTTGAAGAACTTTAACGAAAGGTCTCCTTGATCACCCCTATTCCCCATGCTTGTTATGCCTGAAGAACTTGTTGATATGCCTGAACAACCAGACCCAGTGATTTGTGAGTTTTTAATTTGCCAGGGATGGGGAACACTTGGTCCTCCAGACATTGCGGAACTACAAGTCCCATTGTCTATGCTGGCTAGGGCTGATGGGAGCCGGAGTCCAACAACATCTGGAGGGCCAAAGGTTCCCTGTCCCTGCCCTAGAACTTTATCTCATCTCCAGAATTTGCATCAATTATTCTCCATATGTCAGGGAACTAAAAAGCTTATGTATTGTTTACTTGGTGTGGCAGATCTAAAGGCAAACCTGATAGACTTCTAACAAGTCACACTGCCACACAATTCTTTAATTTTCTGCTAGTGTTTCAGAAATCAGTGATAAGGGAGATGCTAAGAGGTCACACCCAAACCTTATTGATGCAGTAGATTTACTACGATCAAAAGGCCGTAGTATTCTGTATAGCACCCAGAGAAGTTGATGAGCAGAAAAAGATCCCCAGGCAACCACTTGATTACTTCCCCGTCTTCCTCCCAGTTCTCCTCTCCCACGCTATCTTTGGTGCAGCATGCACAGGTTCCCACATAACATTATCAAAGCCTTTTGAGCAAAATAGCATACTAATGTTACCTGGTGTAAGAAGAGCTTTCCCACATACATCTCCAACAGCGTAGATCCCCTTTCTGCTGGTATTTTGGAACTCATCAACAATAATATGACCCATAGAATCTACCTTAATATTCTAAAAATGGAAAGGATAGTTTAAGTCAAACACAACATTCTGGGGAAAGAGTATCCAAGACAAACAGCACTGATTCATCTCTTATTTCTAAGCTGTGTAACTTTTCAGAAAAATTATGTGAATAAGGCAAGGCAGGCCTTTTTCTTCCCACGTAGCCTCAGCACACAGAACACAAGGAATCATTTCAGAGGAGTCAGGCATGAGCTGTATGCTTAGTGACAGGAGCTATGTGGGATATTTTTTCCATAACATTTAAATGACATTTACTATGTTCAGAGCTTTACATGTATTATCTCAATAATCCTATGAAAAAAATGTAGGTTCACATAAAGTATTTGCTGGTGGGTGGAGGAATTCTTACCTAATATGGTGGTCTGCTTTTTTTATAAGTATTTCTATTCATTTTGTTTTAATAGGCTAATCAGAACAGCTTTCTAACCGAACAAAATGAGTTTTTAATTGACTAAATACTGCAGCTCCACTCATAACCACAACACGATGCCAACTATCATATAATCCAGATTCTATATGCAATGTATCAAAATCCCACATTGTCTCAAAGAAATAAAATAATTCCTGCTCACCTGCTGGTCAAGATTTAGCCCCTCTGTGTTTGGCTTTCGACCAATGGCCCATAACAGGCAATCAACATCCTCAATAGTTTTAAAGGTGGGTTTCTGACTTGGAGGAGAGGATGTTACAGTTACCGACAGCAGTCCTGAAGGCGACTTTGTGACCGACTTGACCTGTTGAGAAACAGGAGACTTGAGGACAAAGAGCAAAACAGTGCGTACAATGACCATAAAGACTAGCTGCAAGGAAGGTGGATTTTAGGGCTCAACCTGATTTCCTGCTTCAAATTTGTTCTACAGTGGTACCTCCAGTTGCGGACGGGATCCGTTCCAGAGCTCCAGTCGGATCCTAAGGTTTTCGCAACCGGAGGTGCCTGTTCTGCGCATGTGCACGGTGCGGTAGAGCGCTTCTGCGCATGTGCGCACGGCAAAACCCAGAAAAATACTTCCGGGTTTGCCACGTGCGTATCCCGAAGGATACGTAACCAGAGGTGTGAGTAAGTAGAGGTACCACTGTATTTATTTCACAATTTGTTATAATATCTTTTTAAAAAAAACCTTTATTAGATTTGGCATGTCAAGTTATAGGCATGGCTATGCGCCTGCCACAATTCTGTAGAGAAAAACACAATTATGTTGCACCAGCACAGATACCAGCTTCCTTGGAATCTCTCAATTTCATTTGAAGAAAAACAACAAGGGCTGCTGGAATCTTGAGAAGCAATGGCCAATTATCTTTTCCAGTGATCGGAGGATGGGGTTGGAGTGTCTTGCATTGCTCCTGTGTTTCAAACATGCAGAATAAATTATACAAAAGAAGTACTATGGGAAAAAGTATGCAAAATAGATTTTTTTAAAAAGTGTTATGTGAAAAACCTGCCCTAATTGTTCTTGGCCTTTTCCACTTTTATATCAAATTTAAAATGTAAGGCCACTGGACAGGGCCTGTCTGTGTCTTCTGAACAGTATCTCGTTTGTTTTTAGGGGAGGGAGGCCAGGACCCCTGTGCCACAGAGAGGTCACTTTGGTGCTGCTAATGCAGCAGAAACAATGCGAGAGGCAGCAGTTACGAGTTTCTGGTTTCTGCAGCCACAGCAGGCGCTGCGATTCTCCAGCAATTTGATTTCACCCCAGGGGGCGCTCTTCATTGTCTCCTGAGACAGACAGATGCCACCTTCAAATAATATGATTAATACAAGTTGCAGAATTAAACCTTTCTTCATACAGAATGTGTGACTGACTGGTATCAGTACTCAGCCTTGATTTAAGGACAGCTGCAGCTTTCCCAAAATGTACCAGGTAAAGGTAAAGGTACCCCTGCCCGTACGGGCCAGTCGTGTCCGACTCTGGGGTTGCGCGCCCATCTCGCGTAAGAGGCCGGGGGCCAGCACTGTCCGGAGACACTTCTGGGTCACGTGGCCAGCATGACGAAGCTGCTCTGGCGAGCCAGCGCAGCACACAGAAACGCCGTTTACCTTCCCGCTATACAGCGGTACCTATTTATCTACTTGCACTTAAGAGTGCTTTTGAACTGCTAGGTGGGCAGGAGCTGGGACCGAGCGACGGGAGCTCACCCCGCTGCGGGGATTCGAACCGCTGACCATACGATCGGCAAGTCCTAGGCACTGAGGTTTTACCCACAGCGCCACCCGCATCCCTAAAAAATGTACCAACCAAGGTGCAATAAATAGGAGCTCTGTTTTTCTGCTTATGATCTGGGCTACTAGCCCTATTAAAAGCAGCTATAAATACACCAATAAGAGAAGCAGCATGGGCAATAAGTTGAAGAAAAAGGAGGGTGGGGGAGTATTTTGTTACATGTTTGCTACTTTCTCTCATGAAGTATAATACCACTCATAGAAGGAATTACAGCACTGGTGCTTAATAAACTGGTGCTTAATAAAAGGTATTAATCCGTTAACACAAACAACATAGCAAGACAAGATGGGAACATCTCTGCATACTTTGCCCCGATAGAAGATAGAATCATTCAGCCCCACAAAAACAAAAAAAATGCACATTTTTTATACTTTTAAATTAGATTTATACACCGCACTTCATCACAAGATCTCAGGGCGCTATACAGGATAAAATACAAAGGAAAAACACAAGTAAATAGTTAAAACAAAAATAACAAAACATTCCCCCCCTAAATATAGGCACACAGAGATGATGAAAGTGATACAGTACATAGATAATACCTGAGAATGTTTCCAGACTTCTACACCACCATGTTCCAGCTCCTGCGTACAATTTGAGCTGATCATTGAATCAAAGTTTCTCAGCACCTGTCCAGGAAGAACATTAAATAAGACTGTGCAGACACACAGCATATCCACATAACTCATTCAAGAGAGCTAGTGTAGCAGTTACAGCTGTTTCTGAACGCTTGTAATTTCCATATCCCTGCATTTTTGTAAGAAATTCCTGTAAACCGCTTTGAGGTCCACGTGAAAAACAATATATTAATACATTTAATAAATAGTAGTGGCTAACACCAGGCTGTAAACCTAGCAAGGGCAACTCACAAAACCACAATTCTCTAAGCCTCTCCACCCCAAACCCTCAGGATTTTTCTTTTGTAAATTTGGTTGTTTATATTTATCTGTATATGTTTAAAGCAAAATAAAAATTACTTTCAAAAAAAGAATGGAGTTCAGAAACTCTAGTTTAAGAAATGTTGATGCTGAACAAAATGTTGAACAAAAAAACAGTGCTTCCTTGCCCAGGCAATCAGTGTGTGATGGGATGATGAGCTGCTTGTGCGTAAAATCCTAGTCCCTCAGAGTTTGGCCGAGTCCCCAAACCTCTGCCTCCGACGGAGCCCCTCAAGCATGGCTCTGTCAGTCGCTAGCAGAATCCGAAAGTGGGCGCTTTCGGAATCTCTTCCAGCATAAAAGCTCCTTAACGGAAACACGTCTTCGGGACTCTCGGCGTGACAGTTTCCGGCGAGGAATGGGTGTCCCTATAGGAGGTCTTGAAACCTCCCCACTGTTTTCGCTGGAAGTGTCCCTGAGCCATCCCTCCGACTCACTTTCCCTCGGAGCTCCTCCTCTCCCCCTGCTGGTTCCCTCTTCAGCTGTTAAGTCTGTCTCCACCTCAGTGAGCCCTTCCACCTCCCGTCCTTTCGATGGCAGTTCCCTGACACAGTGCAAGGAATTAAAAGCGTGCACAACAGAACCCCAGCCTTGCTTTTTATTGCATTGGCCAATATACAGCAGAGCAGTCAGGACAAAGAAAAAGTGAGTGTGCCTTACCTCACCATAACGTATCAGTAAGGATGTCTTTGAACCCAGGGCTGAAAGAATGCCAGCTATCTCCACAGCTATGTATCCAGCACCGACGACAACACTGCGCCTGAAAGAATAATGGGTTTTGAGCCATATCACACACACCCTACGAAGTTCCTGTTGGAAATATATTCTACTGCACCCTGAACTATGCTTTGCCTGACCTGAGTGCCTCATGTGGCCAGCATGACTAAGCCGCTTCTGGCAAACCAGAGCAGCACACAGAAACGCCGTTTACCTTCCCGCTGGAGTGGTACCTATTTATCTACTTGCACTTTGATGTGCTTTTGAACTGCTAGGTTGGCAGGAGCAGGGACCGAGCAACGGGAGCTCACCCCGTTGCGGGGATTCGAACTGCCAACCTTCTGATCGGCAAGTCCTAGGCTCTGTGGTTTAACCCACAGCACCACCCGTGTCCCTAGATGGTCCTAAAAGGGAACTGGACAAATGCATGGAGGGAGGACTATGCTATCAATAGCTTCTAGTCATGAAATCTATATGCTACTTCCAAGATCAGAGACATACCTCTAGGTACCTGTCACTGGGGAATAACAGCAGGAGAGGGCTATCGCTCTCATGTTCCACCTGTGGGTTTCCTATAAACATCAGGGCAACTACACGTGTTCAGATGCAAGTAAACCTCCTCCCATCTTCCAGAGTTCTGGCCAATGAGTGCAGAAGCACTGGCAAACGTTTGGCTACGTGCTGTGTGCTTTTTATAAATGACTAAATAATTATATGAAAGTTTGGTTAAGTTTAATTAACTTAATGACTCAAACTGAGCTTTTTGCTGCACTGATTTGCAAACCACACCACCACAAGCCTGCTACCCTTTTCTCAAAACACAAACAATGCTAATACAGAGCAAACCATATTTGTGTGTGAAATCATTAGAAGGGATGAGGAGGAATGTTTTGCACTGATATTCAACTGCTCCTAAACAAGAATTTGATAGGTTTCACGTATCTCCCCAAACCAATGTGTCAAACATCTATTTACAAGCCAGACATGAATTCTTGCTATTCTGAGATGCAACCCAGACAGTAGGATTGGGACAATTGAAAAGAACAGCTGTTGCATGAAGGAGCCTGAACTCTACAACCTCCAATTTTAGTACTACATAAAACCAGCCAGTAAGGTAAACCTCCTTTAGGTGCAATTCAGCCACTGTTAAACATTTGTAAACCCCATTGCTTTCAATGGAAGACTGGGTGCAAACTTCTACCTACTTCCCTAATGGAAGCAAGCCTCACTTAATTCAATAGGACTTACAATACATATAATGCACTGTTAGGCACACACTTAAGCCCTCTTGCATTAAAATTAATTGTGTTTACAAGTGCTCTAATTTGTCTGGATTTTGCCCGCAGATTTTTCTCAGGCACCAAAAGGAACAAAGGCTCTAATCTAGCTCTAGATTAATTCCTGATATGCATCAGGACTGACTAGATGCTATATGGGGCATCTTTAGCAATTCTGCAACTTGCAACAATAAATACAGCACTATGAGCTAACTCACTAGCCTTTTTCCTGCACTTAGATATTTATAGACATTTGAGGGATGTACGTGAGCCCCACCTCACACCGCCTATCACACAGTAACCCACAGCCAGCATGCTCCATTTCTCAAATAATCTCCATTACGATGTGGAAACTGAGAACAGGTTCGCCCTAGATTGGCAACTTACTTGGGCAGCTCTTCAAGGTCAAAAAAACCATCACTAGTAATTCCCAGGCTGGCCCCTGCAAAGCAATAAGACACTACCCTGAATATCAAAGTCCACTTATGTATAAATAGATCTCAGCTATGCAAATATTCAACTTTCCTTACAGCTCATTCACTAATGCAGACCTGCTGCATACAATACAATTCAATGCTGCAAGCAGGAAAAACAGGCTTCTCCTAAACTGGGGCGAAGACGGTAAACATCTAAAAAATGTGGCAAATATACAATTATGTCCGCAGCAATCCTGAAATTCTAAGTTCCTTGGGGCAGGGGTTGCCGTGCACTCCATGTACATTTATGACCCTTAATAATTAACAGGGAGGGGGGGGACATTCCTGAAAAATGCACGTATTCCCCAAAGATCAGCAAAACACAACGAACAGCACAGGCGATGACGGCAACTGCGTTTGCCAAGGATTAATATTACAAAGTACAGAAAGTTATTGCTTAATCTTTTGAAGCAAGAAGCTCAACTGTCATATCAGCTTTTTTAGATCTTTCCTAATCACAGGACAAAGAGAGCTCGCCCTCCATCTAAGGAGCCTTCGTCAGGGAGCTGCCCCCAAGAAATGTCTTGATGAGATTCTTGCCTTTTAGAATAAAATGGGGGGAGGTAACAAGAAGGGCTGGGTAATATCTGGTTTTCAACATCACGATGTATCACCAGCTAAATATCGCAATATAATGATGTATCACGATGTCGGAAATAAGGATGGAACTATGTAGAGGTGAACAGTAGGGCTGGGTGATATCTGTTTTTCAACCTTGTGATATATCACCTGCAAAATATCATGACATATCAATATATCACAATCTGTGAAATAAGGATGAAGCTATGTAGAGGCATTGGCAGACTTCACGGTTTCCCCCACATTGTGATTTATGTATAGCGCATGCGTGCGCGCGCACACACACACACACCATGAGTCACAATATATTGCCAGGTCAAAAATTATGAAACCAATATCACAATATGGACTTTGTTTTGGACAATATATTGATACATCACCCAGCCCTAGTAACAGGGCAATAATGATGATGGGGCTATTTTTGGATGTGAAGTTACTGGATATTTCTATTTCTGAACTATATGCTCATTTAAACTTTGATGTATGTTAAATGAACTTTCAACCACTGAATTTTTAGCGTTACATTGCAGTGATATCATAATTTTCATTATGTATCCTTGTTATTGGGATATGGTACTTTGACAGTTAAAATGCTTTGAGAAACCGTTGTGTTTGCAAAAAATGTGGCATATAAATGACTTACCTGGTACCTCACTTTCACTGGGGACTGAAGGCTGCCCACCAGTTGCAATCAGGATATGGGGTGCTGTGTATTTTTTACCATCCACTTCAATCGTGCCTTTGCCATCAGGTGTGAACGAAGCATCACCACGAATAGTTTCTACATTAGACTAATGAAATTAGGTTGGAAATGAGCTGTCAATCTATAAGTCAATTCAAAAACCAGATAAAGAATTTCACAAGACATTTTAGCTATTCCCTATGTTGTCACAGTGCTACCTGGTTTGTGTGCCGATTTCTCTCATCTGTTGATTCTCTCATGAATTTAAATAATTGAACAAGTCTGGGTTATCCAAAGCCCTCCTATATATTTTGTCACAAATTCAGAGAAACTTCTATGCAGTCATACCTCGGGTTAAATATACTTCAAGTTGAGCGCTTTCTGGTTGCGCTCCGCGGTGACCCGGAAGTAATGGAATGCGTTACTTCCGGGGTTTGCCGCTCGCGCATGCGCAGACGGTCAAAATGATGTCACGCGCATGCGCGGAAACAGTGAATCGTGACCTTCGCGGGTTACATTCGCTTCAGGATGTGAACGGGGATCTGAAACGGATCCCGTTTGTATCCAGAGGTACCACTGTACCAGGCTTCCTCAACCTCAGCCCTCCAGATGTTTTTGGGCTACAACTCCCATGATCCCTAGCTAGCAGGACTAGTGGTCAGGGATTATGGGAACTGTAGTCTCAAAAACATCTGGAGGGCCGAGATTGAGGAAGCCTGTTCTATACTGATAGAGCAGGTAGAATTAAGGGCATGTTTACAATACAGACTTAAATTCATTACTACCTCTTTCCAACCTTCTCTAGGGGAATTAGGATCTCAAATAGATAATTCTTTGTACCCTCAGCATACAAACTATACTTCCCAGGGTTACTTAGAGAACCTATGACAGATAGGGGAAAAAAGACTGATATAGAATCAACATATATTAGCAATGTAGATAGGGCTAAGACATTCTCAGAGGCGGGGCTGCAAATCCTAAAGCATTTCTGGACTGGTGAGAGAGATTTTACAAAAGTGCTGTGCTCTGAAACTAAAAGGAATATATTTCCAAGAGTGAAGGATGGTTGTCTCAAAGGAGTAAGCTGATGAACCAGCAGAGCCCTCTAGATTCTATACTGTGAAACTCATCGTTTTCAGCTGGAGGAAAAAGGCTTAACGATTGGTTGAGGTGCAAAACAGGAACATTTACAAACCTTGTTCAAATTATTTTGATAGATATCATTCAGTCGTTTCACATAAGCATCACGCTTTTCCTTAATTACTCTGTAATAAAATAAGTTTTGTGTGACAAAATTATCTCTCTCTTGCACTAGCAAAACTATGGCTCAAAAAAACCCCTAACCTTGTCCCTCCTTTCAAATCCCCATTCATTATTTGCTTTAGGAATTTACATCCCATCAAAAAAATCAAGAGGCAGGTATATTGGATAGGCAGAACTGTTTATAAAGCCAGTAGCAAACTGTTTATAAAGCCAAAATAATAAAACCAGAAGATGAGCCAGTTTTTAAAAGCTTCAGACTTTTTCTCCATTGACTGAGCTGCTTTGCTGTCAAAAGACAGCCTTGTGCATTTCAATGGGACAAGAATATAAATACCTCCTAGTAGATTGGAGGAAATCTGATGAATGCGGTACATTCAGCTACTATTAATGATGCTCCAAATATTTTGCATATCTTCCATTCAATTCAGTGGGGCAAGCATATCAGAACCTCTTAGTAGATTGTACTCCACTCATCGAATTAGTCTGATGGTGCACATTTATTTCCACAGAAAGGAATTTTAACCTGACTTACCGCCAGTTAAACTTCACATCAGATACTTCAAAACCATAATCTGCATGATCATGGATGAATTCAAAGTGAACAGCAGTGTTCCACATCACCTGTTTGGGGAGGGGAGGGTGCAGGGAGAACATCCAGGGTTTAATTTAAAAACAAATGAAAAACCAAACACCGCTATTTATTGTATAATGCAGGATAATGCAAATAAACATTTTGATATGTTGGGGGGGGAGGTATAATGCATAAAGGATTTTACATTGGGACAGCGGTTTAGACATATCACACCCACACAACTTGCAACCCACCGTGATAAACGTAACCCACTAGGTATGTACTGTAGTCTGCGAAATACTTTAAAAACTCAATTTTAAATTCACTCAGTCTTTCTCTAAAGCAGTTCCTCTCCTGGTAACTACCAGCTTTTTTTTTTATCAAGAATAGTCTGAAAGATTCCCTCCAGAGGCAATGGGACAGGAGACCTGTATCTTCAGTCAACAGCCCATAACCTGCCATTTACAACTCTACCTGCTTTGCCAAAAGGATGGCTTCTAGGCAAAGGGCACGCTCCATTTGCCAGCCTCCCTGCAGCTACTTGGAAGCATCCACTGTCTGCAGCAGATGGAGACACCAGCCTTCAATTTTCTATTAAACAATTATGATCCCAAGATTTCTTTTTCATTTTATTTTCCCCAAATGAGCATCATTGCATCAGGCATGCATCAAAACACGCCAATGCAATTTCTTAAGTTAATATTTGAGCCTGCTCACGGAGAAGGCAAGAGGAAAACCAGTGACGTTTTCTTTCTAACAATAAAGGACGCTTGCTTCATACATTGCAATGTTGGCTTCTCAACCTCTCAGAACCGGATTAGCCAGAAGAGCCTTGGGATATTAGGCACTTAGCAGGAGTAACAGCAATCCTAAATTAGACAGCGGAGAAGCGAAGTGATGGTGTATACGAAACCACACCAGCTCACAATGGCCAAGGGTATAAAAACAGTTGTCTTTTTCTTTCTTTCTTTCTTTTTCTGCAACAGCTCACGCCTGACATAGATGGGGAGTCCCCAAGGAAGGGTCCCTGGAGCGATCTACAAGGCTTAAGTCTAGTAGACCTCAAGCCTCTGGGACCCCCACCATTGGTAGGACAACCAGTGAAGTGGAAAGACACATGGTGTCTTTTACATGCCATCTAACATCCCCCCAGCCATCTGATAGCATTTAGTTTATTATCTGGAATCTTGTCTTTATGTTGTATGTTATATGTTGTATGTTTGCGATTGTAAAATTTTAATTTGAAAAACTAAATAAATAATGCAGTCATACCTCGGGTTACAGATGCTTCAGGTTGTGTTTTTTCGGGTTACGGACCGCTGAAACCCAGAAGTACTGGAAAGGGTTACTTCCGGGTTTCGGCAGTCACGCATGCACAAAGTGCTAAATCACGCTTTGAGCATGCGCAGAAGCGCCGAACCACAACCTGTGCGTGTGCAGACGCGCCGCTGCGGGTTGCAAACACTGCGGGTTGCGAATGTGCATCCCGCATGGATCACGTTCACAACCTGAGCGTCCACAGTATATGTATATGTATCAGCAAAAGTTGAACTGTGCAGTGAAATCTCTGCTTTGAAGAGTACCCTTTACCCTCAATGCAATCAAACTGAGACTCAGTATGGAAAATAAGAATGCTAAGTTTACTACAGTCAAACCTCGGTTGTTGAACGTAATCTGTTCTGGAAGCCCATTCGGCTTTTGAAACGTTTGACAAACGAAGTGCAGCTTCCGTTTGGTTGCAAGAGCTTCCTGCACTCAAGTGGAAGCCGGATGTTCGGCTTCCGAAAAACGTTCGAAAATCAGAGCATTTACTTCCAGGTTTTCGACATTCGGGAGCCAAAACGTTCCAAAACGGAGCCTTTCAGGAACCGAGCTTTGATTGTATAGGAAATACATGTTGGATAGGAAGAAATCTACTTCAAACAGTCTAGGATGGAAATGCAGAAAGCCATGCTTGCTCTTTTATTTTCTACAGCGCAAACAAAAGAAAATATGTCTCCTCCTCCAAGGTGGGACAAAGCAAAAGTAGAAACACTCTGAGATTATCAGTGTAGCAACTGAGGAAAGGTCAGCACAGATTCATTCAGAAAGACAAGACCAGACCACACTGTGCCAAGTGCCCCTCCCGTACAAAATCACACATAAGCAAAAAGGCAGGTGTTTTTTGAGTGATCCGGCCATTTTCTTGTGTTCATCTGCATTTAGAAGACAATAGTCTCCTTGGGTTGCAATTTGACACATGCAGAGAGCCTAAGAGTATATATTAAAGCCATTTCTAGCTGTTACCGCCGCTGAGTTTTCACTTCACACAATTTAAAAATGAAACAAAACAAACGGATAGTGACACGTTAAACGGTTTGTTTTTACCTTTTTAGGAACACATCCAACATTCACCTGAAAACGAAAAATAAACAGTGTCAAGCGTCAACGCTACTAAGCAAGTATTTAGCAAACATGCACAAACAGGTTACAAGATAATTTGTTATGGATAGCTTTTTATTATTTATTTATTACAGTATTTCAGAGGCATACTGCCCTAATATACAGCCAACATGAGTGGTAGGCATTGCTATCTTTTATTCTCCATAAATTTGTCAAATCCCCTCTTAAAACCATTCAGGCTGGCGGGCATCCTTACATTTTGAGGTAGCAAATCCCATAGTTCAACAATGGACTGTGTGAAGGAAGTATTTTCCTTACCTGGATTTAATAAATATGGAGATTATAATTGACCTACCTTACTTGTAAGGTACTTGACCTACTCTCTTGTAAGGGTGACTGAGATAATGTATGTGAAGTACTGGATTCCGGAATGAGATGGAATTGCATTGCTGACTAACAAAACTATTTTAGATTTGGATTTTATTGTTGTCTTGTTTAACATGTTACATACATGTCTTTGTATGAGTTAATTGCTTCCAAAGCTTTGGTTACAATGTTGCCTATACATTTCAGAAAGAAAGATTTGACTACAATAAATAAGAGGTATCACAATTATAAATATAACAGTTGCCTCCTCCATTGTTGAAGTTCTGTAGCAAGCTCCTTGGAAGCAGATGTGCAATGATGGGTTCCCTATATTCAGTCGCGTGACCAAGAAACAGAACTCAGAATGGGGCAGAAACAAACAAGACATGATTCTCAATTACTTGATTTTCAACAGAAGAGGACATCAGAGGAAGACAGCAAGTTTAGCAGCGCACTGCTTTGTGGTGTCACCCGACAGGCCCTGCTTCCATATAATCAAATGGTTGCAGCCATTCGTTCCAACTGGGAAAAAGAAATGATGACACTTGGGAATACTACAAGAAGGTTAAAAAGTACCCTGCATCACGGACAACTGGGTAACCTGGCCCTCACAAATCAAGAGCCCAGAAAGGATGGCAACAAACACATGATTAAAAATTACATTATATCATGTCTTTCCTAAAAGGAGATCAAACTGATCTGTAGAAAGGACTCTGTGAACTGAGAGCAGATACACTGTGTGTACTTTTGTAACCCAAGAAAATATTTAATAAAAACAAAGTTTTAAAAAGATACATGACTCTCCCCCCCTCCGTTTTATGCTCACAACAGCCCTGTGAGGTAGATTAGGCTGAGAGGCAGTGAGTGGTCCAAAGCTCACCCGTGAGCTTCATAGCTGAGGGGGAGATTTAAATCCTGGTCTTCCCAGGACTTTTTAACCACTACCATAACAACTGACATGTCGCACAGGCGTAGCCAGGATTTTTGTTAGGTAGGGCAGGACTTGGGGGCAGGGGCAGAACCAACGTGATTGATCAGTTAGTTAAGTATTTCTATTGTTTTACTTGATGGGGCATGGAAATAATGCTTGGCCTGCAGAAAACAGTGAAAGCACTCTTTCAGTAATTCAAAGTTTCAGGTTTTTTGTTTCCTCTCCCCTGAGCCATTTAAAATGTAAAGCTACTAGGGCTGGCACATGAGGGCGGCGTATGGAACGTCCTAAAATCTAAGTCCTAATTTCTGCCTAAAGAACTAGACCTAAAGATAACACACAGTGGCCTTCTCTCTCTGTCAAATGCATGCACACATTTCCTCTGCTCCTCCTTCCAAGTTCAGTGTCTGTGTGTCTGCATGCATGCATGTGTGTGTGTGCGCACAAGGAAATAAATAACGGAAAACAGATTAATGTTCTTATTACCACTTTCCTGTGCTCCTGGTCATCCTTAAGTGCGGGGAGCGGGGCAGTTAACACCTGAGAGATGCCCTCCTGACTTGCATACAGGGAGGTCCGAGGGTTCAATCCCCAGGCAGGGGCTGGGAGAGACCCTGGAGAGCTGTTGTCATTCCATCTTGACAACACTGAGCTAGAGGGACCACTGTTCAGCTTCATATAATCATAGACTTGTAGAGCTGGAAGGGGCTCCAAGGGTCATCTAGCCCAACCCGCTTCAATGCAA
>JAXCMG010000032.1:7389854-7418361 GCA_034642415.1 Podarcis siculus | reverse complement strand
AGCCCAACCCACTTCAATGCAAGAATCTCAGCTGGATTATACACGACTGGCAGCCGCCCAACCTTCCTTTGCAGTGCGTTTCACAGGATAATAAAATTGGGTAATAATAATAAAATTGGAAGGGGCTCCAAAGGTCATCTAGTGCAACCCCCTACAATGCAATAACCTCAGCTAGATCATACACGACCGGCGGCCGTCCAACCTCCCTTTGCAGTGCGTTGGAAGGGGCTCCAAGGGTCATCTAGCCCAACCCGCTTCGATGCAAGCATCTCAGCTGGATCATGCACGACCGGCGGCCACCCAACCTCCCTTTGCAGTGCGTTTCATAGAATAATAAAATTGGAAGGGACCCCGCCGGCCCCAGGGTCATCTAGCCCAACCCGCTGCAAGGCAGGCCTCCCAACTCCACCATAAGCCCCAGAGGGCCGCCCAACCTTCCCGGGCGCCGCGTTTCCTCCAGGCCAAGTCTCCTAAGCGCCCGCCACCCGCCTCCCGGACTCACGCAGGTGCCGCCGAGCCGCCCTCTCTCCACCACGGCCACCCGAGCGCCGAGCTCCGCCGCCCGCCGAGCGCTGGCCAGGCCGCCCGAGCCGCCTCCCAGCACCAGGTAGTCGAAGGCCGTCGAAGAGGAGGCGCGGAGCTGGGCCATGGCGGAGGCGGCGGCGGCGGCTGCAGCGCGACTAGCAGGAAGGAGGAAGGCCGCCACGGCCAGGGGAGACCGCGGGCGCGGCCACCGCATCCCGCCTCCTGTCCTGCCCCCGCAGCGGGCGAGGCGAGGCAGGCGGCGCCGGCGGGGAAGGCGGGCCAGGAAGGCCAGGCCGCGGCGCTGGAAGGCGCCAAGACGCAGCGCAGCGCCTCGGTTAGGCCGCCTCAGGGAGGCAAGGAGCCCCTGAGGGAGAAAGCGGGCCCTGGCGGATTGACGTAGAAGCTGAACAAGCTATAGCTAAGGGCCGCACTCTCTTGGGGGCCCCCCAAAAAAATTTAAAGGGGAAAAACCTGGATGTACATTTCCAGAATATAAGATATAAAACAAATAAAATAAAACCTACATCCAGCAGCAGTGCTTTGTTTTTTGTAGGCTCCTGTGATGTAAGTCATGGGCCCCACCTCCTCCTCCCTAAAATACCACTGGTTTGCTCATTTCTGCATATAGGGTGCCTGCATTCTGCATGGACTGTTTGCACGGCAACATGTGCAAATGGCTTGAGATACCTCTTGGGTCCATAAATGACCATATAGCATATATTCTGTGACAGGAATTTTGAGGTCTTAGATATATGGTAATGTTCATAAGCGTACCAACCAAGCACATACATAGATCAGCACAGGAAGACCGACCTGGAACCGTTTTGATTCCTAAACTGAGCAAATGTTTTCTCTGCAAGGTCAAAATGGGAAACCGTCCATTGTCTCTTTCCTCACAAATCCTGTCTTAAGGGCACATTTAAGATATGAATAGGGTGTGAGCCTGTGACCTGGCCCAGGAACAAAGTATTTATCATTACAAAAGACTGGCCAGGCTCCCCAGGCAATCCAATCAAGTAACCTACCAGACAGGAGATCAACAACAACAGGAGAAAAACAACATTCAAAGTTCTGTTTTAGACCACCTTTTCTGTGATGTAGGTGTGATGTATCTGGGGGGTGGTCTTAGGTTACACCCCTTCTGTGATGTATGTATGATGTTTCTGGGGGTGGTCTTGATCTAAAAAGGTAAAGGTAAAGGTACCCCTGCCTGTACAGGCCAGTCGTGTCCGACTCTAGGGTTGCGTGCTCATCTCGCTCAAGAGGCCGTGAGCCGGCGCTGTCCGGAGACATTTCCGGGTCACGTGGCCAGCGTGACGAAGCTGCTCTGGCGAGCTGGCACCAGCGCAGCACACGGAAACGCCGTTTACCTTCCCGCTAGAAAGCGGTACCTATTTATCTACTTGCACTTAGGGCTGCTTTCGAACTGCTAGGTGGGCAGGCACTGGGACCTAAGGACGGGAGCTCACCCCGCTGCAGGGATTCGAACCGCCGACCATGCGATCAGCAAGTCCTAGGCACTGAGGTTTTACCCACAGCGCCACCCGCGTCCCCTGGTCTTGATCTACAGGGTGGCAATTTCAAAAGTCTTTATAAGGCCTTGCGTACCATTTTTCTGGGTTCCTCCTCCTTTCCTGCGGGTGAGGGGAGCACCCTGTTGCAACAGTTCAATAAAGATCAAGCTTACTAGCTGCTTTGCTTCTCAATATTCTCTGGTTGGCCTCTGTTATCTTCTCCTACCAATAGGGAACCTATGTAAGGACTCTCTATGGGCTCTTGGATACCCCATAAAGGAAAGGGGCAATTTTTGTTTACAACAATTCAACACAAAAAACAGCGACAATTTCTTGTTGGCAAAGGACATATCAAGGGCCCCAATACCTTCAGTAGCTTAGGGCCTCATCAAACCTACATCCGGCCCTGCCTGCAACCTTTCTTTTTCTTTTTTTATATAAATCTTTTTTATTTAGTTTTATTGAGTTATGAGGCAGAACCACATTTAAAAACACAAGCCTTCTCCCATCACATGTAGAATAGATTTTGTGTGTGACGTAACCTTCAGTCTTCTATTGTTGTTTAGTCGTTTAGTCGTGCCCGACTCTTCGTGACCCCCTGGACCAGAGCACGCCAGGCACTCCTATCTTCCACTGCCTCCCGCAGTTTGGTCAAACTCATGCTGGTAGCTTCGAGAACAATGTCCAACCATCTCGCCCTCTGTCGTCCCCTTCTCCTTGTGCCCTCCATCTTTCCCAACATCAGGGTCTTTTGCAGGGAGTCTTCTCTTCTCATGAGGTGGCCAAAGTATTGGAGTCTCAGCTTCAGGATCTGTCCTTCCAGTGAGCACTCACTATTAGCCCTTGTAAAAGGAAGAGGCCGCTGGCAGGATTGTTAACAGCACTTGCTTATATCTCCTTGGTGTGCTGCCTGTTTATTCCTTTGCTTTACCCCTGCCCTATTTGGTGTATTTGCTTTTAGCTGCACTGAACCTACTTCCTCCAGTTATGCCACCCATTTTGCAGTTTCTCCCCCACCCCAACATTTGCCTGACTTCACCTCTAGGGTGCAGAATTAATTAGCGACAACCCAATAAAACCACATACAATTCTTTACAGACCAGCATCTTTACTGACGATTTTGTCACAGAACAACATTTACAAAAACAGAGTCCATTGCCTGTATTAGGGAGAGGTTATTGACAGAAGGAGACTGGGACTTCGACTTGATGCAGCCAGGGGGTGATCCAAACTTCAAAATAGCATCTGAACGTCTGAGAAGGGGGGAAAGGAGAAAGAATATTAAAATCAGCCCAGTGTCGAAATCTAGAAAGCTGACCCGTGTCATTATCCGATGGCTTGTTCAATATCCTGACCAGGTATTTCAAAAAGGAACTCACAGTTATTCCACCTTCCTCTTTGACAACCCCAAGGCAAGGAGATGTGGTCGCAGCTCCTGCAACATTCATGCGCAACTCCCTACTCTGGCCTCATGCCCAACGTGATAAAGGACACAGGCCTCTTGCAATGTTCTGGCTTAGGAAACGGCACCCTTTCTTGCAGTGCTTTCGCTATCTGATAAGCTCCATATATTACGTGGGGAAAGATTCTGATCAGCAAAGAAAGAGTCTCTCGCTGCTCTAATGTTTTGATGTTGCCACTACTGCACGACTTCTCATGTTGCACAGGGAGAGGTCTCAGGCCACAGGGGAGCAATGAAGGCCACACTCCTTTGACAAAGTGCCTTCTGTAGCTTCGTTCCCCTACATCAGTAGAGCCTGCCCCTGATTGACCACCAGCAGCAACCATTTCAAATTTTCCACAGTGCCCTTGTACAACTTTCTCCTACACAGTGACCCCAGAGCATTGTGGGAAATTCATCATGACCATTTGCAGCCGCTCACTGCTTGGTGGGTGGGGGTAGAGGCTCAGGGCAGGTGCCAGAAGGTGTCTAGTGCTGATATCAGGCCTGGGCGCAACATAACTAATGCAGAAATAGGATGGAGCAGGGCTTTTTAAAGCCAGAACTTGCTGGAACTCAGTTCTGGCACCTCCCAGGTGGGCACCATTGCCATTATAAAAGAACCAGAGAGTTCTGGAACCTCTTTTTCTAAGAAAAATAGCACTGGGAAGGAGCAATAGTATAGGTTCCTCTCACATTGCCCAGTGTTTCTTACATTACCTAAGGTATTGTGTGAAAGGTACAGTCGTATCTTGGTTCGCGAATGCCTTGTGAGTCGAACATTTTGGTCCCCAAACCTGGGAGTGAGAATTCTGGTTTGCAAATGTTCTTTGGAACCTGAACGTCCGATGTGGCTTCCGATTGGCAGCCAATCAGAAGCCACGCCTTGGTTTCCGAATGTTTGGAAGTTGAACGGACTTCCAGAAAGGATTCCGTTCGAATTCCGAGGTACCACTATATTTTTTTAAAAGCTCCCAGATTTGAAGGTGGAAGGTAATGTCAAGGCTCTCGGACATTAAGGCTCCCAACATGTAACAAAAATTGCACCATCAGGACCTTGGAGATGTAAGAATCGCAGCTGTCTCCCCAACATAAATTTTGTATGCAATACATTTATGCAATGAAACACATCCAACCGCCTTGGCTTGCGTGAACCAAGCATGTTCTCTGGCACTCTTTGCCATGTGTATGAGTTCTGCAGCGCACCAGTCAATGTGAAAAGTGTTTCCTGAAGAGAGAGAATTTGAAATCTACAGTGTGGTTTTTTTACACGTGGCTTCCCTTATTAACTTATTGAATTATAACTGGGATGGGGAATCTGTGTCCATCAACATCTGGAGAACAATAGGTTCTCCCCACTGCCCCATTTATCACTCCTAGAAGTAGGTAGGTCAGTTTATGGCAGCAGCAAAAACAACAAATTATTGTGGCATCTTAAAAACCAGCAAATTTGGTTATGACATAAGCCGGCCTTCCCCAGCTTGCTGCCCTTCAGGGTTTTGTTTTTTTCATTTTATATTGGTCACTATGCTTATTTTACCTACTTTTAAGTTCTAAATATAATGTTTGCACTTCTAGACTCATGGACATTGATAAAGCTGGGCCCAGCTAAGTCACCAGTGAAGAGATACCAATATGCATAGGAGTCCATTCCTAGGGACCAAGGTCCCTTTGGCTCCCCTAATAAAATATTTGAGGAGGCCAGGCATCTCAAAGTTGATGGGCAGTGCCATTCAAATGTTGTGGTGCACCACATCATGTGTTCAGTTATGTGGGGCAGGGCCTACCTCCCTGCCCCCCATTTTATTCAAGTTGGCCTCCCTGCAATATGGATAGCACATCAGATCCTGGCTGAATCTAGACACATGGGGGGGGATTTCAGGAAAATGTGTTGTAAACCTCATAATGTGAAATCACGTTGCCAAAAGGCAGAACTCCACAGCGCCATCTGGTGTCACAACGTTCTAACACATTTAAAACGATTTTTCTTTACTAATGTAGCTCAGTCCTCCGTAAAGTTCCACATTAGTCCATTAGGAAACCATCTTACTTGTCTCAGTGTCTTTTTCATCTGGAAATCACATCTGTCCAAGTCAGGCTCTGGATGTATCCTTTTGCTGCATACTGTCCGGCAGATATCGACATCAATTTTGTATTTCACCCCTCTCACAACCTAGAGAGAACAATTTTCACTCAACCACACATAGCAAGGACAAATTGGAGAGATAGAGGGAACTTCTTATATACCGGGGGAGCAGGAAGGGAAGATAATAGTTTTTTCAAAAGCCTTATATTTCCACCCCACCCAAGTGGGAGGCATATTGCTAAGGCATGTCGGAGCCTGTTGTTTGTATATTCATCCTACTGTTATCTCTGATTATTGGTTTTGAAGGACAAAAACCTGTTAAACCTGTTTGACCAGAGACAACATTGGGAGAAAGTGATGAAACAGCGAGGTTACTAGCTGGGGTTCCATTTGGATCATATGTAACCTCTTAAAACAGCTGCATTGGTTGCAGCCAGTTCTTTTCTGCGCCTAATTCAAGATGTTCATGTTAGTGATTAAATCCCTTAACAACTCAGGCCACAAATACCTGAAAGACCATCTCCTTCCCCATCAACTTTCTCTGGTGTCAAGATAAACAGAAGGGGGCCCACAGAAGCTCAGGGTGGTGGCAGCCCAGAAGATGGCATTCTTTGTGGTTGCAGGAGAAATGTAGACCTTCCAGAAGGTCTTATTTAGCCATCAGCAGAGCAGCAGCTGAACCAAGATGCAAGTCGTAATATCTCACTTCAACAGTGTGACTTTCAGACGCACTGCAGTGATATTTCCACCTGAGTGTGAGGTGACTTACGGGAATATTGCATTGGCACCAGAAAATGACAGGTTTTGTTTAATTGCTGAATTTGTTGCCATAACAGCCGGAGTCTCCTTACCTGCCTCATGGCTTTGTTTATGCGAAATTCTTTGAATAGAAAGATGTCATTTGAACTGTTGTTGTATCTGTAAACACCAAACCTAGCAGCTCTCTGAACTCCTGGATCGTTGGTCTTGACAGCGATAGGAGATCCAGGTTTTATGGCTGAATTAGGCAAATGCCTCTTGATACCTGTACAAGCAAAATTCACAAATGAATAATTATTTAGAAATTTTGTCCAGCGGACACATGGAAATAACCTTGTGACGTATCAGCTAAGTTCTCAAGCCCAACTGATGGAACGTCAGAGGTGTAGCAGGAAACCCCCCCCAATCATTCAGTTTGTACAAACTTCACACACACTCACACACTACATACACTACGCTTCTGTTATGAATTTATAGAAAAATCAACCACACACTGGATTTGCACTGTTCCACTTTATTTTACTCCATATGACAAGGACTATCAAAGGGGGGTGGCTTGGTTCTGGTCAGCCATAATCCCTTAAACATGAGAGCATGTACCCAGGAGCCCTGCCCAGTTGCTATGCCAACCCTGATGGTTTCAGACAGAAGACCATCAACAACACAACGGACTGCATACACAAGTGGATTCAACACGGACTATAACAAAAGAACAGTGATTGGATTCCCCCTCAGGGGGCAGGAAACTGCGACTACCTTTTGTCTTCTGAAAATGACTCATGGGGAGGGGGAGAAGGGAACCAGCCAGGTGACAGGACACTCAGGTTACCACCACAACTCCTCCCTCAACCCCTCCTTTCTGTGATGTATTCATGATGTTTCTGGGGGTGGGCTTGATCTACAGCGTGGGAATTTCAAAAGTTTTTATAAGACCTTGCACACCATTTTTCTGGGTCTTTCCTCTCTCCTGCAAGTGAGGGGAACACCCTGTTGCAACAGTCCAATAAAGGCCAAGCCTACAGGCTGCTGATTTGCTCCAATTTACTCTGGTTGGTGCCTTTACTTTTTGTCCAAGGGAGCCCTCAGATTTTTCTGGTAACAGAGGAAAGAAAGGTTAAGAACAGTTTCAGGTTAAGAACAGACCTCCAGAACAAATTAAGTTCTTAACCCGAGGTACCTCTGTACAGGCAATGGCTGGTTTGATGTGCAACTGTGCGCACGTGCATTGCACCGATCCCACAAGTGGACAGAAAATGGGGCAGAGCAGGAGTAGAGTGCTCTCTGCTGATGCTTGCGGGGGTCAGCAATGCAACTCTCTTGCAAAATGACCATCACCTCCAGTCCCAACACCACCAAGATCTACCTATTGGTGCCTCCAACTTTACTGAAGAAGCTTGCTGTTTGGCGAACTCAGACTGAAAAACCGACAGCTTTCAAAGCTGATGTCATATGAGGAGGGGAAGCATCAGCTTCTTCCTTTCTCTCACAGTTAAAACCCACTCTGTGGTTTATCGTTACTCTGCAATCAGCAGCTGACTCACAGGACACGACAAGAGAGTGTCAAAACTGCAAACTTTCCCCAAAGGAAAGCTTGATACAGCAGTGCATTTAAACAATAGGTCAAGTTTCTGGCAGGACTGTGTGTAGCTTATGGACACACGGTGCAACCCACAAAGTCCTGGTTTTGCAACTGTGTGATGGGGAAAAAAGCAATTGTCTGGATTAATGCATGGTTAAAATTGTGCAGTTTCTCTCCCTTGAACAGTACGGGCCGGTTCATACGTTCATATTAACCACATGATCACTACAAGTACAGATTTATCATGGCTAGAGAAATCAGGTGATACATGCATGTGTGAACTAAAAGGTAAAGGTAAAGGTAAAGGGACCCCTGACCATTAGGTCCAGTCGTGGGGTTGCGGCGCTCATCTTGCTTTATTGGCCGAGGGAGCTGGCGTACAGTTTCCAGGTCATGTGGCCAGCATGACTAAGCCGCTTCTGGTGAACCAGAGCAGCGCACGGAAACGCCGTTTACCTTCCCGCTGGAGTGGTATCTGTTTATCTGCTTGCACTTTGACGTGCTTTCGAACTGCTAGGTTGGCAGGAGCTGGGACTGAGCTCACCCCGTCGCGGGGATTCGAACTGCCGACCTTCTGATCGGCAAGCCCTAGGCTCTGTGAACTAGCTGCACACAAAAGCAGAGACACACTGAGTAGCCTCAAACATGACACCACACATGCTGAGCAGGCCCTCCCTTGGCATCTGTGTCCACAATGCAAACATCTGTAGGGAGGGGTTTTTCAAATGTACTGGTGTATGTGCAAAGCCCCTTCCTCCAGACATTTGCCGTGTGTCCATGTATGCCAGGAGAGGGGTCACATAGCATGCACAGTATATGGGGGGGGGGAATATACACTCTTGTTGTTGTTGTTTAGTCGTTTAGTCGTGTCCGACTCTTCGTGACCCCATGGACCAGAGCACGCCAGGCACTCCTGCCTTCCACTGCCTCCCGCAGTTTGGTCAAACTCATGCTGGTAGCTTCGAGAACACTGTCCAACCACCTTGTCCTCTGTCGTCCCCTTCTCCTTGTGCCCTCCACCTTTCCCAACATCAGGGTCTTTTCCAGGGAGTCTTCTCTTCTCATGAGGTGGCCAAAGGATTGGAGCCTCAGCTTCAGGATCTGTCCTTCCAGTGAGCACTCAGGGCTGATTTCCTTAAGAATTACGTTGCGCTATTCACTCAGCAAGTGTGTCTGAATGTTGCACGCTGTGAATATGTGTTCAAATCACTCAAGTGGAGATGTTTATCCCAGTCTGTATGTGCATTGGACTTGATTAAAAAAAAAAATTCTTGATGCTTTTATTGTTGCGTTGATTTGAGATTTGCTTGTAGAAAGCATTTAATAAATGGAATGAAATAAATAATCTACTGCACTTCAGAAAGTGTGTATAGCTCTGTTAGGGATAGACATAAATGCAAAAGAGGAAGAGCAATAGAAGAAGTGGTTCTGAATTCCACGCACATTCCCAGCAGAATGCATGTGTTATACACACATTGTAAAGAGCGAGAGAGGAAGTCGTTTGAAATTTCACACACATTCACAACATACTGAAGCCAACTGGATGCCTATGGGGAACTGAGAATGGGTCATGAATGATGTGTTCATTCACAGTGGTCACTGTGATAGCAGCAGTTAGTTAGTAGGTCCATCTTCTTCCATGCTCTTCTCTTTCTGTCCCCCTTTTCTTTTTCACTCTGAATGCCAAGCTGAGCAAATTCTCAAATATCCCCACCCTTTGGCTGGCATCCCACAGCTAGTATTAAAAATACAGCTCCATATACATCAGTGCCGCTCCTTCCAGAAATGTTGAAAACAGCTGCATATTCATTTTACAGTAAATAGCCTTGAGAAACACCTAAAACAACACCCCACACACCATTGTTAATCAAATATTGGGAGGGGAAAAAACACCCTTAGCTTCTTCACTACTCAGATAAACCACAATGGAAAAAGAGAGATTTCGGTTTATCTAACAGCAGGCATTTTGTGAGACTCTACTTTTTCTGTGCATTCATGTCTGAATAAAGAGAGAACCTCATCATCATCATCAGTTGTATACTGTCCTTCATCCAAAGATCACAGACCAATTCACAACATAAAAATGAAAAAAGAGAACACAAAACAAAACAAACGAACACCCCCTCCCACTTAACATTAAGTTTTCAGCTCAGATTTTGAACCTTTAAGCGCAGCCTGGCATCCAGCTATTTAGCAAGAGAAGTTTTCCATCCATGGACATGTCATGGGCTTGGGAAGGGAGTTCTGCGTGCTGAACCTCTGTCTCAGAGGGTTTGCAAAGGAGCAACAGGTGGCGTCTGTAATCCCGTTTTCAAATAAAACACTGGAAAATCTAAAGTTGACCTAACTGCCACTAGGAAACCTTGCAACAGCCTCTCTTTCACAAGGGTGTTACAGTCCTTGATTCAATCGTACACACTCTCCACCCAGTGCAACCCTGTTTCTTAGACTTAAATAAAAAGCAGTGGTCTCAACTGATAATGGCTGCGTACACAACATAAATTTTAAGTGCATGGCTTCCCCTAAGGAATCATGGGAACTGTAGCTTATCCACCACAGAGATGCAATTCCCAGCACCCTTAAGAAACTAAAGTTCCTGTGATTATTGGGGGGAAACCCATGTACAGCATTTTAAATGTGCTTTAAGTGCATTGTGTGTAAACACCCAATATTGTACACACACCTGCAAATGCCATGGGAGAATACTAAAGCTATTTTCTGATCTTACCAGCTGAAGTCCTGGCCACATCGCAGAGAAGAAGGCAGCAAAGAAGAGCCATTTTCCTCCACCCAGTGGACACCATTTCTACCTTCCTAGAGTAATCAGCAAAGAGACGAGGGCTGCTTGACTCGAACACTTGCTTTTTTGCACCTAGCAGAGGAAGTGGGGTTTCCACTGTCTATTCAGGAACTCTCATTGGTCAATAAGAGCATACTGTATAAAAAAGCCTCGATTGCTATCTCCTGTCCCGTTCATTGGCCCTTGCAAAATCTATTAGCAAGTTTCTTTTTGAAGAACTCTGGGTGATGTTAGCAATTAGTGCAGAACAGGGTTTGTTTGTTTGTTTGTTTGTTTGTTTTTAAAAGGGAAGTCAGATCCAAAATGGGCAGGTAGAAGGAGTCAGAGGCAGTTCAGAAAGAACATCGGGGGGAGTTCAATCATTCAAGTCATGCAAAAATTTGTGCTGTGTTAGGTAATAGCAAAGGGTGTAGCCCAGACCCTGATCAAGTATACCCATTTCTCTCTCCCCCTGTCAACAACCCTCCCTGCAGACTCCACTGCTCCGGGTATTCACCAATGCTTCTAGAATGAAGGAGATAGTTCTAGAACATGGTTCTAGTCCTGTGGTGTTGCGATAAGGGTGGGAAGCCAGAAATGTCCAACATGGCATTCATAACATGGACCTTACTGGAGTCAACATGGATGTGAAATATTTTTGTCCCAAATGCACAAAATTATTAAAGCAGTTTGGAACAGAGCAGTCTTCTGTCTAGGTTCCTCACTGTAATGCGAGGCAGCCACAAGAGATACGAAGGAATTATGAGTTCTCCATGTTAAGTTGTGGGTGAACATATCAGACGACACAGCGATTCTTCAAACAGCTCTTGTTTATTCACAGGCCAGAACAGAACTGACTGAAGGGTTCAGCCAACCTGCTTATATAGAGCTCCACTACAAAGCAACAGTAACAACTTTCTGTAACTATCCAATCACTGAACGTCACTTTCAATTCCTTATTTGCATATGCGGACCTGAGTGAAAACTATCTTCAGTATCCCCCTGCTAGCCCAGGTTGAGAACTTCAGTACATAACACTCAACTGTCCCAAGATCCCTCTTTCCTCCAAATCTGAGTCCTGAGGAGCTCTTCCCACTCTGC
Source organism: Podarcis siculus (assembly GCA_034642415.1). NCBI lineage: Eukaryota > Metazoa > Chordata > Lepidosauria > Squamata > Lacertidae > Podarcis > Podarcis siculus. Next base: position 7,406,577 of record JAXCMG010000032.1, on the reverse strand, counting down.
GTCGATTTCTAAAGGCTGTGGGATTTGACACTCACCAAGAAAGGATTATGCACACATGCAGAAAAGGCATAGGTGCATTGTAGCCGCGCATGCTTTGAGCATGAATTATAATCACATACCACTCGGCAATTGTAAATTTTCCTATAAGACCACTACTAGCGGTGGGCAAATCTGTCAATTTCTGTTTCTCTCAGTTTCTCATTTTCCTATTCTTAAGTTCTCCACATTTCCACATCATTCTGCAAATTATTATTTTCTCCTCCAAAAAAAGTCCTCAAAAAATGATCAGTATTTTTGTGTGAATTTCTTTTACTGTGCACATTTTCCCCCAAATTCTCCAGCCAAGTAATGTGTACCAAAAAATGCAAATAATATGGTGAATTGTGCATGAAAATGCATATATTGCTAGAGGCTCTCCTGCTGATCTTGAAAGAGTGGAGTGACTCCCATGATCTATCTTATTATTACGCTTCTCTCTCTCCTCTACAAAGAATACAGGCAATTTTTCTGAAGCAGTACTGGCTCTCCTACAGGACAAGTGAACCAAAACATTACAGACAGACATATGCTCAGTTGAGGCAATCACAATTCACCAGGGGGCGCTATTACCCTTTCGAAGAAACTTGATTCAGGACCATCCTTGGCTCAAAGTTCTTGCTCTGGGCTCTTCTGCACCGCTCCCCAAAAGCCACATTTTCCAAATGTTTTGTGCGTTGTGGCCCTCTGTGGTTCCAAACCTATGGGAGTTGTTTGCTGTTCTTGCATTCCATTGTATTTCAGATCAATAGTCGTGTTGCTCATTTGAAAAAACTCGCCAATGGACCCTTCATAAAACCCACTCCCTCTTTCCAGAAGAAATAAGGAAAACACCTGGGCTCTGCTTGCTTCCCTCTTCCCTATATTTTTGGGGCATTGTCAGACTGCTACTATATGGACTATTTGGACACCTTGCCAACAAAGGTCCGTATAGTTAAAGCCATGGTTTTCCAAGTAGTGATGTATGGAAGTGAGAGCTGGACCATAAAGAAGGCTGATCGCCGAAGAATTGATGCTTTTGAATTATGGTACTGGAGGAGACTCTTGAGAGTCCCATGGACTGCAAGAAGATCAAACCTCTCCATTCTGAAGGAAATCGGCCCTGAGTGCTCACTGGAAGGACAGATCGTGAAGCTGAGGCTCCAATACTTTGGCCACCTCAGGAGAAGAGAAGACTCCCTGGAAAAGACCCTGATGTTGGGAAAGGTGGAGGGCACAAGGAGAAGGGGACGACAGAGGACAAGATGGTTGGACAGTGTTCTTGAAGCTACCAGCATGAGTTTGACCAAACTGCGGGAGGCAGTGGAAGACAGGAGTGCCTGGCGTGCTCTGGTCCATGGGGTCACGAAGAGTCGGACACAACTAAATGACTAAACAACAACAACAAATTTGGACTGGACTTCATTTCCATGTTTAGCTAACAATACGATTCAGTGATCATCAATCCTGCCTCAGCTCTATAACCCATGCAGGTGGTACGCTGTTAGTCCATTGCTGCTTTAAAGGAGGAGGGAGATGCACTTCTGGGGAAGCAGTGGATCTGTGTCATTTGCTTTCTAGTGGTGAAGCTTTTGCCAGATTGTGACAACCGGTCTCAGAAGGGACAATAGCACATTATGTGACTTTTCTGGTGGGTCTGTCATTCTCTTACAACATCCCTCCCCTCTCAGGTGAGTAAAGGAAAATCTGCCCTGTGGTCCTTACTGACTAACACAGCCAACAACTCGGCCTACTCAGAAGCAGGTCAAAGGGACTTCCTCTCAGGTAAATGTGTTCCTTCCTGCCTGCACCACTTGCTACCTTGCATATGTAGTAAGGTTAAAGCTTACTGGGAAATGATATATAATGAATTGAAAAGGATGTTTAAAATAACCTTTGGGGGGGACGACCCAGAAGCTTTTCTTTTGGGAATTATAGGTACAGAACTACCTAAATGGTATAGAAATTTATTTATGTATGTGACTACAGCAGCAAGAATGCTACTTGTCCCAAAGTGGAAAGAAGCAGAAATCTCAGCAAAGGGAGAATGGATACAAAAACCTATGGAATATGCAGGAATGGCAAAACTTACCAGAAGAATAAGAAATCAAGGTAACAAACTTTTTATAAAAGAATGGAAATGGTTTATTGAATATTTACAGATAAATTGCAAACAGATAAAAACATTGGCAGGATTATTGTAATAACCTGCAGTTTCATAAGAGCATATATTTAAAGTGGGACGTGGGTGGCGCTGTGGTCTAAACCACTGAGCTTCTTGGGCTTGCCGATCAGAAGGTTGGCGGTTCGAATCCCCACAACGAGGTGAGCTCCTGCTGCTCTGTCCCAGCTCCTGCCAACCTAGCAGTTCAAAAGCATGCCAGTGCTAGTAGATAAATAGGTACTGCTGTGACGGAAGGTAAACACTGTTTCCGTGTGCTCTGGATTCCGTCATGGTGTTCCATTGCGCCAGAAGTGGTTCAGTCATGCTGGCCACATGAGCCGGAAAGCTGTCTGTGGACAAACGCCGGCTCCCTCAGCCTGAAAGCGAGATGTTCGCCGCAACCCCATAGTCACTTTTGACTGGATTTAACAGTCCAGGGGTCCTTTACCTTTACCTAGATTTAAAGTAGATAATTAACTGAGCAAATTAAGTGAATTTGGATATGCAGAAGATATTTAAAAAACTAATTTAAGGAGCTGCAGTAAGAGGGGGAAGGAAGTCAAACTCTGAAATGTTAGAATGTCTGTAAAATTAATGAAATGTATAAATTTGAAAAGTATATATAAAAAAACTTGCTACCTTGCATCTAGCATGCAGGGGCCTGGTGGAGGATGGAAGTGGCACAGAGGAGGAGTTAAGAGACGGGGCGGAATGGGATAACCCCAAAACCTTGAAATTACAAGTACACAATACACAGCACAGTGGCATGTAATTGATTTAGAAAGGCTTTTTGCGTTATTGCTGAAAAGCGGGTTTTAGCGCCGGGGGGGGGGGACACAGTGGGGGGATAACCCCTAAGCTAAATAACAGCACAGGGAGTGAACTAAGTGCATGAATAGTTGTGGCTAATCCTCGGCTAACAGAAGATCATATCTTCTTACTTCTCTGAAATCCTTTGCAGCCCCACCTTTCTAACTGAATAGGTGGTTGCCACTTCCTAAGCAAACACTTTCTCACAGCCACATGCCTAAACCACATCCTAATGCCAATACAGACTGCCCTTTGTTAAAGATGAGCATGTTGACACTAAGCATGGGCCTGATTCTGCTACCTCTCAGTCTCGGGGTTCTGCCAGGTGGGGGCTGAATATTGCAAACTGATCATTGGCAGCTGACACATCTTTCGGTAACTTTTCGGATTTCCCACCCAAAATGTAAATCTGGATTATATGGCTGGGGGTGAGGGAAGGATAGTGGCTGGCATTTTGATTCCAGCAATGCTGTGAAAAGCCTGCATGCGCAAGAAGCCTAGATACATGTCTGGATTAAGCACCTTGACCACCAATGCTGTCTCCCCCACCAGTGATAGCAGAGCTAGGGAACCTGCGGCTCTCCAGATGTTGCTGGACTCCCACTAGCCCCAGTCATCATAGCCAGGAAAAACTCCTGGATCGTGTGCCTCATGTTTCTGTCTCTCTAAGGCTCCTTCTCTCTCAATGACCAGTGTCCAGAGGCGGAGCTGGCTGCTCCAGCACCCGGAGCAGCACACATGCTGTGCACCCGGGGGTGGGGTTAGCTGCCCACGGCTTGCGGCTCGGGGGGGGGGTGACACCCTCGGCGAGCATCCCACGGGGTGGGGAGAGAATGTATTTTGCTCTGCTCTCTGCGTAGAAGATAATAAAACTCTTTAGCCATGTAGCTCATACTATCTTATCCTTCCGCGTGCTGCTGGAATCTCTGCTGAACAGGGGAACGTGCCTTGGAGCCTTATCAGAGGCTCAAGTCATTAAATTATCGTCGGGGGCGATTCCGGAGTAAAATGAGCTACATGGCTAAAGAGTTTTATTATCTTCTCCGCAAAGAGCAAAGAAAACTACATCCTCTCTCTGTGAGAGCAGAGAGCAACTGCACAACAAAGGAACAGGAAAACCACTAACGTCACATCCCGTTTCCCTTGAGACTTCCAACAGTATGGAATGTGTCTGGAGTGTAAACAGTCCTGTGACTCTAAGCTGTTATGTACTGAAGTTCTCACCCTGGGCCAGCAGGGGGATACTGTAGATAGTTATGCAAATGAAGGATCGAAAGTGACGTTCAGTGATTGGATAGTTTGTATGCAAATGAAGGATCGAAAGTGACGTTCAGTGATTGGCTAGTTACAGAATATGGTTACTGTTGCATTCTTTTCGAGCGCTATATAAGCAGGCTGACTGAGTTCCTCAGTTCAGCTCTGTTCCAGCTTACAAATAAAGAGCTGCTTTGGAAGAATCGCTATGTCGTCTGATATGTTCGCCCACAACTTAACATAAGCAGCTGCTCAGTGGCAAACAGAAACTAACAGTGATGTCACCCCCTCCCCCCCAGGGATGACACCCGGGGCATGCTGCACTCAACACCCCCCTTCCTCCACCAGTGCCACTGCCTTGCTGGCTCCCAGGGTGCAGTTTGGGGCACTATAAAATACCAAAGCCTTAATCACCAGGTCTGGCCCCTCGCAAGACCTGTGGGTCCGTTTCTCTCTCTCACACACACAGAGCCCCAGGAAGTCTTCCCGCAAACAACCAGATCTTCCTCAGTTTTCTATCCCCTTCCTGCATGTCTCTCTTTGTGAATTTGATTGTGCCAGGATGTCCTCAAATTAGATGTGTTAGTAATATGGTGAGAGCAATTTTCTGCTTCAGATTCCGTTTCCTGCGCTCCTGTCATAGTCAGCCCTGATTGCCTCATCTCTTCGTCTCTCGAAAGGTCAATTGTCCTCTGCCTGGAGCCAATGATGGATCACAGGGATGCTCTGGGAAGATCACACTAGGACTCAGGATTTTAAAACCTGATTTATTATTAGATGGTGTTGTTAATTAGTTTTATGGCAAGGGCTATAAGTGAACATTTGCTGTAACGCTTGCAGTTAACCTCCCTTTACCCTGCTTTTTAAAAAGCCAATCATTCTCCATCGTGACTAAATGGCACCATTCTTGGGGACTTCCTGGGCTTGTCAGTAATTATTTGAAAAATGCAAGGGCACGATCCAAACCAATGTAAGCAGTGTGTGTCCATGGAAGAATTAAACACCTTCTTGACTTTCTCTCACTGAAGTGAATGAGATGCAAAAGTGCTTATACTTACCTTTGGACGGCTCATGCCTCAAGTTTATTAAAAATCTTTGCATCCTATATTTACTCAAGTATTTTTAAGTCCCCTTAAAAGCAGATGTAGACCAAGTCTGATGCATCATAAAGGCTACAATCCTACACACACTTAGCTGGGAATAAGTTCATTTGAACCCAGGTGGGTTTACTCCTGAGTAGACATGCATAGGGTTGCTCTGGAAATCTCTGTTGACACTTTTTATTTCAAAAATATCTTTTTAATTTACAGGCTTGCCATGTGAAATCCAAAAACAGACTCACCGTTATGAGAAAGGGCATCACATCTGGCCTTGAAACAGAGGCCTCCTTGCACAATAGTTTGGTTGTCCCTGCCAATCTGAAAGCAAGCAAACACAGACACTGAACTTTCTAAGTTGCCAGAACACCTGTAATCAAAGTTGCATCTGCACCTGCTTCACACCTTGCCCAGCTCTCCTCCCAATTCTCCTTGCTTCATGATCCACCATTTACTGACAGAAGATTGGGAAGCTATTGGTCATGGATTGTTAAAAAACAAAACCACCCTACGTAGCAAGCTCCACAGCAGGTTTCCCCCATAAGGCCACCTTGTCTTTTACCTTTGCAGGGAGAATTGCTCCTCCAGTGGTGTCTGGAATGCAGGCAGACCAGATCCATAGAGAGACTTCTCACACCAGTGACTGGGAACGCTAGGAGGGGAAGCAGCCACCTGATCCAGCTGACCTAGACACACAACCAGCGATGCATCAAGTGAGCATCTTCCCAGCAACAGCACATTGCCAGGAAGGTGGTGCTTGAAATGGTCCTTTGGTGCAATGGTGGAGTTAAGAATCAAGCTCAGTCACTGAAGTCACCACCCTCCCATGCTAATACTTTGGCTTAAGAAAAAAGGAGCCAATTGTTATTTGGGCAGTGTGGGATAGAGAGGGATAGAGAGACAGAGAGGGATAGAGAGGAATAGAGAGAGAGAGAGAGGGATAGAGAGACATAGAGAGACAGAGAGGGATAGAGAGACATTGAGAGGGGTAGAGAGAGAGATAGAGAGTGTTAGCAGTTGCATTGGAAGTGAGCATGGACACCGCAGGGATTTGAACCCCGTCCTGGGAACCAGGAGCGCCGACCACCAGTGTCTTTTGCTTTTTTTTTGAGCAATGCAACAAGGGGAAAAGCAAAACCTGAGAGAACATTCTGTGAATGTTCTCTCAGGAAAAAGAAAACCTTAAGAGGTTAAGAAGAGCTCTTTGGAGAGACCTGTGGAGAGACCAGCAGAAAAGAAAATGGGAAAAAGGAGAGACCAATACAAAAGACATTGTTTTGAAAACAGACGACTGAGTGGTGCAATGTCAACTTACCTAAAGCAGCACTGTCCTAATGCTGGTGACTCTCACTTCAGGTACAGTGAACTATGGGAAGTCTGAAGGAAAGAGGAGCTGAAAGAAAAGAAGAAGTCTTCTCCTACCTGCTGGTGAGCCTCATTGTGGTGACACAGAATAGGGCCTCTTCTGATGACTCAGTCACCCCAACCTGAAAGAATCTTAGCACAATGAGTTGCAGACGGAACTCAATAGAGATTTCCTCCCTAGCCAAGCAAGGGATACTCACCCAAATTTCCTTCAGTCATGGAATCCCATTTTGACCGCCATTTTATTTGAAGCTGGAGGAGCCATTAATCTAGAGGGGCAGAACAGAGAGATCTAGAGTCAGTAGTTTGTCCCCAACCACCTTCCACCAATCCTACAGAAAAGTAGTTTTTTTTAATTTTTTTTTTTAAACTGCTTTCTTACCACCATGAGTTCTGGGACTCTGCTGGAAGAGCTGGCTTCATTTGAGTGTTGCGGGATCTTTGGAGAGAACTGTGAAGAGATCAGAATAAAAGAAAATGGGAAAAAGGAGAGACCAATACAAAAAAACATTGTCTTGAAAAAAGATAACTTCGCTGGAAAGAAAATTTATATTGTGTTCCACCCGCAGCTCTTTCTGCTAAGGTTCTTTTTGGTCTCGATACAACCATCACACCACCTTAAGCTCACTGGAAAAAAGGTAAGATATAAATGTAGGTACTGGAGATGATGTGGGACGTGGGTGGCGCTGTGGTCTAAACCACAGAGCCTAGGACTTGCTGATCAGAAGGTCGGCGGTTTGAATCCCCACGATGGGGTGAGCTCCCATTGCTCGGTCACAGCTTCTGCCAACCTAGCAGTTCGAAAGCACGTCAAAGTGCAAGTAGATAAATAGGTACCACTCCAGCGGGAAGGTAAACGGCGTTTCCGTGCGCTGCTCTGGTTCGCCAGAAGCGGCTTAGTCATGCTGGTCACATGACCCGGAAGCTCCCTCAGCCAATAAAGCGAGATGAGCGCCGCAACCCCAGAGTTGGCCACGACTGGACCTAATGGTCCGGTGTCCCTTTACCTTTACCTTAATGGAGATGATCCAAGTTTTAATATTATAGCGTCAATGCTTTGTGCTGTGTGAGCTATAAACTAAATAGCTGTTCCTAGAAGTTAAGTTGCTTAGCAAAAATAAAACAATTTTTTAAAATCCAAAAAACATGGTTGCAGCAGATGAATTTCTCAGTGAAACTGTAGGCTGTAATGAGAGAGTTACTGCAATCACAGCCACATTATGTACTGGTGATAGTTTTGCCTGCCCTCTTGCATCGTTACCTTTTGAGGTCCATTTCCCACATCTTACATAATTTTCTGCACAGGTGATATAATGGTCCCCCTCATTATTTCATCCTCACAACAACCATGTGAGGTAGGTTAGGCTAAGAGGCAGTGAGTGGCCCAAGGTCACCCAGCAAGAACTTTCCTAGGAGAAATAATACACTTTCAGGGTCCTGGAGTTGCTACATCCCTGAGCAGAGCTCTTCAACTCCTCCTCCACAGGAGACAAGGACAAGCCGCCTCTTTATTATCATTGCGATCAGCAGCTTCATCCTCAAAATGCCTTCTTGCTTTTCCACTCTGAAATTGGCAAAGTCACCTCCATTTTGCTTGTGGTTTTTATCTTCCTCAAATGCTGGCATGTTTGGGACCTTCTGGATTTAGAAACATCTCAAGAAACAAAAAAACCCCTCAATATTTTGGGGCCCATCTTCTGCAATTCCCTCATAGCTTCAAATTAGGTAAAATACTCTGACCCATGATGAGTGCATTTTGCTGCTGCTGCTGCTACCTGTGGCACTTGCTATCCACCAAAATCTTGGCACACTCATTCTAAGGGTGGGTTACAGATGTGAGATGCCACTCTCAGGGCTAGATGAAAAACAAAGAACTTAGAACCTCAGGAAGGTGGTACACACAAGGACTTTCCAGACTTTCTAGCAAGAGACAAGTAGTAAGTATGCCTGCAACGCTCCCAAAATCCCTCCCTTCTCATCTCTCCTACTGCTGGCTTCAGTAAAAACTTACTATCAAAGTACCGTATTTTTCGCTCCATAAGACACACTTCTTTCCTCCTAAAAAGTAAGGGGAAATGTGTGTGTGCGTCTTATGGAGCGAATGGTGCTGCGCAGCTCTCCCTCTCTGCACAGCGCCTCTTCAGCGAAGTGGGAGGAGAAGTGGAAGGGGCTCCGTTTCTCCTCCCGCTTCGCTGGAGAGGCGCTGTGCAGAAAGGGCCACCTTAACCTCACTGGGTTGTTGTGAGGTTGTTGTGTGATAGCCCTTGTTTAGCCCCCTGAGCAACTTGACAAACAGACAGGAGAACATTATTCTTGTTTTCCTTCTTCAGTCAGTCTTGGATTCCATCACTGTCCAAACCATGTGTCTCTGTCTCTCCAAACAGCCAGATGATCCCTTTTTTTTTTCTGGGACTTTCTGTGAGAGAATGAAATCCAAGCACTAATGCCTGTTAAAATGCTTCTCCTGTTCACTTGCAAAATGAAGCTTTTGAAAAGAGGCTCTACAGAAATAAAAGATTCAGAATACTTTTTCCCCTTGTTTTCCTCCTCTAAAAACTAGGTGCGTCTTATGGTCGGGTGCGTCTTATAGAGCGAAAAATATGGTATTACTAAGAACATTTTAGAGGGCTTTCAGTTATTGTGTTACCAGCTACACTTCATCAGCCTGGATCCACCAACACTTCTTGCTTCTAATTTTTTCCTGTGCTAAAGTCTTCCCAATCTTGGCTTTTTTAGTTTCAGCAATGAAAACTTCACACTTTTCCAAACATCAGATGGCTTCTCTAGATGCTTTTTAAAAGAAAAAACTCTCCATCTCCACTACATATTTTTCACTATGTTTGAAGCAAACTTCATACCCATCTACCCTTTCATGTGCTCCTTTTTACATCCAAAGACTAGTTAGTTTGAAAAGTAAGCAAAACTTGATTTATACCCTTCATATTCCTTCATTTTCTCTTGGCTTCTCTAGTTGTCTTGTGGTGTTTTTTGTTTTGGTGATTATCCTTAAAATCTTCATCTTGGTATTTTTCTGAGTTTTCAGTTTAGATTTGCTTGACTAATCTTTCTTTTGGGGACTTTCTCAAAGTCCATCTTTTGTTCACAATTGACTGTCCCTGTTTGATTAGGATTAATTCTTCTTTGGTCTTCTATTTTCTTTCCGTTCCCGTTTAAAAATTATTGCCTCTCCTAACACTTTTTAGACAGATACCTAATTAGTACATATATAACCAGTGGCGTAGCGTGGGTTGTCAGCACCCGGGGCAAGGCAAGTAATTTGCGCCCCCTAACCCTAACCCCCAGATGTTGCGCCCGGTGCGGCCGGCCCCCCCTTCACCCCCCACGCTACGCCACTGTATATAACAGCTCACAGGTGAAAATAAATTGTACCTCTTTTTGAAGTTGTAAACAGTAATGTTTCAGTAGAGTAAAATCTCTTTGTTTACTTTAAAAATCTAACCTAAAGTTTCAGTTGTGTTTACAAACCTGTTTCCTCTTCCCCATCTGGGTCTCTTTCCTAATCCCTCTGCCCCTTAACTCCTTCAGCTTTGACCAGTGAGAGGGCCAACACCAGTAGCAGAGCCAGGGACAGGCTCACTCACTGGAATGCAGCTCGCTCCCTCCACCACCTGTCATAATGACACATTAAAAAGTCCCTTGCAGCATTAATACAGTGGGTGTAAATGTCTTCATTTTCAGCATGCAATGATTGCAGGGCTTTGGTGAGGAATTAGTATTTTCTTCCCACATTAATACATTCTGGAAATAAATAAGTGTGTTTTACACTGTTCCTTTCATCATCTTATTATGAAGGTGACTCCCTCGCCATTTCCCCTTGACCCACACTTGAATAAACCTGCAAACAGCTGTGGGTTTACTCAGAAATTAGTCCTGGTATATTCTATGGGCCTTACCCCTTCGTGTTTTTAGGATTGCAGCTGAAGATGTTGGATTGGGGAGGCATGCTCATCACTTCTTGGCATTTATTAACCCATCACACTCTTGAGTGACCACCGTGGTGAAAAAGGGCTGAGGGAAAAGCTATGGGAAGAGGGGCTGGCTTGGGACCATGGGCCTAGCCAAGGGGGCAGGGGGGCAGGTGCCCCCCTAAATCAATAAAAATAAATCAATAAAAATACTTAACTAAATGAGGTTCTGCCCTCCCTAACAAAAGCCTGACCCCCAACATAAATCCTGGCTACGCCCATGGCTGGGACTCAGTGGCCCCCATTGAATTCTATGGAAGAAAATAAACAGGCTGCAATCTGGGGCACAGCTGAGAAGGACAGCAGTTGGTTCTCACTCCAGACACTTGATTCTGCATTTTAGTCTAGAATCCATGGAGTCTGAATGCTGGTGTGTGTTTTTAAATGTACAGGCAGCGACTATTTTACATGCATCTGATTGAGGTGTGACCGTCAGACACTCATCTCTGTGGACCTGGAAGTGGCCCGAAAAGGGGGTGGAACAAGATGGGGGCAGGGCGGGGTGGGGGTGGGGAACAGGGTCCGCCAACAGGCGTGAAGACCCAGAACGCAACCCCCATGCAAATGGGCAGTTGCCCGTAATCCACACGGTCTAGAGCTATTCCACATCTTTTGTCTGAAAAGTGCTTCTTGAGATTGTGTACACCCTATGGGAGCAATTCAGAGTTGTGTTATTATTGAATGTTCTGTCAGTGCAAGTTGTTCAACTTGCCAGATGGAACAGTCCCTCCTCTCTGAGACTCCATCCCAGCATGCTTTTCCGGGGGTTCTCCTGACCCTCCCAGAGCCATTTTGGGAGAACACACAGGCAGGGGGCAGCGGGGAAGAGAAGGGAGGACACTCCATTTCACAAGCAAATCTCCATATGCAGGGTTTCTGCTAAAAGGACTCATTAGTGTCATGAGACAAAGGTTCCTGAGAGCAGAAGCAGTAAGGCCTACAAGTCCTACACAATCCTTCAAGCCTGATAACTGTTAACAGCAAACTGCTACGTCACTGTGACTCCTAACTCATCTTGAGTGATGACTCATTCTCCCTGCAAAAGTAGCCAGCCTCTCTGTGGACCTCAGTGAGTGTCTGTGTGTGTCTCAGCCTGTGTGTGTTGTGTTGTTGCAGACAGAGTGGCTCCAGGACTCTAGTAAATCAGTAACTAAGACTGTGCCTCTGTGAAGAGTCAGATAGCTGCAATGAGCACTCTGTGTATGTTCTTTAACTATGCTCTTTATGAACAACTTTATTTTCTCAAGTAAAAGTTTTATTCTGTTTATGAAGAAGACACTGCTTGATTCATTTACCGTTGTGCGACAATTAGGTGACTCCCACCCTATACATTCAAAACACATGATTTCCCTCAAACGATTCTGGACACTGCAGTTTGTTAAGGGTTTCTGGGGTCAGTTTCAGGGTCCGTTCCATAACCTACGAGCTATGTAGACTTTTGTCCTCAGGTAGGGAAATCAAAGCATCAGCTGATGCATGAATGATCATATGATTTCCTTCTTTGTACAGGTGTCCATTCATCCCCATTGCCCAGCAGGAGGAAATTTCCCTTTGCAATGGTGTGTTGATGGTGGTTGGAGCATGCTGGGCTTGGAAGGGGGTGGAAGATGTGCCTCCTGGGAGGCATCTGTGCTCTGGCCACCAAAAGGTCACATCAGGGGAGGGGAGCAGTGTCAGTGGCAACTGGTGAATGCAGTTTCTCAAAGCTCAAACTTACAAAAACTTGCCGACACTCAACCACATTGCAAGAGATACTAGTTGCCTTGCAAACCATATCAGTTGTACATGCCTGAACATCAGCACTTGACCTGAAGGAATTGGTGGCAAAATTTGCAAAGGAAAAGTCATGCAAAGCAAAGGTTTCATGTGCCTGAAATTTAAACTTTTAAGAGGCTTAAGTTTTAACATCACAATTCACAGGATTATTTGATATGATTTGTGTGCTAAAACATTTTATTTTGTATTTGAGAAAGATAAACAAAGATACTTTTATTATTTATATTTGCAATTTATACTTAGCAGTGTCAAGTTTTGTGCTTTTTTTTTTTTCCGACAATACATCTGCTTTTGAAAATTGAAGTTAGCATGGGGGGGTGCAAGTTGTTAGCCTTGCTTGCCTAGAGTGCAAAATAGTCTGCCATTGGCACTGTTTAGAAGTTGCTCTGTAATGCAGAATAAGGGCAAGCTATAAATTTTGCTGCCTTAAGGCAACCTTAGCTAGTGCTGCCAGCTTTTTCCCTCTATCAGGACTTTTGTTCCATAAACAGTGGCTTGACAGGCAGAAATTCAGCTGTTGTACCTTCCAGCTACCTGGAGATAAATACTGGAGAACTTACTGCTTGTCATGCAGCTGTTAAAAGCAAAGTCACATGCCCAGGAAACTGAGGATGAATAGGAAAAACGTGCTAAGAGGAAGGCACATTTGGCAAACCCTCACTGTGATCAACTCCAGCCCAGAAACCAATGTCCCCACTGTGGAAGGACGTGTGGATCCAGAATTGGCCTCCGCAGTCACTTATGGACTCACTGTTAAAACCGTGTTCATGGAAGACAATCTTACTCAGCTATGAGTGATCGCCAAAGAAGAAGAAAAGGAGAAGGAGAAGAAGAGTGTGATCATAATCTTTTTGGAAATTCTAACATTTTAATTGCATGGAGCAAGCAAAGGTGGCAGCCAATAATGGTAGCATTTAAATAACAATTGCAAATATTAGACACGGCTTGCTTTTTAATTTTTGTTCTTGAAAATCTGTGTGGTAAAATCGATGAGATCTGGGAGGAACCCATCTTCAATCCCTGCTCAATCATGAAGCTCACTAGGTAACCTTAAGCCAATTGCTCTCAACTTAGTTTACATTATAGACTGATTGTGAAGACAAGATGGGAGAGTAGAGAAAATAATTCATTGGTGGGTATGTTAAGAATAAGGTTTTTTTAAAAAGGTAAAGGATCCCTAGACGGTCAAGTCTAATCAAAGACGACTATGAGGTAGGAGTGCTCATCTCAGGCCAAGGGAGCTGGCGTTTGTCCACAGACAGCTTTCCAGGTCATGTGGCCAGCATGGCTAAACTGCTACTGGTGCAACGGGACACCGTGATGGAAACCAGAGCAGCGCACGGAAACGCCCTTTAGCTTCCCACCACAGCGGTATCTATTTATCTACTTGCACTGGTGTGCTTTCGAACTAATAGGTTGGCAGGAGCTGGGACAGATCAACAGGAGCTCACTCCATCACAGGGATTCGAACTGCCGACCTTCCGATCAGCAAGCCCAAGAGGCTCAGTGGTTTAGACCACAGCACCACCTGCTCTCCTAAATAATAATAATAATAATAATAATAATAATAATAATAATAATAATAATTTATTATTTATACCCCGCCCATCTGGCTGGGCTTTCCCAGCCACTCTGGGCGGCTTCCAAAAGAATATTAAAATACTGTGATACATCAAACATTAAAAGCTTCCCTAAACAGGGCTGCCTTCAGATGTCTTCTAAAAGTCTGGTAGTTGTTGTTCTCTTTGACATCTGGTGGGAGGGCGTTCCACAGGGCGGGCGCCACTACCGAGAAGGCCCTCTGCCTGGTTCCCTGTAACTTGGCTTCTCGCAGTGAGGGAACCACCAGAAGGCCCTCGGTGCTGGACCTCAGTGTCCGGGTAGAACGATGGGGGTGGAGACGCTCCTTCAGGTATACTGGACGGAGGCCGTTTAGGGCTTTAAAGGTCAGCACCAACACTTTGAATTGTGCTCGGAAACGTACTGGGAGCCAATGTAGGTCTTTCAAGACCGGTGTTATATGGTCTCGGCGGCCGCTCCCAGTCACCAGTCTGTTAGGAATATAATGTAACTATCAAAACTCCTTTAACCCTCTGTTGAATAAATAAATAAATCTAAACCTGGGATCAACTGCACCACAAAAAGTCATATAAATATATTTCCACCAGATATTAAACATAACTCATTTGCAGATTAAAAATCATGCCTTCACTGATAATTTTCCTTTTCCAGTAAAAATATATACACTCAGATCAATGGGATCAACAACACCCCAGATGTAAGGAAGAAGAAATGGTTGATTAAAATTGGTGAAGTTTTGGTGGGTGGCAGATCGGGACTAGGTGCTGACAGTCTGCAAACGACTGGAGTTGTTCTAACAGGTTGTACTTTTACAGAAGCCCTTTATTGTATTTTATTCAGTTAATGTAGTTTATGTAGTTTATTCAGTTAATGTACTTTATGTTTATGTAGTTAAACGCCACAGGAGCAGAAAAATAAAGGAAAAGGGGGGAATGGCGCCCCTAGAGGTTACACGGATAACGACAAACTCCGCGGCTGTTTTTTTTTCTTCTTTCCTTCAAGGAGTTAAATAGCCACTTCTGTGTTTTTATTGCCTTCCCGGAACCACGTGCGTTTCTCCCGGTTTTTCTAAACGCCCCTTTGCACACTTACGATTTGCGGCATAGATAGGCTCGACCACGCGGTTGCCATTCTGTGCACACCTAAAAGTGGCGGGGAAGAGAGAGAGAGAGGTCTGTTGCACCCGGGGCGATTTGTAGCTTCGATGGGTGGCTATACCCTCCCCAGCAGAGGTGCCAAGTTGAAGAACACATTTGGGGCTGGGGCAGGTAATCCCCGCGTAATTAATCACATGACGCAGCACACACGCACTTTTTGAATGCTAATGTCCATCAACTTGGTGGAGGGGGCTGGCTCCCTCAAATAATTTATGGGGGGGCAAAGGGACATCGGCCCCTAGGAGCTCCTCAGGCATGGGCGTAGGCAGGGGGGGCAAATCTAAATCGAGCAAATAAATCAAAGCGCTTAACTAAAAGCAGAAATCGTAGAGTGGTTTGGGCAGATTTTTCTGCGCCGTTGGAGTCAAAACAACATTTAAAACAACTTGTGGACACATTTCATTCCGACTCTGCTAGACAGATGATGCCAGGTGGGGGGCAAATCTAAATCAAGCAAATAAATAAATAAAAACGCATAACTAAAAGCAGAAATCGTAGAGTGGTTTGGACAGATTTTCCTGCGCCGTTGGAGTCAAAACAACATTTAAAACAACTTGTGGAGACATTTCATTCCGAATCTGCTAGACAGAGGATGATGACAGGTGGGTGTCCTGCCCCCCCCCAACATAAATCCTAGCTACGCCCTTACTCCCAGGTAACTGTATAAGAGGCGGATCTCGCTTCCCCGCCAGAGATCCACAGTGGAATCGCCCTCTCCAGGCTCTCCCCCCCCCCCCGGTGGCTGGGAAGAAGATCCACCCTTCTTTCCTCGGTGGATCCTGCCTGCCTGCCTGCCAGCCAGCCGGTGGGGGTGGGCGGCCTTCCCCTTCCGCCATCCTCTGGGCCGCATGACTGACAGAGGCTTCGGGAGGAGTGTCCCCCCCCCCCCCCGGCTCTCCTTTCCTGCGCAACTTGAAGAGCGCGCCTGTCCCCGGCGCGCGTCTGGGCGGCAGTCGGCGCGCGTCTTCCTGGCGCCCCGCTCGGCCTGGGAGGCGGCAGCAGGTACAGAAGCGGGCGGGGCGGGGGGTGGGGAGACCTGGGGGGGTCCCCTCTGTCTTGGGACACCCCCCCCGAACCCCACCTATGCCCGAGAGACCCGGCGGCAGCCCGCCAAGCCATATGTGGCCAAAACATCCCGCGGTCACCCCCGGGGACCGGCCGGGCGCAGCAGCAGAGCGCCTATAAATAGCCGAGGAGTCGTCCTCCCTCCTCCCGCCCTGTCGCTGTTGCGTGGAGGGAGGGAGGGAGGGGGGAGGCGACGCCCCCCAACGCGTGGAAATCGGGAGCCCCTTGGCTCGTGCGAAAGCAGGGGGGCCCCTGACGCGTGTGTGGCAGTGGCAAGACCAGGGTAGGTTTGGCTGGAGAGTGGCAGGGCGAGACGCGCACCCGGAGGGAGCCTGCCTGAAAGTGGGACCCGGGAATGACAATACCCTCCAACATTTCTCCGGTAAAAATAGGAACGTCCTATTCAATTATTATTATTATTATTATTATTATTATTATTATTATTATTATTAT
>JAXCMG010000032.1:7321059-7389844 GCA_034642415.1 Podarcis siculus | reverse complement strand
ATTATTATTATTATTATTATTATTATTATTATTATTATTATTATTATTAATGTCTGCCCATCTGGCAGGCTTTCCCCAGCCACTCTGGACAGCTTACAGCACATATAAAAACTTACTAAAATGTCAAACATTATTATTTTTATTTATTTATTTATTTATTTATTTATTATTAATTGCCTGCCCATCTTACCAGGTTGCCCCAGCCAGTATAGTTTCTTATCTCCTTGGTCCAGGGGCCGCTTAACCCCATACCCTCTGACATTTCATGAAAATAGGGACATTCTGGGATCAAATCAGGTTCTGTAAATCCGGGGCTGTCCCTGGAAAATAGGGACACTTGGAGGGTCTGGAATGGTCTCCTTTTGGACATTTTATCCAAACTCCTCCTGGTCCTCTTCAGCAAGCAACCTGGCGCCAAAGAGCTAGGCAGGTGACTCTCTTTCCCCCTCCCCAATTCCTCTTCTGGCAGGTAGATAAGTGGGGCGGATGGGCGGTGGACCTTACCACCTTAAAAGCTTTGGGCATTGCAAGAGACGAGCAAGCAGGACCAGGAGGAAAGTTGTTGGCAAGCCTTTTGGTGCCTCTGCCCAACTCAGTGCAAAGTTTCTATCTGTGTGTGTATGTCTCTCTCTCTGTGTGTGTGTGTGTGTGTGTGTGTGTGTAGAAGGGACACTTCTAAATAAATCTCAGCATCTTGACAATAAGCTGGCCAATAATAGTCTGTTAATGCACAGTAGCAACGTGCTTGAAAACTTGGGAGAGGGGACTCTGTAACTGCTTGGCATCCCAAAATGAGCAACCGACCATCCTGAATAGTACGTTTCCAGCAACTTGTCTTGAAGCGTGTTTCAGGCTTTTAAATCTTGTTTATGCACAGCAGGCTAGTTGTGCCCAGAAGCCATGTGGCTTTGTGATGCATGTGAGGTACACATCTTGGGGCCCATACATTGGTACTGTTAAATATGTTGCTTTGACCACCTCTGGATGCAGCAGCGAATCCTTGGTTTTGGAAACTGCTGTTTGATGGACTTTCATCTTATTTTTCCTGACCCAGGAAGAGAAGAACCTCCTGCTCTTTATGCCAGAATCGGAGACAGTTTCTCTTTGCCTTTTTTTAATTTATGCAATCCTCAATAACCTAAGACAGTGAGTCATGAAGTGGGTGGGTTGCCATGCTGCAAGAGGGAATGTTACGCAGTGAAATGGTTGGCAGGCCAGTGTTGCCAGTTTTCTCAGATGTGCTCCTGTTCATTGACAGTAACAACCAGAGCTGCCAGCTGACCAGAAGAAAACAGCCTAATTTGTTACTTTTGCAATAGGTAAAGGTAAAGGGACCCCTGACCATTAGGTCCAGTCGTGACCGACTCTGGGGTTGCGGCGCTCACCACACTTTATTGGCCAAGGGAGCCGGTGTACAGGTTCCGGGTCATGTGGCCAGCATGACTAAGCCGCTTTTGGCAAACCAGAGCAGCGCATGGAAACGCCGTTTACCTTCCCGCCAGAGTGATACCTATTTATCTACTTGCACTTTGACATGCTTTCGAACTGCTAGGTGGGCAGGAGCTGGGACTGAGCAACGGGAGCTCACCCTGTCGCGGGGATTCGAACTGCCGACCTTCTGATCAGCAAGTCCTAGGCTCTGTGGTTTAACCCACAGCGCCACCCACGTCCCAAAAAACACTTTTGCAATAGTGTTCCTTTAAAAAGGAGAACAGCAAGGGCGTAAGCATTCTCGCCAGTTAACGTCTCCCAGCTGACCAAAGTAAAACAGCCTCGCTTACTCGTATTCCTTTCTATTATTCCAGTTTCTGGATGCCCCAGAAGGGGAGAAAGCTCCTGTGCTCAGATCCTCCTTGTGGGTTTTCCATTGGTTGACCACAGGATGCTGGACTAGATGGGCCATCGTTCTATTTTTAGCATTTGCTTCATTTGCAGAAATCAGCAAACTTTTGTTTTAGGGCATGAGCGTAAACATTCTCACCTGCTAATGGCTGCAAATCACGTTGCTGTTAAATGCATAGAAGCAGGACCTGGTAGAATGGTTGACAACCTTAACAGCAATCCAGTTCACAGGAATTATAACCAGGTGGAGTTTTTTCGTAGTGTGTAGACAAGCAGCAGGAAAATACCGTATTTTTCGCTCCATAAGATGCACCAGACCACAAGACGCACCTAGTTTTTGGAGGAGGAAAACAAGGAAAAAAATATTCTGAATCTCAGAAGCCAGAACAGCAAGAGGGATCGCTGTGCAGTGAAAGCAGCGATCCCTCTTGCTGTTCTGGCTTCTGGGATAGCTGCGCAGCCTGCATTCGCTCCATAAGACGCACACACATTTCCCCTTACTTTTTAGGAGGGAAAAAGTGAGTCTTATGGAGCAAAAAATACAGTACTTCTTTGCTGAATGGGTGTGTGTCAAACTGCTCTTAATAGCACCAGGACTGATAAAAAGAGGGCAAGCAGCAAACTCTCCAGGAAGCACTTTGAGCCTTAAATAAAGACAAGGATCTCGGGGGGGGGGGGGGTTGGCCTTGAGATGATGGAACCTTTCTTCACCTTCTCACTAGAAGGATGCTCAGTGAGTGAGGAGGGGCATACTGTGCCATCTGAGCCTAGTGGTACAGGTGATCAGATGTCAAGCAGATGACAGAACCTCTCTTTTAATCTGCTGTAAATAAGAGATGTTCCAGGAGGTGCAGCTGTATTGTGCAGGGACAGGGTGGATAAAAATCAATGATTTTAAAAAAATCAAAATTGGATTTTTAAAATTTAAATCAGATTTTTTTTATTTAAATCAGATTTTTAAAATAAAATGCTTTGGAGGAAAAATCTTTCTAAAGATAGTTTTCTATTTAAGTTACATTACAAAGTCACATTACATTACAATAGCCAAAGGCTATTCATCAGGAAATAAGGATTTGTTTAAAGTTTTTCATGTGTGCTAAAACTCATGTGTGCTAAAAGTTTTTGTTTTTAAAAAACTGTTTAACCACATCAGTTAACAAACATGGATACATATGCTATAATGTCATTGTTTTAGTTAAATAAATTGTTATTAAGGAAATGGTTATTTTTCTCCTTCCAATAAAGTACAGCAGAAAAGTTGTCCAAATATAAACAGTTAATTTATTAAACCTCACAATAATTTCATAATCATCAGTCTATGTATTTCTAATACTAGAACCAAATCAGTAATTTTTGATATAACTGTAAAAACTACTCTGAAAATATATTATATTCCAAAAATGAAACCTTCATCTGGTTGTAAATATTAAGATGATACCAGTAAGAATGAGTCTTTCTGTAAAAAAATAAATCAAGTGTTACTGACTAGTGATTTAAATCAAGGCTTACTGACTAGTGATTTAAATCGTGATTTGAATCGTGATTTAAATTGATTTGATTTAAATCAAATCCACCTTGTGTAGGGAGAACAAAAGATGCACCTGCCAGAGTTTCCTCTTCTACACAGATGTTTAAAGGGACATGGTCCTTTCCGCCTAAACTCCAGATTGTAGTAAGAATGAGAGTGGGGAGAAATCCCCATTGTGACTGCAGCTACATGGCCACCATTATGACATTTGCAGACGGTTTTATATATAAAACATGTGATGTTGTGGCTGAAAGGCTGAGGTGCAAACCAGAGAGGTCTCTGCGTTCCTCTCTTTCAAAAACTCGATTGGTGGCCTTAATCAAACCACCCCATCTTGCTTTGATATAGGAACAGTAATACTGGGCTATCTTGTTTAGACTTTGGAAGTTAAAGAAAGGAGATTCCAACGAAACACCAGGAAGAACTTTCTGACAGTAAGAGCTGCTCGACAGTGGAATGGACTCCCTTGGAAGGTGGTGGGCTCTCCTTCCTCGGAGGTTTTTGAGTAGGGATCGGAAGGCCATCTGTCATGTATTATCTAATTGAGATTCCTATACAGGGATGCCTTGGTTCTCAAACTTAATCTGTTCCGGAAGTCCGTTCCAAAACCAAAGCGTTCCAAAACCAAGGCATGCTTTCCCATAGAAAGTAATGCAAAACGAATTAATCCATTCCAGACTTTTAAAAACAACCCCTAAAACAGCAATTTAACATGAATTTTACTATCCAACGAGACCATTGATCAATAAAATGCAAGCAATAATTAATGTACTCTACTATGAAATAAATAAGACAGTATTGTAGATGATAAAAATTAAAATTATTATATTTCTTACCTGCACTGATATTTGTCATTGTTTGGATGGGGGGCTTTGACCAAGGCTCACAAGGTCCTGGTCTAGAACCATCTTCAAGAGTAGCCCCATATAAAGCACATTACAATAGCCCTGATAGGAAGTTACTGGAACATGCAGAGCAATGGTTTGGCGCAATCGTTACCACTGATGTGTGTGCTCATCTGGCAATTAGGTCTTGCAGGGTTTAAAATCTTACCAAACCTCTTTGATCACAGAGATAATGCTGGGACAAAATAACTGCATGTGTGTGCCCAAGGAACAGCAGTGTCTTTAGTTCGGCCTCGATCCTGTATACCTGAAGGAGCGTCTCCACCCCCATCGTTCAGCCCAGATGCTGAGATCCAGCGCTGAGGGCCTTCTGGCGGTTCCCTCATTGCAAGAAGCGAGGTTACAGGAAACCAGACAGAGGGCCTTCTCGGTAGTGGCACCCACTCTGTGGAGCACCCTCCCATCAGATGTCAAGGAAATAAGCAGCTATCTTATCTTTAAAAGACATCTGAAGGCAGCCCTGTTTAGAGAAGTTTTTAATATTTAATGCTGTATTGTTTTTAACACTTGATTGGGAGCCGCCCAGAGTGGCTGGGCAAACTCAGCCAGGTGGGCGGGGTATAAATAATAAATCATTATTATTATTTTTATATTCTGGGCAAATCACCTCCAGCTCTCTCCAAAGCCATTATTTGTCTTCAGCCTTTCTTTGGCTTGTCGTACAGTTTTGTTCCAGCCGGGAGAAAGGGGAGAAAGCTGCGACTCAGATGATTTATGAGATATTTGCACCATTTAAAAATCATTGCTCTGTAACTTACGACTTGTTTTTGCTGAACTTATGTGCCGGTGTAGTGCCCTGTAAATCAAACTTGCTACACAGCATTATGGAATGGCAATGCTGGGGTTTGGACAATTGAGTAGTAGAAGGACTTTTTTCTTTTCTTTTTTCATACATTCTGGCAGTTTAAAAGAAGCCCTCGTGGATTTGTTGGGATGCTTTTCTTTTCTTCTCATTTAAGCTCGAAAGCTGCTGCCCTCAATCAATGGAGTGTTACATTTCTACATATAAGGCGTCTTGGTCAACTAAGACCTTCCTGGGGTGCAAGCCTGGGCAGTATGTCTGGAGATCCTGGGCTGCCAAATTACAAGACCTCCATCTCAGCCTCGCTGATGTCATAGAATCATAGAGTTGGAAGAGACCACAAGGGCCATTGAGTCCAACCCCCTGCCAAGCAGGAAACACCATCAGAGCACTCCTGACATATGGTTGTCAAGCCTCTGCTTAAAGACCTCCAAAGAAGGAGACTCCATCACACTCCTTGGCAGCAAATTCCACTGTCGAACAGCTCTTACTGTCAGGAAGTTCTTCCTAATGTTTAGGTGGAATCTTCTTTCCTGCAGTTTGGATCCATTGCTCCGTGTCCGCTTCTCTGGAGCAGCAGAAAACAACCTTTCTCCCTCCTCTGTGTGATGTGGTCCAAAAGAAAGCAGAGCAAAACGTTTGGCACCAGCTTGGCTGCAGGAGTTGCTGGAAGGAGGCCTTCAAGGTGCTATCCAACCATCGTAGGGGCTCCATTCCAAATTAGCCTTTTCTTCTCCTGAAGATATCCTGCAAGGCAGCAGAGGTTTAGGATTAAGGCTGGGCGATATCGACCTTTCAAAATTGTGACGTTTCAGCAGCCAAACATCATGATGTAGTGATAGATCACAATGTTGAAAAGCAGAGGGAGGAACAAGCTGCCTCGGCCCAGGCCTGCCCCTGCAAGACTGGGCTGATGCAGCCAGGGTAGTTTTGATTTAAATCAAATTGATTCAAATCACGATTTAAATCACTAGTCAGTAAGCCTTGATTTAAATCACTAGTCAGTAATAATAATAATAATAATAATAATAATAATAATAATAATTTATTATTTATACCCCGCCCATCTGGGCGGCTTCCATAGAAACAAAAAATACACTAAAATATCACACGTTAAAAACTTCCCTGAACAGGGCTGTCTTAAGATGTCTTCTGAATGTCAGGTAGTTGTTTATCGCTTTGACATCTGCTGGAAGGGCGTTCCACAGGGCGGGCGCCACTACCAAGAAGGCCCTCTGCCTGGTTCCCTGTAGCTTTGCTTCTCGCAATGAGGGAACCACCAGAAGGCCCTCGGAGCTGGACCTCAGCGTCCGGGCAGAACGATGGGGGTGGAGACGCTCCTTCAGATATACTTGATTTATTTTTTTTTATTTTTTTTACAGAAAGACTCATTCTTGCTCGTATCATCTTAATATTTACAACCAGATGAAGGTTTCCTTTTTGGAATAATAAATTTTCAGAGTAGTTTTTACAGTTATATCAAAAATTGCTGATTTGGTTCTAGTATTAGAAATACATAGACCAATGATTATGAAATTATTCTGAGGTTTAATAAGTTAACTGTTTATATTTGGACAGCTTTTCTGCTGTACTTTATTGGAAGGAGAAAAATAACCATTTCCATAATAACAATTTACTGAACTAAAACAATAACATTACAGCATATGTATCCATGTTTGTTAACTGATGTGGTTAAATATTTTTTTTTTTTTAAAAAAACACAAAACCTTAGACTGAGTTTTAGCACACATGGAAGACCTAAAACAAATCATTGTTTCCTGATGAATAGCCTTTGGACTATAATGTAACTGAAATAGAAACTATCTTTAGAAAGATTTTTCCTCCAAAGCATTTTATTTAAAAAATCTGATTTAAATAAAAAAAAATCTGATTTAATTCAAAAAAATTATTTTATCAATGATAATTATTATTATCATTGATTTTTATCTACCCTGCCTCTTACAGAGTCACTTTTATCTGCATATAAAAAAAAGTAAGTCATGACATGCTAAGCAAGATGTTTGGTTTTGATTGACCGTTAAAGAAATGAATTGGAGTTAACTTTTCTGCAGTGTTTTATACCAGAGGTCTAAACTTAGGTCAGCGGTAGCTTTTCCCTGTTGCAAAATATTCAGCCTGGTTGCAACTAGCGTAAATGTTATGAATTCTTTGGATTCTGCATTAATGACTTTGAAAACAGATAATAAAAAATTCTTGGCATTTTTGGCAGTATTGTCTGGTTTAGAAGCAGGATAGAAACGTTTTGAATAAATGAATGTTTAAGAATGTGAACAGTTCAGCAATAGAACAAGGCGCTCTAGTGATAGATGAGTGCTAAGTTAGATTAGTGATGATGACATTGGGTGGTATATTATTATTATTTGAATTTATATACCGCCCTATACCCAGGGGTTTCAGGGTGGTTCACAGAATATAATCAAGATATAAAACCACAAAATACCTAAAAAATAGAAACAGCAACCCAATAGCTCCCCCCCCCACCAAACGCACATTTTAAAAGGGCATAGGATGTAAATCGGATCAACCAAAGGCCTGGTTTAAAAAGAACATTTTTGCCTGGTGTCTAAAAGTGTATAATGAAGGTGCCAGGCGAACTTCCCTGGGGAGAGCATTCCACAGGCGGGGGGCCACTGCAGAGAAGGCCCCTTCTCATGTTGCCACCCTCCAGACCTCTAAAGGAGGAGGCAGAGGAAGGAAGGCCTCAGAAGGTGATCTCAGGGTCTGGGCAGGTTCATATGGAAAGAGGCAGTCCTGAACAGTCCAGGTATTGCGGTCCTGAACTGTTTATTAAGCTCATTTTTACTCCAGGTAGACCTTTTGAAATTACTGGACCGACCTTAGTCATGTTAATTTATTTAAATGGGTCTACTCTGAGTAACACTTAATTCAGGGGTCAGCAACCTTTTTCAGCCGTGGGCCTGTCCACTGCCCCTCAGACCTTGTGGGGGGGGCCGGACTATATTTTGGAGGGGGGGGAATGAATTCCTATGCCCCACAAATAACCCAGAGATGCATTTTAAATAAAAGCACACATTCTACTTATGTAAAAACACGCAGATTCCCAGACCGTCTACAGGCCGGATTTAGAAGGCAGTTGGGCTGGATCCGGCCCCTGGGCGTTAGGTTGCCTACCCATGACTTAATTGAATACCACCAATTGAGTTTAGATGGCTTCTTCATGTGCCTCCTCTGCAAGAGGTCTAGAGCAGGGGTCTGCAACCCGCGGCTCCGGAGCCGCATGTGGCTCTTTTACACCTTTGCCGCAGCTCCAGGGCGGATACTAGCGAGGGGAGGAGGTGCATTGTGCGCCCCAACACTCCCCAGTGTGGCGGGCGCTGTACCGGCTGTGACGTCGCATGGGGGCGGTGCGTGCGTTAGTCACGCACCGTCCCGACGTCACCTTCCCGGTTTTGCGGCTCCCAGTTGTTGTTTTCTTCGGAAACGGGTCCAAGTGGCTCTTTTGTTGCAGACCCCTGGTCTAGAGAGTAGCAACATGAGATCAGGCCTTTCTGTCACTGGCTTTCCACTTGTGCAATATTGTCCCTAGAGAGCAGGGCTGGATTTAGGTTTGATGAGGCCCTAAGCTGCTGAAGGTAATGGGGCCCTTTATACGGCCAGCTGTCCTTTGTCAACAACAAACTGTCGCTGTTTTTTGTGTTGAATATACACTATATAGTAATTTATGGACCTAATAGGTATCTAAAGCCATTTGCACAGAACAAATAGGAGCCTACACAACACAAAACATTGTTGCTGTATGTAGGTTTTATTTTGTTTTTTTATCTTATACAGTATTTTGGAAATGTACATCAAGGTTTTATTCCTTTAAACTTTTTTGGGGCCCCCAAGAGACTGGGGCCCTATGCTATAGCTTGTTTAGCTTATACGTTGATCCTGCACTACTAGAGAGGCTTGTCTGGTACCTTCATTACAGATCTTTAAGCACCAGGCATAAAACATTTCTCTTCTCCCAGGCCTTTGGCTAATTGAAGCAATCTATGGCCTTTAAAGTGTGTGTGTGTGTGTGTATTTTTGTGTTTTTATATTGTAAACCGCCCTGTGATTCTCAGATTGAAGGGACAGGTTACCCAAATCCTGTCTGAAATCACCCCAGGCTTCAATAATCACCTCAGGCCTCAAAACTGTCCAAAACTCTTTTTGTCTTCTAAAAATCCAAAACAGCTTTTCTCTGCTCTTCTCTGCTTTTCTCACAATATGCTGTGGCAAAAGGCAAAATGTTACTTTTAAAGGCTAATGAATAGACTCTGTCATTGCCAAGAATACACAGGCCTGAGAAACGAATCTTATCTCATTTGGTTGCAACATCTTGGACATGCTGAACCACCAGGGCTCCTTGACCCACCCCCTCGGCTTCTCACCCCCCTTTCCTGGGAAGAGTCCAATAGTCCCAAGACAGCTTTCTGTTCATGCTCAGAGGAACTCATGGGGCAGGACTCCTGGAAAAGGAGGAGAAAGGAGGAGGGAACTGGAAAGGGGTATATATGCTTGTGCACATGACTGTGAACTTCGTGCATGCTTTTTGTGGCTTATCACACTTGCTCCTTCTACCAGTTCATGGATAGTAGAAATAAAATCTTTTTCTCCGAAACTATTCCTTGAGTGTCTGTTGACTCCCACTTCCCTTTCCCGGGCGCAATATTTTTCCCACCCGAGGGCAAAGCCTCATAAGGCTACAAGATGAAGGGCAGTATAGAAATTAAATAAGTAAGTAAGTAAGATAGAATAAAAGACAACCAACAAAAGTTGGTTTGGAAGATAGGATTGTCAAACAGCCATTTGGCATGGGAACCAAATGAAAACTGCACGTTCTGTGGCAGTGCAGTGGTACCTCGGGTTACATACGCTTCAGGTTACGGACTCCGCTAACCCAGAAATAGGGCTTCAGGTTAAGAACTTTGCTTCAGGATAAGAACAGAAATCGGGCTCCGGCGGCGCGGCGGCAACAGGAGGCCCCATTAGCTAAAGTGGTGCTTCAGGTTAAGAACAGTTTCAGGTTAAGAACAGACCTCCAGAATGAATTAAGTACTTAATCCGAGGTACCACTGTATATCTCTTGGGTACAAGATGCTAGGGGACAGGCAGTTAGTTGCCTTTAATGTCTTGCTTGTAAGTTTCCCAGATGCATCTGCCTGCCCGCTGTTGGAAACAGAACGCTAGGCTCGGTGGACCTTTGGCCTGATCCAAAGTAGGCAGCTCTTAAGTGTTCATTATTGACAATGAAAGACAAATCTGTGGTTTCTATGGTTCCAAGACAGAAAATACATCTTTAGCATTTTTACTTGATTGTGCTCTTATTGCTTTGCATAGACCAGGTTAAGAAGCAATAGAGTTTTGCCTCTCAGCTTAGGGAACTCTCTTGGCTTATGTGGCAGGGCTTTTTTGAAGAACTTCAAAACTTACCTAGACTGTGGAAACACGGAAGAAGGCTCAATAGTTAAGTGTATAAGCCTCTAGTCTAATCTGGCACTTTGAATAATGCCCAGGAGACTTCAGCGAGGAGAGTTATGTGCTTGAGAGCCAGTGTGGTGTAGTGGTTAAGAGTGGTAGTCTCGTAATCTGGTGAACCAGGTTCGCTTCCCCGCTCCTCCACATGCAGCTGCTGGGTGACCTTGGGCTAGTCACACTTCTTTGAAGTCTCTCAGCCCCACTCACCTCACAGAGTGTTTGTTGTGGGGAGGAAGGGAAAGGAGAATGTTAGCCGCTTTGAGACTCCTGAAGGGGAGTGATAAAGTGGGATATCAAATCCAAAACTCTTCTTCTAACATGCTACCCTAGGAATTGGGCTAAAATGGCCTGTCAGCTGAAGTGGACTCTGTAGAGATTGGATTGAGCCAATTCCAGCAACTCATCCTGAGACAGGATATTCTACTCCGAAAACACCCTTAATATCTCTGTCCATTTATTTATTTTTTTGAAAATGTCATAGGTAAAAGATGTCACAATTCCCCGTGATGGCCTGCTCCTCTGCTGAAATGCTATTGAGGTTCAGCAACGTTTCAGCCAAGAACTTGTTTCTTGTAGCTTCCTACCTTGACTGCCACCCAGAGAAGCGAAGACCTGCTGCCTCAACCCTTGCCTCTTTCAAATCCCCCCCTCCATCACCTGCACACTTCTTTACATGGTCTTAAATTGCAGAGGCTCATCCTGGCAATAGATGTTGCAGGCATCAGGTGATGGACACAAATGCATGGACCAGTTCAGTGCATCTGACTATGCACTGGCTGTGCCCTTTGGCTGACGTCCCATATGCTGGCAGTACTCTGCAGTGATTGGCTGAGTCTGAAGCAGGGCTGGTTCCTTACATTTCAACATGCTGAAAATCCTTTGTGCAAAGAACTGGGCCCCCTTCATACTCAGCGAGTCTCTCGCTGGCCAGGGATATCTGGGTAATCAGCCCCTCTCAATCTCTGTTTCATTTTTCTCTTCTCCCCATCCCCAAGCTAGCAAATAGAAGGGATAGGAAACGGGGTGTTTTCTTTGTTCATATTACATACCCTCCAGACATCCTCATTTTATTTTTTATATATATAATTTTTATTTAATTTTCAGTTTTACAATGTAAAATACTCATTTAAACATCCTTAAAATATCAAGGACTTCCCTTCTTCTCTTTCCATGGTTCATTTTGCGTATCATAAATCCCTGCATATTTTACAAAAACTAAAACATTCAAAATTCCATTATTACATCCATCAAAACTTATTTGCACTGTTGAATTTATGCTTAATGCTGCCAACATTTTCAAGTGTACACAATTCCCCCCATGTATTCAATAAACGTTTTCCAATCTTCTCTAAACATATGTTCTCTTATTCTATATGTTAAGTCTGTAAGCTGCGCATATTCTGTGAGCTTAAGTTGCCATTCTTCTTTAGTTGGGACCTCGCTCGTTTTCCACAAGTGTCCTGATTTTATATAGGGTCAGTACTGGAATCACAGGAGCCATACCAGGGTTTTATTTGATCCCAGAATATCCTGGTTTCCCTTTTTCCTTCCCTCCATTTCCTGGAGAACAATTAAAAGTGGTGCGTGTGGATAGGTGCAAAAACAGAGTCCCGTTTATACTGAAAATAAAATACCTGCACAAAAAGAATTTTACAAGGTGGGTGTGAGGGTTCCCCTGTTTCTCTGCACTTAAAAAAGTGTTGTAGTCTTGTGGCTTACCAACATCACCATGTTTTCCTAGAGTACCCATGCAATCCACATTGTAGGACATAATTTCTGTGGGCATTCCAGGATGTGTGCTGCAGCTGAAAAGC
Organism: Podarcis siculus; assembly: GCA_034642415.1. Lineage (NCBI taxonomy): Eukaryota > Metazoa > Chordata > Lepidosauria > Squamata > Lacertidae > Podarcis > Podarcis siculus. The sequence goes on along the minus strand of JAXCMG010000032.1, from coordinate 7,377,466 downwards.
GACAGAGACTCTCAGACCCTGTCATTTAAGTGCACAGAAAGTCATCCACATCCCTAAATTTCAGGAAACTTTGCCCATCCATCCCAGAGTCATTGGAGGTATCTTTGCCTCCCCCACAAATTGCCAAACGACAACAAACTCTACTGAAAATTGCAGCGCAGAACTAATAACTGTAAGTTCATCAGTCTATTGTTGATTCAATTCTTTAGTAGAGTTGAGCTCTGGCAACTGAACCAACTGCGAAACCAAAAATGGGCCGGATTCAGCTAAATAGTTATGCTAGCGGGAGTCAGTGCAATGAGTCCTCCTGTCCCCACACTTCCCCCAAAATTGGCTCTGAGGAAGGGGGTCAGGAAAACCACTAGAACAGTTCGGGGCGGGGTGTGTGTGTGTGTGTGTGTGTGTGTGTGTAAAAGATTGTTCCATTGGCCACTCAAGGCTTGCATTGGAAAGCACAATGTTTAAATTCCATCTTGTATTTTGTACTTTCTTCATTAGAAACATACAGATTGTATATTAGAGAGAAGCTCTTGAGAGCAAGAATTCTCCAGGATGTCGTACCGAAAAGAACTAGAGAAATACCGAGATCTGGATGAAGATCAGATCCTTGGAGCGCTGACAGAAGAAGAGATCAAGATGTTAGAGGATGAACTGGTAGACCTAGACCCTGATGTAAGTGATTTTAAAGGACAGGTCATGTGATACTTCTTGAATTGTGTGAAAACATCTACGTCGGGCACGCTAAGCAATGAAATATAAATAAATAGGGGACCCTTCTGCTACTCTTTGCGGTGGTAGACCATCTTTGGATCTGCTTGGGCTTTCCTTTGCCCTCTTTCCCTCCCAACTCTCCTTGGACGTGAGCCAGGTTTGATACACAGTCTATTTTGGAATCTTACACCTTCGCTGTCTGCTTAATTTGAAGCAGACTCTTGCCTGCAAATGTCGGCGCCGCACTCTGTTTGGTGGTGTCAGGAATACTAGAATTGCCCCCTTGGTTCAGATCATAGAGTCATAGAATCTTGTTTAGATTTTTACTTGGCGGGCGCTCCTGGTAAAAAGATGCTGCTTTAATTCCTTTTGATGATCTACTGTCGCTACTGGGAAACTGAGACATGGTTTAAATGTTACTTGAACGAGCCTTGGCCTCCCCTTTCCCTCTTCCCCTCCAGTACACCTGCGAGGAGAAGATTGGAAGTACAGTACAGTCGTACCTTTGCTGTTGAACAGAATCTGTTCCAGAAGTCCTTTCGACTTCTGAAACTGTTCAACAACCAAGTTGTGGCTTCTGATTGGCTGCATGAGCCGCTTCGGACGTTTGGCTTCCAAAAAACTTTCGCAAACCGGAACACTCACTTTCGGGTTTGCTGCATTCAGGAGCCAAAACAGATGGGTACCAAAGCGTTCGACAACCAAGGTACAGCTGTAGTTTGTTCTGTGATGCTTCCCCAATGTGACCACATCATTGCCATCTGGAGAGGCACTGCACAGAAAAATAATCTGAAACGTTTGTGCTATAAAAAAGTTGCAGGATTTAAGCAGAAAGCTTCAGGGCAAAGTTGTATGTTGACTCCAAAACATTTGGAGGTGCAGACAGTATTGAAAGGGGGGGTCACATATAATTGGCACAATGCCATTGTTGGCACAAAACATCAGAAATGCACAAGAAAAAGCACATCTGGAGGGGCTCTAAGGTTCTTTGTATTGTGCTAAACCACAGCACAATACAACTTTTTCAGCAGGGGGCCGGTCCACTGTCCCTCAGACCTTGTGGGGGGCTGTACTGTATTTTGAAGGGAAAAAATGAACGAATTCCTGTGCCCCACAAATAACCCAGAGATGCATTTTAAATAAAAGGACACATTCCACTCATATAAAAACAGGCTGATTCCCGGACTGTCCGCGAACCGGATTTAGAAGGCGATTGGGCCAGATCCAGCCCCCGGGCCTTAGTTTGCCTACCCATTTGCTAAACTCTCTCTTAGAGACCCTTTTCATACTAAGCTGCAAAGGTGTGCTGTTTTCTTTGGGTAGGGGGAGTCTGTTGCTACTTGTGCGTGTTTCCACTCGCCTTCTTCCCCATGTATAGTAAGAATATTTGCCAATATGTAAATACCACAAAAATGTCCATTGTCTCCATGCTGTTTTCGCCGCACACGGAAGCCAAATTTGTGACGAGGAACTAGCGGTTTTTGTGCCAGAGACAGCCATTTCTCGGGTAGGGTTGAAATGTAGACCTCCTACATTTGTGATGGGATAACCCAAAATTATACACAGTGGGTGGAATTCAGCATTCCATCAGTGCAAGTGTTTTGGCTTGTGAGATGGAACGATCCTCCCCCTCGCACACTTTGCAGAGAGTTCTCCCACCCACCCCCAAGCCAGTTTTGGGGGGACCTGACAGAATGAGAGGGGGGGCAGAGCCCCACTGCAGAAGCCCTTCTATAGGGGGCAGAAGGGGCTTCAGCCCCCTCATTATCTGTGGGCAGGTGGCTGAACTCCAATATTGAGGGCCCCCCAAACAGATCAGCCTTCCACCTACAAACATGTCAGGAGTTCAGTCTACACTCGAGTAGGACCCTGGCAGAGACACATGCCTGACTGGCATGTTCTCTCCCTCCTGGTCGATCGTTCGGGAGCTTCAAAAGCTTTCTTCAGCCCGAACATCACAGCGACCGATGCCAACAGACATCGGCACACTTAGGGATCTGCAGAGAATTCGCAGTTGCGTGACAGACCTCAGCAACTCAGCATTTTGGCTAATCTACTTTATTTACATACAAACACACACGGAGCACTGCAACATGGCTCCCTCTCTTTCTAGCATCAGACAGCAAAGAGAAAAAGAACAAAGGACAATAGTCCCACTTCACGGAACACAGTAACACAAACATCCTGTTTCCGTCGCTTCCAACTCTGTGGAGTCAAAACATATACCATCATGTGATAGATAAAAATTCCATGACTGCAATCATGGAGCAGGAATTCTAACAAAACACGCCCTCCCCGTTGGCGTGCCAGGCAGGGGGCAGGATGCGTGGAGAATCACCTTCCATGCTTCCCATTCCTTGCCACCGACCCCCAGATTGTGCATTATGTGAATATGACGTCATGTGATGCCAGACCCCTCAATGTGGGGGGGGGGGAAAGCGGGCGCCCCTGGCTGACAGGACCGATTAATTGAATCCCAGCCAGAGAGGGGAATGAATTGTGGATTTGTTTTATTTTACAAGCTACTTCTCTTTCTTTTTTAAAAAATGAATCTTTATTGTTTTAAAATACAATCGTACAACAATGGTAAGTATAACAAAGTTAAGCACAAAGTAAAAAGAGAAAAAATGATTCGTCACATCGAAAAAGGCAAAGATGGGTTTGAAAGTAACGAGAAAAAAGAGAAATGGCAATAAAAAGAACCAAATGTTTATACAACATCATGTCTGAGCCAATAAAGTTTTCTGTTCTCAATGCAATGTAGCTGAGAAGTCGTGTGAGGACTAGGCTCCTTCAGGGATATTCCAGGAGCCTTCCCTCAGTGTGAGATCTTAGAAGTCTTCCCCTTAGAGATCTAAGGGGGAGTGTGTTGGTGACTTGCCAACCACTTGCTTCCTAACAAGTAAACCTGCCACCAGCTCCCCCTGTTCCAGTCAGCAGGTGCAAGGAGGTGTATTTGCCACGCAGACATTTATTCCAGTTCCTCTGTACTGAGAGGTCAGAACAGTGGCAACAGATTTACTCACAGATATTTATTTTTATGTTTTTGGGAGCCACGGTGTGATACGCTTTCCTGTGGCTCCCGGGCTAAAACTGCCTGGCATTCATGGTGGGAGATGCAAAACCAGTAAAGATGGGGGGAAATGGAATGATATATTCTGGAAAAGGGTCATGGCTGGCTGTTTGGAACCCTGGAGAGGATCACTCCACGCTGCGACATTTTGTTGCAGATTCCACTAACCTCTTTAAAAAGAACTTACCTGGTCATCTTCCCTACACACTGTGGATACAGTCAGATGGGCACAGTCAGTGTGCGGTGTTTCAGTGGTATCTTATATTTAAGAATATGGGCTGATAAGTGATGGTGATGGTGTGTTTTCCCTCCCCTTCTCCGAAATCTAGAATGCATTGTTGCCTGCAGGAATGAGACAGAGAGATCAAACGAAGAAAACACCCACTGGCCCCTTTAAAAGAGATGACCTACTCGCCCATCTGGAGAAGCAGGCAAATGAGATTAAAGACCGAGAAGATCTGGTTCCTTTTACAGGGGAGAAAAGAGGTATGAGACAGTCAAGTAACTATGCCCGGGTGTTTCTCAAGTTTTGGGTATGTATTCTCTGGATTTTCAGTTAGCCCCACTGAATGAATCGAGGTGATGTTGAAGGTTAAGTCTCCTATTTCATATACCATTCATTGCAGTAATGGTTGCTCAGGCCAACTTCCCATTGACTTGGCCTGGTTCGCACATCACATTAAACCATAGTTCTTAAAGCAAACCATGGTTTAATGTGAGCAGCCTGCTGGGGCACACTGCTCAAAAGTTCTTGCAGCGCTCCTCCCCTGCTCCTCCCATACTGTGGACAAAAGATAGCAGAGTGCAGCATGCCATGTTATCCAGATGTTGGCTTCTGGTTTCTTTCCACCCAATAAACCCCGAGTGCTAAGCCACGGACAAACCTTGGTTGCCACTAACGGCACGACAAGCCAGACTCTTGACTTGCTCACATGCTGCTCACTCACATTAAATTGTAAGTATGTTTTAGGCCACTGTGTCATGAGAGATGCATGTAGATTGATGTTCGTATTGGATTTAGGAATGCAGAAAATTCATAACCCGTCTCCAAGATTATATCCACTAGTGGCCAAAACTGTGGAAACCTTTTGGGGGAAATGTATTTCCGAGGTTTGATGGCTCATAACACTTTTTCTTTTTGGAGTAATACCATAAAATTATATATCAGTGGGAAGATAATTTAATGGAGAATGTAATGCAACAAAGTTTGTTCAATTATCTGCATTCTATTAAAAGTTATAGCCAAATAACCAGAAAAAAGGAAGCACAACTTGCTTAGGTTGATATGAAGTAGCTTTCCTTCATTTGAATGTAGCCAGTACTTTTTTTCTGGGGGGACGCAGGGGTACGCACACCCCTAAACTTTTTGTGAATCTAAGTTTGGCCTCATTGAGGGGCAGTATTTTAATATGAGTAGGAAAATGAGAGTACCTCTAAACATCTTTTTTGAAAAAAGGCACTGAATGTAGCCATTCTTCTGCTTGCACTTGGAGAGAGAAAGAAAGCCGTGAGGCAGAGGGCTGGTTTAGATGTTGTGCTCTCCATGTGGAGACTGTCAAAAAAGCCCTTCCCTATGGGGTTGGTCTGTGTGGGGCGAGTCGCATTTCAAAGGGCCTTGCCGTGTTTGGCACACCGCTGGCAACACCACCGCTGGCATTTCCGCTTCACAAACAATTGGCCAATCACTTGTTGCACTTGCTGCAGATTGCTGCTGCTAGGAAGGGTTTATATAATGTACATGGGCCCACAGTAGTCGGAGTCATGGGGGTGCAGGTGGCGCTGTGGTCTAAACCACAGAGCCTCTTGGGCTTGCCGATCAGCATGGTAGCAAAATTCCATATTTCAAGCTTCCCTGAACTCTGGACTAGGTGGGCTTTTGTTTTGATCCAGAAAGGCAACTCTTCCTTTACAGTGGTACCTCGGGTTAAGAACTTAATTCGTTCCGGAGGTCCGTTCTTAACCTGAAACTGTTCTTAACCTGAGGTACCACTTTAGCTAATGGGGCCTCCCGCTGCTGCCACGCAATTTCTGTTCTCATCCTGAAGCAAAGTTCTTAACCTGAGGTACTATTTCTGGGTTAGCGGAGTCTGTAACCTGAAGCGTATGTAACCTGAAGTGTCTGTAACCCGAGGTACCACTGTATGTGGTTGCCAAACACACACTGTTTGTCTCATCAGCCCTTTTATTTTGGAATATAAAGTGACACACATTGAACGTTACTGGAAACCCAGCATTTTCTCAATTTTAAACCCACTCCATAATCCCTCCTCCCCTCCTTCATTTCCCCTTGGAAGCCCAGCCAGCCCATCACCTGCCACTTGGGAGCACTAAACCCAGGTAAACGTTGTTAATCCGATAACCAATGAAACAACAGGAATATACATATCAAAAGAAAAAGGGGGGAACACTCTGAGCAACACAAAACCACAAAATCAGTCTTTGGAAATTTTCTTATCAATATATCTAAGATCAATAAGAGACCAGGGAGTGGAGTGGAGTGATTATACTGGTGGCATTTCCCCCCCAAGTTACATTTTAAGTCAAAATTCCTATTTGATGTTCTCTGCACCCTGATGTTTGTGAGCATGCAGATCTTTGCCTCTGCAAAAGCGCACCCTTTCTCTTCTTCAAAAAATCTTTTAAAAATCTAAAGTGACTAGAGAGAGCAGTACCATAAAGGATTTCAAAATTTATTTTCTGCTTGAGAGGCAACCAGGGAGCAGTTGGTTCTTTTGTGAGGCCTAAATTTAGCCACGCTCAACCTTCGAGCGGCTTTCGGGATAGCGTGGTCTTTGTTCTTCTCTCCATTCTGCGTCGCAGGGGCAGCAAGGACAAAAATAGCCCCGGTGTCACATTCCATGCCTGGAGCAATGAGTATGCTATCTCATTTACAGGCATCTCCCAGATTGTTTTCTTTAAAAGTGCCTCTTTTTTTTCCTTTCTTCACACCGCTCGTGTTTTCACTATTTCAATTTTGGTGTGAATCTTTCAAAATCCAGCTTTTATAGAACGTTTATTGAACTTCTCCCCCTCCCCCTTTTAGTGGGAAAAATAACTAAACAGGTATTAAAAATAGATAAACGTTTCCCCTCTAACCAACACCACCTTGTAATCTATGTATTTTTCCTTACAACATACCGTATTTTTCGCTCTATAAGATGCACCAGACCGTAAGACGCACCTAGTTTTTGAAGGAGGAAAACAAGAAAAAAAATATTCTGAATCTCAGAAGTCAGAACAGCAAGAGGGATTGCTGCTTTCACTGTGCAGTGATCCCTCTTGCTGTTCTGGCTTCTGGGATAGCTGCGCAGCCTGCATTCGCTCCATAAGACGCACACACATTTGCCCTTTTTAGGAGGGGAAAAGTGACTCTTATAGAGTAAAAAATACAGTAGTGGTTGATTGTTCTATACTATTTTCAACACTTTGTCCCTGCTCCTGTGTGTGTGTGTGTGTGTTTGTGTGTCTGTTTACTTTGAAGATTTTGCTGAAAGGACATCTGTAGGAGGTCATTGGTTGTACCCAGGGCTGGTGAGGCTCATTTGACATAAGTAGGAAACCGAGCCTTCGGTATAATTGGCCCACTCTTGTGGAATGCTCTTCCGATACAGATTAAGCAGGTGCCTTCTGTATGAACTTTCAAACATTTGCTGAAAACTATTCTGTGCTGCCAGGGACGCGGGTGGCGCTGTGGGTAAAAGCCTCAGTGCCTAGGGCTTGCCGATCGAAAGGTCGGCGGTTCGAATCCCCGCGGCGGGGTGCGCTCCCGTTGCTCGGTCCCAGCGCCTGCCAACCTAGCAGTTCGAAAGCACCCCCGGGTGCAAGTAGATAAATAGGGGCCGCTTTCTAGCGGGAAGGTAAACGGCGTTTCCGTGTGCGGCTCTGGCTTGCCAGAGCAGCGATGTCACGCTGGCCACGTGACCCGGAAGTGTCTCCGGACAGCGCTGGCCCCCAGCCTCTTGAGTGAGATGGGCGCACCAACCCCAGAGTCTGGCAAGACTGGCCCGTACGGGCAGGGGTACCTTTACCTTTACCTTTATTCTGTGCTGCCAGGCTTATGCATACAATTAAGAAAAACATTCTTTGTAAAAGTCAGCTGCTGACCTTTTAATTTTTTAATAATTTGTTTGTCATTTTTAAAATTGACAAATTGCAGTGTACAATTATTTTTATAAATAAAATAGATATACAAGATTACATATCTCCTATCTACCTGTGCCATCGTTACTACTAAAAGCCCTACTAAACAGTACAGTGGTACCTTGGTTTTTGAACACCTCTGTTGACGAACATTTCAGAACTCGAATGCCATAAACCCGAAAGTAAATGCTTCCGTTTTCGAACATGCCTCGGAAGTCAAACGGCTTCTGCTGAGTGTATATGTTATCTTTCTCAATTTTCTCTGTTAAATTTGCAGAACGCCCTTTGCGCCTCGGTTTTCGAATATTTCGGAACTCAAATGGTCTTCCGGAATGGATTACATTCGAAAACTGAGGTACCACTGTATTGGTTAACTCACTTTCTTTAACATTAAATTGGAGTTGTTATCAAACATCTCTTTCTTTCTTTTTTCCAAATGCCTTAATTGGGATTTAGTTGTCCCCAGTTTCAGATACTTTTTACAAGTGTAGGAGGTTTAAAGTTTTGAAAGTGAGGCAAGAAATGCCATGGGCTGCTAACATAATAAGCAAAAATAAGATCATTTTGGTGTGAGGTAAGGATATACATAGCAAGAGTAATAAAAAGAAACTGTTATTTAGGGGATTTGAATTTAATTCTAAATTAAATACCGGAAACATGGGAGATTACAAGGGCTCAAAAAAAATGGATGTACCGTGCCATATTAGAAGCAAAAAAACTTGTTTTCATGAATTGGAAGAGCCGCAAAAAGATCCCATTGACAGTATGGACAGACTAGCTACATACGAACGAATTGCATATCGACGCAAATTAAGAATGGATGAATATGAAGAAATCTGGAAGGAATACTTAAGCGATAAGACGGAAAGTGGTGGGAAGTAGGGGGAGGAGAGGTGGCGAAATATTGCTAAGAAGGTGTAGTTATAGGTATATCAGTACTCAAATCTGAATTGTTAAATTGTATTATTAGTGTTGTTGTGGCTTTTGTTGTATGTGTTTTTGGTGGTTGCTGTTTGTATTGAAAAAATGATTAAATAATTTTTTAAAAAAACCTAATAAGCAAAACAGGAACAGTATAAAACCAGGGTTCTGAAGTTTGAGTGAAGATCAGACGAAACACAAAGTGTCCCTCACTTGTGGGGGGAGCAGGGAGAGAAAGGCAGAGTGATGTGCCCACCTTATTTGGCAGATGAAGGCGGGTGGGCAGCAGTGCCTGTACCTACTCTGTCTGCCATCACACAACCAAGCCCCCTTAACTAGCCTTATTCGCGCCCCATAAGCTAGCCTGCTCTCTGGTGGAAGACCCTGTTGCCAAGTTTTGAAGTATGATTCAGCTGTCAGCCCAGTCAGGCTCCGTACACGAAATGGTGAGGGGCCAGGGAGCGCCGTCCTGTCCGTTGCCTCAGGCACCAAAATGTCTTGAGACATCCCTGGGGGATGAGCCTGGCTCCTTCTCAGCTTTGCAACTGAAACCAGAGATGTGCATACCAGCAAATCCAATGCTGGCACAGCTGACAGACTTTGCCTCCTCGTGGCGTTGAGTACCTTAATTTTTTTTTAAGCACCACATAAAGTTCGTGAGTTTGTTCACCTTACAGATTTTTCAGTGCAAAACTGCTCAGAAGGTAAGAGAGGTTCCTTAATCCTGTCGCTAGGAGGTGGGCAGCCAGTCATGCGTGATCCACTTTTCCGCTTCAGCCTTGAGGAAAGGTATTTTCGGAGAATGGGACTGAATGCAAGGAGGGTGTTTCCAGAGTAGACCTGCTGCTCTGAAAATAGGTAAAAGGTAAAGGACGCCTGGATGGTTAAGTTCAGTCAAAGGCGACAATGGGGTTGGGGTGCTCATCTCACTTTCAGGCCGAGGGAGCCGGCGTTTGTCCACAGACAGCTTTCCTGGTCATGTGGGCAGCATGCCTAAACCACTTCTGGCGCAACGGGACACGGTAATAGAAGTCAGAGCGCACAGAAACGCCGTTTACCTTCCCGCCACAGCGATACCTATTTATCTACTTGCACTGGTGTGCTTTCAAAGTGCTTGGTTGGCAGGAGCTGGGACAGAGCAACAGGAGCTCACCCGGTCATGGGGATTCGAACCGCCGACCTTCTGATCAGCAAGCCCAAGAGGCTCAGTGGCTTAGACCACAGCACCCTCTGAAAATACTGCACTGCTTGCTACCCTTTGCTATCCATTGATTATATATCCTGTTGTTTTATGTACTTTTGCTTAATCAAAACATACATGCATCCGTGTCAGTAGGATCAAATTTTAACCTTTGGGTTGGGACACAATAGCTGTTGTTCTTGGTGCTACATATTCTGTTTACTAGGGTTTTGTGGCAAGGAAACTTAAATCCCTGTCGTTAAAGCAATTGCCACGAGATTGATGGCCCTTTTTGTATTTACAGGAAAAATTTGGGTCCCCAAGCAGAAGGCTATAGATCCTGTTTTGGAAAGCGTAACTCTGGAGCCAGAACTGGAGGAAGCACTAGCAAACGCCTCGGATGCTGAGCTCTGTGATATCGCTGGTAAGACACGAGGCTGCCTAAATTTGACTTTCTTTGTCATTATCCTTATCGGTTTGGAAGCCACCTCACTACGTTCAGTCTGTATGTGCTGTTTCATCCTCTAGTTTTGAGTTTTTTTGTGGGGACTGTTCTGTAAGTTTGCAGCAAAAGCTCCTCTGGACAGCACTGAACAGCTAATTCATGCGATCTCACAGGTTATCTCTTCCCATCCACAGAGCAATTTTGAACCTGTTTTTTAAATACAAGGTGTGACCGGAAAGTTCAGTGAATGGTCACAGAAATCGGACAGCGAGAAATATTCGAACATACATACTTTACAGGCCTTCAAAGTAGGCCCCCTCTGATACAATGGACCATTGACAACGTACATAGAAACGTTGGTAATTCCTGGAGAAGTCCTTTTTCGTACTGCTTTCAGTTCCCTCGTCACAGCAGCTGCTTGGGCGTGTGAAATGTTGGAAAATCTGTGCCCTTTCAGTGCATATTTCAGTTTGGGGGTGGGAATCCGGTGGGGCCATTGGTTTACAGCAGGGGTTTGAGGGAAGTCACAGCTCAGAGACAGGAGAACAGAAGAATTGGGAAGTGTTAGAAGAGGGGGGGGGGGACTGTGGCAGGGCAGCCAGCTGACACTTTGTCACTGGAGGGTATTTCTGATTCCCCTTCCCCCAGAACTCGGCGTTCAGGAACAACGGAATCAGAGACATTTGACCCTGGGTGGCCACCGTAATGGAAAACGATGCTGCTAGGAAGGAGGGAGGTGGAGCCCTGTTTGGAGCAACACAATTGTTAAGCCTTGTTGCGTTCTTTTGTCTCTTGCTATTAGAATTGAATAAAACTCAACAAGAGACAAAGAACTGCAGTTGTTTAATAATCCAAGGAAGTTGAATTTATGACATTTAAATTATGTGTACGTTGAAGAAGTTGCTGAAAAAATCTTGAAATAAGGATGCAGAAAAGGGGTGGTATGGGGAAGTCGATTTTATGTTTGTTTGTCTTTTTTCTTTTTTGGGTATTGTCTTTTTTGTGTTTATCGAAAATTAATAAAAATTTATTAAAAAAAAATAGAATTGAATAAAACTCATTAAAAAGGACTCTACCTTGTTTTCTCCGCTCTTGTTGCAGCCGGGGGAGGAATAGCTTTCCCGAAACCTTGACAAGTTTGGACCTAAGCTGAGGCTCTAATGCAGTCAACTCTCTAACCCCGTTTGCCCTCCAGATGTTGAGGGACTACAACACCCAGTTTCTCTGACCCATTGGCCTTCCTAGCTGGAGCTCATGGGAACTGGAGGCCAGCAGTATCTGAAAAGCCCTTGCCTAGCGCAGACTGCCTTGGCTTATTTCCCAAGAGTTCGTATTAACACCCGACTCGCTCGTTTTGACTAAAATCCTCTTTCCCCCTCCGTTCATCTCATATTCATGCTCATTTACTGAATCCAACCCCTTCCTTCCTCCTTAAACTGTGTCTTGTTTTTTCCAGCCTGCTGTCTGTTCCTTCCCATATTCCCATGACATCATCCATCTCACTAGAAGCCGCAGAGGGACTGTAAGAGAACCTTGCTGGTGGCCTCGTGGCCCTGCCTAGGAATGCTTTGGTCCTGCTGCTCTGCCCTGCCGTCCAAAATGGTTTTGCTGCTTGGTCATTTTGTATTTGCAAAAAGCTGCCTGTCCGCGCTGTCAGTTAGGGCTACCACCATAATAAGCCAGGGTACCATTTGCTTAGGTGCTTTCTTTATTCACAGACGCAGATTGGCAAGCTACTGTATTTTTTGCTCCATAAGACTCACTTTTTCCCTCCTAAAAAGTAAGGGGAAATGTGTGTGCGTCGTATGGAGCGAATGCAGGCTGCGCAGCTATCCCAGAAGCCAGAACAGCAAGAGGGATTGCTGCTTTCGCTGCGCAGCGATCCCTCTTGCTGTTCTGGCTTCTGAGATTCAGAATATTTTTTTTTCTTGTTTTCCTCCTCCAAAAACTAGGTGCGTCTTGTGGTCTGGTGCGTCTTATAGAGTGAAAAATACGGTAATCAGCTGAAGCTTGCAAAGACTCAAGAGGTTCAGGGCACCTTGTAAGAATCCAGGCGTGTGTCCCTGTGGCCTGTTCCCACCTCCTCAGGAGCAGGCGCAGTCGGTGGACCAGCTTAAACTTGGCAAAGACACTCCTGTTGTCCCGTGACTGACACCCCGGCAAGCAGGAGGGGAACGGTGCATTGTAAAAGCCCTATGTAATCATCCGCTAAAAGGCGGTCCCACATGTCTGCAAATGTGTACACGATCCATTTGGGGGCAAATAACGCTGACTTCCTCCTGCCTTTGAGTAGCATATACATCACGGATAAGATTGTACGGTTGTGGGCTAAAGCCTGTGTTCCTTTCTTTCTGTACTTGAATAATGATGGCTGTGGGTAAGAAAATGAGTTTGCCTGAACCTTACTAACTGGATGTCTTACGATAAAGTTTAACATGATATCCATTTCCAGCGCATGTTTATCTGGAAGTTAAGTCCAAGTGGGCTTTTTTCCCTAGGAAGCCTAATTAGGATTGTATCCTTAGTCAGGCTTATCAGATTAGTTTATTTAAAATTATTTCAGCCATTTGAAACACTGCCCCTAATTGAGCACATTTTTTAAAAAAGAGAATGTTTTAAAAAAGAGAGATGGTTGAGAGGCCTTTCCCTTTTTCTCCTACACGGAAGCAAAGGCCTCTTCTAGGAGATGCAACTAACTGACATGTAATACTCATAGAATGAATCAGTTGAGATCAGATTGCAGACATGGTAAAGATAAATTCTAAGCTGCTCTCAGGTTTAAGTCTACACAGGATGTTGCATGTTGCCAGGTCATTTGCCCGAGGAGAGATCCAGCTGTTACTGAATGTATTTCTGCCTGCTGCTGAGTGCATGTCATAGAGTGAATTACATGGACAAACTCTGAAATCAAGCCAAGTCCAAGTCTTCTCTGTTCTGACAGTAACAGGAAAACTTCACACATATTTTTTTTCAGGCCTTTCAGGCAAGTTCTATAGGTGGAACACCTCCCAGACAAACTAGAGTCAAAGGGTGGCTACCATTTCCCTAACAGTAATTTGTTGCAGTGTGTATGCAACCCACTTGGCAGACTAGTCATTTATGACGTTTTGCCAAATGGTGAGGATAATTTTGCTCCTTCCTTTGCTGCTTCCACCAGATTTCCCTTTGATTTCTGAACCATTGCAGTAAAACTCTCCTTAACACTTGGCAGGATCGACTGTTCACCGAGTAGCAACTTGCTGATTTGTCTATAGCACTTAAGGTTTAGTGCAACTTGCACAAGCTGGAATGAGCCCAAGCAAAGCCACAGGCTCACAGCACCTTCTGCGTGACTGGGGAAAAGACTAATGCAGAGTTTAGTTTCACTTTCCATGAATCCTGGCTTATCCCTACGTAAAACAAAACTGGATAAACAAACAGGATAAACATAACTGACCAGAGTTTTGTTTTAAATCACAATTTCTGGTTTGTATGTAGGGATAAACCAGGATTCATGGAAAGCGATAAACCAGGATTCATGGAAAGAGGAGTAAAACTGTGCAGAAACCAGTTGTGCAAGCGGACTAGAGGTGGAAGCATTCAAGCCTGAGGCTTTGCTTGTACAGTCATACCTTGGAAGTCGAACGGAATCCGTTCTGGAAGTCCGTTTGACTTCCAAAATGTTTGAAAACAAAAGTGCAGCTTCTGATTGGCTGCAGGAAGTTCCTGCAGCCAATGGGAAGCCCCATCAGACGTTCGGCTTCCAAAAATAGTTTGCAAACCGGAACACACACTTCTGGGTTTGCGGCATTCGGGAGCCGAAATGTTTGAGAACTAAGCTGTTCAAAAACCAAGGCACGACTGTACTCGTCCCAGCTCATGCATCTAGCACTAAACCACAGCTTAGCATTACAGGCGAACCAGTAAGTTGCTGCATGGTAAAAGATCATCTGTGGTCAACCAAAGTGACTATTGAGAAACATGGAATCGTATCCTCTCACAATTTTTATGTAAATTGTGTTGAGTCCCACCCAGCGCATTGGATCTTCTTGCATTGTCCTCCGAGTCCACCCAAAATGTGAACAACATAATCGACTTGAGTTCTGCTGTTTCGTGCTTTCCCCCCTTGCCTTCTATGTATCTTGGCCAGATTCTCACTTTCCCAAGAAAGGAGTTTAGTTATTTTGCTTAACTTGATTTGTTTTATTTCTCTCCTCTCTCATGTAGCTATTCTTGGCATGCATACCCTGATGAGTAACCAACAATATTACGAAGCACTTGGAAGCACGACTATAGTCAACAAGGAAGGTTTGGATAGTAAGTAAGATTTGCGGCCACATGACATATTCTGGACACCTGAGCCAATAGGTATAATGTTACTGGTACTTGATGAATGAACGCATATCCTTGAGGTGAATCATCACCAATATATTTTCTTGGCTTTGTCCTTGGAAGGGCTAGTGTCTTCTCCATGATATTCTAGGAAGATTTGTTGTCTAGTGTTCCACTTCTAGGCTTTTTTTATGAGAGAGCAAATTCCTTTCTGGGTAGCCCAGGGATCATCAGGTCTGCTGGCTGGGAAGGACTTGTTATCACAAGTGTGGGGACCTTTAGGCCCTCCAGATGTTGTGGAACTACAACTCCCATCAGCCCCATTGAGTATGTGAATGGTTGGGGATAATGGGAGTTGTAGCTCAGCAAAATCTGGTGGGCCAAAGTTTCCCCACACCTGCCCTTTTAGCAGGTCTACTGCTGAGTAAACATTCTCCTCTTTCCATTCAGGGAAGACCCATCTTCTAAGGAGGTTTTGATTTTTCTTTCTTTCTTTGCTGCTTGGTTCCATTTGTCTTTTAAGCGGTATAAAGGTGGCACCACCATCCACCAGTATTGGGGGGGTATGGGACTCAGATGGAATTCGAATCAGGGTGAAAATGCACAGGAAGAGGTACTGAGGTAAAGGTAAAGGGACCCCTGATCATTAGGTCCAGTCGTGACTGACTCTGGGGTTGCGGCACTCATCTCACTTTATTGGCCGAGGGAGCCAGCATACAGCTTCTGGGCCATGTGGCCAGCATGACTAAGCTGCTTCTGGCGAACCAGAGCAGCACATGGAAACGCTGTTTACCTTCCCACCAGAGCGGTACCTAGTTATCTGCTTGCACTTTGACATGCTTTCGAACTGCTAGGTGGGCAGGAGCAAGGACCGAGCAACGGGAGCTCACCCTGTCACAGGGATTTGAACCGCCGACCTTCTGATCAGCAAGTCCTAGGCTCTGTGGTTTAACCCACAGCACCACCCGCGTCCCTAAGAGGTACTGAAGGAGGTTGAGGCTAGTGCTGCAGTGTAATGTAAGGCAGAGGTGGACTCAGCCAGCAGTCATGAATGGCAGAAATTCTAGTACAGGCAGCAGCATTGGGAGCGGTGCAGGATAGCCACCCCTGATTTAGGAGGAAAGTTGAAAGCTTTTCAGAAATACCTGCTTGTGCATAACCAAAGACAGAATCGAAAAACATTTCTCCCCAGCCGCACTTAGTATGCTTTCGTGGTCATTTAGTGAGTCTTGTTGTGAGCACATTACACTGTTTGGTTATGTGCTAAAACTATCCCATGTCATTTCTGTGTAGATCCAATACCAGAGAATCAGATTTCCTATTTTATTCCCCAAATGAAATGAAAGCTGGCGAAACCAGTATGGTTACCAGGAATCAGAAGCTGCAGGGCTCAGATCTGGAGTCCTGAGAGATGGACACTAGCTTCTTTCTCACACTAGGGGAACTGGTCAGAGGAAGAGACATTGTAGGCCTTTTCTTTGTTTCTTTGTTATCCTTGTCACACTACTCCTTCCCATGCAGGCATAATCAAGCCCACACAATATAAACCAGTTCCTGATGAGCCCAATGCAACCGACGTAGAAGAAACCTTGCAAAGAGTGAAGAACAACGACCCGGACCTTGAAGAAGTTAATCTCAATAATATAAAGGTATGAATTCTTTCCATTCATCAAATAGCGGAATGAATGTAAGCTGCGCAAGGGCATTATGGTAAAGGTAAAAAGGTAAAGGACCCCTGGTCAGTTAAGTCCAGTCAAAGGCGACTATAGGGTTGCGGCGCTCATCTTGTTTTCAGGCCAAGGGAGCCAGCATTTGTCCACAGACAGCTTTCCGGGTCATGTGGCCAGCATGACTAAACCGCTTCTGGTGCAATGGGACACTGTGACGGAAACCAGAGTTTATGAAAATGCTGTTTACCTTCCCGCTGCAGCAGTACCTATTTATCTAATTGCACTGGTGCGCTCTCGAACTGCTAGGTTGGCAGGAACTGGGATAGAGCAATGGGAGCTCACTCTGTCGCAGGGATTTGAATAGGCTCAGTGGTTTAGACCACAGTGCCACCCGCAAGAGCATTACAGTGAAGCCTGTGTAGGAGAAATACCTACAGATCATGTCACGGGCGTAGGCCTGGTGTACACAGACAGTAGAACGGACTGATCACGTTGTGTTTTCCTCAGTGTGTGTAGTTATGATGCCCCCCCAACAAAACAGAACACACTGCCATTGACTGCTTGTTCCTCTTTTGAAGGACATTCCCATACCAACTTTAAAAGCCTATGCTGACGCTCTGAAGAACAACTCGTACGTGAAAAAGTTCAGCATAGTAGGAACAAGGAGCAATGACCCTGTCGCTTATGTAAGTATTAGGCAGATTACTTTCAGCTAATCTTCTCGGGGAAGTGTTTAATGGGACTGTCTCCGGCCTGCTGGATGAAGAAGTGTCAAAGATCTCTTTCATAAACTGGAAATAAGGTTATGGCAGCAAATGGAGTTAAGCACAAGGCCCTGGCCTTTTCGGGTCTGCAGTCATATATCGAAAAATCTCAGAAACTGTCCCAGGCACCACAGAATACCTGTTTCACTGGCCTGACAAGCTATTGCTTTAGTCTGATACAACAGCAGGAATCTTAAGTTCTTACAACAATAAAATAAGCTTTCTAGTTATTGATGATGATCTTATTACTTCTTTTGTTTGTTGTTATTTATGGAAGGCATTGGCAGAAATGCTAAAAGTCAACGGTGTATTGAAGAGCTTAAATGTGGAATCAAATTTCATTTCTGGATCAGGAATTTTGGCGCTCGCAGAAGCACTGCAGGAAAACACGACGCTAATTGAGCTCAAAATTGACAACCAGGTAATATAAAAATCCGTGTCCATTCTGTTATACAAGGAAGCACAAAATAAAAAGTTCTGCTTTATGCTCAGAAGAGAAACATGAATGTTGCATGGGGAGAATTAAATAAGTGACACATATTTTGTAGGTTGTATGCACAGGTGAGGGATGAGGCAAATTCATCCAGTGAAGACAGGCCTAATGGCTGCATTTGCACTTAATGGCTGAGCCATGGTTTGTTTTAACCATGGTTGGTTCAACAAACCACGAACCATCTCACATCTCGGCAAAGAAACCATGTTTTATTTCTCCTAAGCTTGATTTGCTTTTCAGATGCTCTTGCTTCATGCCTTTCAAGTGTCTGGGTTGTATGACTGAGCAAACCATGGTTAAGCAAGGTTTTTGGCTTCAAATATGACCCCAAACCATGGTTAGAACAAACCATGGTTTGTAAGCAAACAATAAGCCATGGCTTCACATTCTGGTTTGTTGGCAGGAAACAAACCATGGTTAGTCTGGTAGGCTGAGTTCAAACATACCATTGTTAGGCTAAAGAATCACTTAGCAATAAATGGGAGCCACACCAATGTAAAACGAGAGCCCAACATGACTCCGTCTAGCTTCCTCCCAGCTTTGCAACTGAAATGACTTGCATTCATTTCATTCCAGTAACTGAAGCGCTGGCTCAGCTGTCTGTCTTGTGCCTTCTCTCATCCTTCACCAAAGCAGTTTACTTCTTGAATTATTACTGTTATAAAGTGCAGCCTGAGAGCATAGATCCATTCAGCCAGTTAAATGTTTATTATTTGTAGCCTGTGGCCGTTGCAGTATAAATCACAGAAAACAAACAAGGCAATCCATGAGTGAGTCAAAACATTTATCAATTTTCAGAACTGCAAATCGTTAAAACTTAAAATTCTGTAATTCCACGATTCGTTTAGATTTTTTTCAAAAATCCTTTTGACCGTCAACCTTGTTTTGGGTCAAAGCAAGTAGCCCATGACTTTCTTGCAGCTAGTGGATATAAGGGGGAAAACATCACTATATCAACCAGCAATCACCTAATTTTGAAATCATCTGGCTTATCTTCTAAAAAGAATTTGCTAGGTGACATGTATAAACGGCAATACAGGATATAGTGCATGTTGTCTTCTGAACCACAAAGATAGCAATTGGTTGGCCTATTAAGGAAATTATTCTTCAGGCATAGTTTGAAATCTGAGCTGGGCTTAATTTCAGTATGCTTGGGGTTCTCCATATATTCAAAGTCCATTTTGGCTGCATCAGCAAAAAAGTATTCACTGACCTTCAGAAATGGTCAGAAACATCCCATAATGACATTACAAGGGAAACTGGGCAAGTTGACACTGTTGTGCCCAGCCTTCTCTGTTCTGCAGGTCTAAAAAAACCCAAACCAGTTTTGCTCAGTGTTGTTCTGGTTTCAGTGAGAGGTTCCCCCCCCACCAAGGATAGAATCATAGAACTGCAGGGCTGACCTGTCTGCTAAATGAATAAAAGCTTCTAACAAGGTGCCTACACATGAGTATACTCACGCAGTGAAAGTGTGATGGACTGTGACCTTTAATAGAAGCAGACTGAGGCAGCCTGCCTCAGTTGGCAGAACCCAAGTGGTGGAAAAGCAGTGGCAGCAGCTTCTGGGCTATGGCAAGACCTCACAGGAGCCCCCTGAGATTGCCAGAACCTGGAAGCCACACCTTCTGATCCCCTGTAAGCGAGGTGATGGGCAGGGGGAGGCATGTATCTTGCAAAAAACAGCCCCTTCCCATTTTGCCTCAGGCAGAGAAATGGGACTGGTCACCCCTGTGGAGCTGAAGTCAGATCTAAAGTCAAGATCGAGTGGATGGGGAAGTAAAAACTAAATGGGTTGCTGTACTAACTCTTTTCCCTTTCCCTTTTTAAAATAAAGAGCCAGCCCCTGGGCAACAAGGTAGAAATGGAGATTGCGAGTATGTTAGAAAAGAACGAGTCTCTCTTGAAGTTTGGGTATCATTTCACTCAGCAAGGCCCCAGGCTTCGCGCATCCAATGCCATGATGAACAACAATGACCTTGGTGAGTTGCTTTCTCCAAGTGAATGGGCTCCCATTTGTCTTATTTTCTTGGGTCTGTAAAAGCAGTTGCACCCAGAGGCGGCACGAATTCCTGCCTCTGCCCTGGCCAATGCAGCACTGATATTTTTGTCTCTTTAGCAGACAGAAGAGGTTGCTTTCCTCGTATCTGTAGCAGTACTAAAACACGTAATCCCAACACAATAACAATCAACAAGTGCTGATCAAGAATTAATAATCAACCCCTCAGATGCCATTGAATGCCTGGAAGTAAAGGAATATACCAAAGTCAACACCGGGGAGTCCATATCTAAAATTACCATCTCCCACATCGCCACCCTCCAAACGTCTCTGTGGGGGAGAGGGGAGCTCCAAATTCTGTTTGGCGCCCTCATTTCCCCTAGTTGCTGGTGCTTCAGTGCCATTTTTCTAACACTTCCCCCCCTTTCCTTGCTCATGGTTGATCCCAGCCAATTGGGGAACACATATCCTGAATAAACTGACTCCCTTGAAGCACTGCTGAATTATTTTGAAAGAGGGAGGGGGATGTTGCCAAAAGTATTGAAAAACACACCCTAAACATTGGGGTCAGCCCTGTATGCATATATCAAACTACTATATATCGAGGCAGAATATTGATTCATCTGCCCCAGCATTGTCTACTTTGAGTGACAGCTGCTCTTCGGATCGTCAAGCAGAAATCTTCCTTGGTTCTCTGGGATCCTTTAATGGAAGATGCACCCGAGGCATATACACTTCATAGCAGGGCGCACAAGCCCTCCGTATCTCTGTTCTATGAACAATGGGATGTCCCGAAGACTAGCGTAGGGCCTCAGCAGTGATTGTGGGTGATCAAACCTTGTTAAGCAGCTGCTGTGCAAAAGTTAGCTTGTCTATTGCAATATTTAATTTGTATTGCGCTTCTGGTTGATGGTACCATTGGCTGAGTTGGTGCAGTTGCACAGATTAGTCCAACTTCACATGGGACAAAGTTGTTACTAATCTAAGCTTTGTAGTCCAGTATTTGTGGGAAGAGCAGTTGTCAGTTTGGCTGGGAACCGCTCAGAGTTTGCTTCCATGGTGGCAGGAGCTGTGCAAAAGATATCTGACTCAGTTCTTATTTGCAGCTCGTATACATCGATGTGATGGCCTCTGGCATAACACCTCAGCCCCGGAACTGGAAGATGTATAAGTATAGATTCTTCCCTCACCCACTTTCCTCTTGCCAATCACTCTTTTTCGTTCGTGGGCTTCAACTCGCAGTGCCTTCCTGCGACTCCACTTGGTTTTTACTGTCTCTTTTCAGCTTCTGTCATGGCTTTGCTAGGGATATGTTTTATTCTTTAGAAATACCTTCATCTGCCCTGTTGCAGGGAGTGGGGTGTGGGGAGAGAGCCGCTCTTGCCTTCATTGTAACATGAATGCGACCTGTTCTCTTTCAAATTTTTCTTCTTCCCAGTCTTATTTATCAGAATGACTGAAAACTAACTCTTTTGGAAGCAAATATGTTTAAGAGGTAGAACATCAACAAAGGGTAGCCTGTGATTTCAAGGGGGAAGAACTTGTAGTGTGTGTGTTTTTAGAGGGATTCATTCATGAGGTGAGAGACGCTTATATCTTTTATATTCTTTTATATAAAGAAGCAGTAAAGGTTCAAAGGATTGAATAAACGTATGCCCATACAATTGCCGTTGGCACTCCCCACAGCAGGACAATGGGAAACATAATCCCCGAAACGGCAAGAAACTCCACACACACAAATGTCACCACAGATGAGTGTGCTTATTTTAAGAGCAACCCATCTCAGCCACTAAAAAGCGGCGGTCTGGCTGATTCCCTTCTTTAGAGCAGTTCTAGATTCAACTGAGCCAACATTTGCTGGGGACTGGATTGCTGGTGAACAGATTTATGTTTTCAGGGGGCCTTGAGAGTGATAGGAGGAGCCATTACTGTCTACCGCTACACTGGTGACAGGGAGTGACCGCCGAGACCATATAACACCAGCCCTGAAATACCTACATTGGCTCCCAGTATGTTTCTGGGCACGATTCAAAGTGTTGGTGTTGACCTTTAAAGCCTTAAACGGCTTTGGCCCAGTATACCTGAAGGAGCATCTCCACCCCCATCGTTCAGCCCGGACATTGAGGTCCAGCTCCGAGGGTCTTCTGGCGGTTCCCTCACTGCAAGAAGTGAGGTTACAGGGAACCAGGCAGAGGGCCTTCTCGGTAGTGGCGCCCACCCTTCCATCAGATGTCAAGGAAGTAAACAACTGTCTGACTTTTAGAAGACATGTGAAGACAGCCCTGGGATTTATTAGTATCATTATTGTCATCATTAATTCTGTTGGGAGCCACCCAGTGTGACTAGGGAAACCCAGCCAGATGGGTGGGGTAGTAATAATGATGATGATGATGATGAAGATGATGATGATGATGCATTTTTCACCCTGCAAGCATCCCTTTTCTAGCAGCTTTGGGAGGTGTGTTTTAAAAATAAATAAAATAAAATAAATAAATAACCTGGAAATAATAAAATAAAATAATAAAACCCTGGAAATAAAAACCTGGAAGGCCTGTTTGGCCAATAACCAGAGCAAAACAGGGAAGCGGGGAGAAAATGTGTGCATGTACCAATAGCTTCATCATACAGTTTTTGAATCAGTCATCCTTACGCAGCCTTAGATATACTGAAGATATACTCTTAGATATACTCTTCAAGCCCATACACCTTAGAGCCAATTCTGGCAGTACAGTTCTGCCCCTGTTGCAAGCACGGAGTAGGTTAGAAAACCAAGTCCCGGAGGGTCAGGACTTGCAGCAGGTCCTGAAGACCTGACGTGAGAATTCATTCTTGTGCAGCACCATCTAGCTCTGGCCAAAGTGTGGATCTGCAAGGAGACTAGGCCAACCAGTAAGGAAGCCCCTCGACACTGGTCGCTGGCCAGAGCAGATCACTTCACCCACCCAAAAAGTTTCCAGGCTTGTTCACCAGCCTAGGCAACAAGAGCACTCTGTGGCTGTTCCTGAGAAAGGACTGCCTTCATTTTTGTCGTTTGTTCTGTATCATCCGACAGTCCCCAACTCTTGTCGTGTCACACAAAACTGCTAACAGGTATTCGCAGAGACCTGCTTTGACCCCTCTGCGATATACGTGAGACTGGTTCTTCCTTCAGATGTTCCTCAACAATGGAAACGTGCAGGCTTAGGCCTTAATGCAACAAAAGAAACTCTTGCTGTCCCGTTACATTTTCAGACCAACATATCTGTCTTCCGTGCCTTTTGCATTCAGTAATAGCACATGGCTTAACTAGCAAGACTTCATCTCAAAGACTCCCAAGGCCTGTTCCATGTTGGACCTGAGACCCAGGCCCTGGTCCTTTCACGGAATAGAACAACTTTCAAGGGTTTCTCAGCTGGGAGGCAAAACAGTTGAGGCATATCCTCATCAAAGACTACGCTGCCATCTTCTCACACTTAGTTGGGAACAACCGCCACCAAAGTTTATTATAGAGATTCCTTTTGAGTAATCATTTATGGCAGGCACGTCCAACAGGTAGATCGTGATCTCCCGGTAGATCACTGGATGTCTGTGGTAGATCACTGGCAGATCACTGGCTCCCCCCAAAGAAGTTCAATAGGGCTATCCTCCCTCAAAAAAAGCTGAACAACTTTGACCTGAACCCCCCAAAATGGGGTTGTTTTTAACTCTGTGAGTAGATCACAGTCTCTTGGGAGCTGGCCACCCCTGATTTATGGGATTGCACAGTGAATGTGGCTTTGCGGTCATTCCTTGGAACTGTACTACAAGGGGCAGTGGTGGAGTATGGAATAGAATTCCTCAAATTAAGATTCCTAGGATTCTTGAACGATGGAGAAAGGCAGTCTCGAGCCAAAATAAATTTGTGGTGTAGAAAGGGCCTCGCATGGATGTCACTACGAAATGGCCGTCTTGGTTTAGATTGTTTCCAGAGGAGATTAGCGGGCTTATTACCACAGATTTTACACACAAAACATTCTTCTGTGTGAAAGAAGTAATTGAGAATTTAGAACCGGCTTCCTCAACCTTGGCCCTCCAGATGTTTTTGGCCTACAGCTCCCATGATCCCTAGCTAGCAGGACCAGTGGTCAGGGATGATGGGAATTGTGGTCTCAAAACATCTGGAGGGCCGAGGCTGAGGAAGCCTGATTTAGAGTATCTCTGGAAACGCCCTGCCCTCATACCGGACAGGCACATAGCAGCTCTTTTACCAAAACTGTATTTCTTTTTTTTTCAGTGAGGAAGAGGCGGCTTGAGGACCTGAACGGGCCCATTTTCCCCAAGTGCCGGACCGGAGTGTAGCTCTTGGCTGTGCCGATGGCACTGGATTGCGAAGTCTCGTGTTCGCACTGGATTGCAACGCTTTGGTGTGGAGCAAACAGTGCAGAGAATTTGTGGTGCCTGCTTTTTTCTTCTTCTTCATATGACACCCTTGCGCACTGAAGGTTTAAACGAAATAGTGATTGTAGGCAAAGACCCGTGTTATCATTGTGTGGAGAATGACATCTTGTTTGTTTGTTTGTTTGAGTAATCCCAGTTTGAGCCTGTTTACAGTAAGGTGCTAATTTTGGATTCTGACAAAATAACATCATAGCACAAAGATGGCTTCAGCTGATAGACCGTAGCTTAATTTTGGTATGGGATTTTTGTGTGTGGTGTATGATATGCATGAGTAGTTCACAACAACAAAAGGATGCAATGCTACTCTGCAAATGTAGCAGAAAGGTTAAAAAAATACTTTAATTTTTATTTTGACAATCTCCAAGAATTAGAAAGAAGCTACTAGTTTGACAGCATTTCTATCAACCCAGTTTGCATTGTTATTTTTTTAAGGACTTGTGAATTGCAGTCGCCTAATATCCACAGCCCTGCATTGCAACCTAAGTTTATAAAGCATCTGTTAATAAGTCTCTACACACCCACCCAACAGAAAGAATGTAAGGCCACTCTTTCCCCCCCCCCCCCAAGCAATAGTCACAAGAAGACAGCTGCTGACTGGGGTGTCGGCTGTTTCTCTCTTGCAGAAGAATCCAAGACCTTAAAACAGTGAATTTGCACATGTTGTTCTCTTAAAAACGTCTTCTAATAAGCACAAGGAAGTGTCTGGACTCTTTATTCTTCTGAATGGCTGCTTTGTTCATTTGTCACACTTCTGTTTCAAGAACTGCCCTCGCTATTGTTGCCTTGGATCAAATGGGTCTTCTGCCAAAGGAGAAGGGTGCTGCTGGCCTGGTTGCAAAATCTCCTTGGCGGTGTCACAATAGGTAAAGGTAAAGGTAAAGGTACCCCTGCCAGTACGGGCCAGTCTTGACAGACTCTAGGGTTGTGCGCCCATCTCACTCTAGAGGCCGGGGGCCAGCGCTGTCCGGAGACACTTCCGGGTCACGTGGCCAGTGTGACAAGCTGCATCTGGCGAGCCAGCACAGCACACGGAAACGCCATTTACCTTCCCGCCAGTAAGCGGTCCCTATTTATCTACTTGCACCCGAGGGTGCTTTCGAACTGCTAGGTTGGCAGGCGCTGGGACTGAGCAACGGGAGCGCACCCCGCCGCGGGGATTCGAACCTCCAACCTTCGATCGGCAAGCCCTAGGCACTGAGGCTTTTGCCCACAGCGCCACCCGCGTCCCTGGTGTCACAATATGCCCCATCAAAGAATCCCCAAAAAATCAACAGGAAAGAGGGGCAGAGGTTGATGCTGCCCTTAAAAGCTCAGGGCACTATCAGGCTCTGAGGAGCAGAGATTGGCTCAGGACCCTTTCAAACATGGCACAGCACCCTCTGTGGAACTTAATAAAATGAATGGCAGGTTCGTTGCAGCACTGCCTGGTCCGTTTGCAGCCAGCCTTGTAATGTTGCACTGCTTGTAAATAACCGTATTTTTTGCTCTATAAGACGCACCAGACCACAAGACGCACCTAGTTTTTGGAGGAGGAAAACAAGAAAAAAAATATTCTGAATCTCAGAAGCCAGAACTGCAAGAGGGATCGCTGCGCAGCGAAAGCAGCAATCCCTCTTGCTGTTCTGGCTTCTGGGATAGCTGCGCAGCCTGCATTCGCTCCATAAGACGCACACACATTTCCCCTTACTTTTTAGAAGGGAAAAAGTGAGTCTTATAGAGCAAAAAATATGGTACCCCTTAATAAACCATTGCTCATAACAACAACCTCGGCTGAAAATAGATACTGGACCATTCCTGCTAGAAGAATCAGAATCTGATTAGCGCCTTGTTAGGCTCTTTAAACCCTGCACCACATCTCGTAAAATATGCCAAATCTTGTCTGCCAGCTTCTCAAATCTTTCCTCCTGCTTGCAGATCCAGGAGTCCAGAGGGGTCTGCCTCCTTTTGCAAGAAGGTGCTAATTGCAACTAGATACACAGGCACTGTGCAGAAACGTATATTTGCAATATTCCCACCAGTTCTGTCTATACTTTCGGCAGTTGCCAGAGATGCATCTTGATTAAGCCTGCCCTTCCTGGAAGCCACTGAACACCAAACTATGGGTCAGTTTTGCTGCATTTCCAAACAGCCTCCGCTTTTAAGCCAAGGTTGTGTGAATTTTGCTCCACCCGCAAATAAAAACTCCAAGAAAGGCCGATTTCTACAACCTGTGCACGTTATGCAAATATAATAACTTCTGTTCCCTTGCATAATTCTGCGTCTCCTAAGCTGTATCCACACAGGAGTCTATCTTATTTACTTGGCTGTTAATTTCCACATTATGTTTGAGCTTTCACAGGAAGTAAAAGCCACTTCCAGAATGGAATACAGTCGTACCTTGGAAGTCGAACGGAATCCGTTCTGGAAGTCCGTTCGACTTCCAAAACGTTTGAAAACCAAAGCGCGGCTTCTTATTGGCTGCAGGACTTCCTGAACAGTCACTTCCAGGTTGCGATCGTTCGGGAGCCAAAACGTTCGAGAACTAGGCTGTTCGACTTCCAAGGAATGACTGTATAGTGGAAGTTCCATCCTCATTTCCATGTAAATTGCTTACTGAGAAAAAAATCTGTTTGCAACCCATTAACCCAGAAAATAAGAGTGAAGTGGCGGAATTTGGGGGAGTACGTCAAATTGCTTCACAGAGGTTTTGCCTCCCCTGTTTTGGAACCTGCTAACCACCTTTACTCATCTATATGTGCATTTTAAGGAACTTTCAAGTCGCCTTTCTGAGCCCTCTTGCAAACCTGTGGTCTCTGACGTCTTTTTCTATCTAAAACAGTGATGGCCAAACTTGGCCCTCCAGCTGTTTTGGGACTACAGTTCCCATCATCCCTGGCCGCTGGTCCTGTGAGCTAGGGATGATGGGAGTTGTAGTTGCAAAACAGCTGGAGGGCCAAGTTTGGCCATCACCGATCTAAAAGATCGTCAAGGATCTGGAAACCAAGCCTTCCAAGGAACTGTTGGAGGGAGTTGGGTATGTTTAGCCAGGATAAGAGGAGACTTGAGAGATGTGAAATAGCCATATTCAAATAACTAAAGGGCTGTCACAGGGTAGATGGAGCAAGCTCTTTTTTTCCTCCTGCACTGGAGGGCAGGACTTGAACCAATGGCTTCAAGTTACAAGAAAGGAGTTTCCAACTAAACATCAGGAAAAAGTTTCCGATAGTGAGAGCCGTTCGACAGTGGGAGGGAGTCCCTCAGAAGGCGGTGGACTCTCCTTTCTTGGAAGTTTCTAAGAAGAAGATGGGCGGCCATCTTGTCATGGATGATTTGGTTGAGATTCTTGCATTGTAGGGGGTTGAACTAGATGGCCCTTAAGATCCCTTCATACTCTACAATTCTGATTATTTTGATTCTTCAGATCCCCCATGCAGATCTCTTACCTGGGCAGGGGTGGGGATTCCACAAAAACCGGGAACCAGCACAGTTTCCTACCCAAAATTCACCTTTTGGGAGGGAAGACTGGGAAACTTGCAGGCCGAACACAGCCTATACCTACAAGTGCATCACTCACTGCATGTATAGGTGGCCCACATTTGCTGGAAGCCAGAGCACATCGTAGCCTCCCAATGCACATACACATGAGAGTCTACATGTGGGCGGCGTGCTTTTCCTTTAATGCACGGGTGTCAAACATGGCCCGTGGGCCAAATCCGGCCCGCCAGACCTCGTCATGTGGCCCGTGTAGCCGCCGCCGGCCTTCACTTTTATTCTTGCTTTATTTTTTTTTGACACAAGAAAGCCGCCTCTTCAGCGCATGCGCGGC
This sequence comes from Podarcis siculus, assembly GCA_034642415.1. Lineage (NCBI taxonomy): Eukaryota > Metazoa > Chordata > Lepidosauria > Squamata > Lacertidae > Podarcis > Podarcis siculus. The sequence goes on along the minus strand of JAXCMG010000032.1, from coordinate 7,349,541 downwards.
AGCCTACAAGCCAGAGAACGTCTGCCCTCTAGCGGCGCCGGCCGTTCTACACAGGAAACCTCCACTTTACATGCATTCAGGAAACCTCCACTTGTTTTTATATTGAGCACATGCCATCCTGTGATGTGACAGATCCAACGGCTGCCTGAACCCTTCTCTCCTGTACTGTAAGTACATATGATGTATGTGGGGGGAAGGGGGGGTCTGCTTATTAGGGGGGTCTGCTTATTATTCTGCTTAAAAGTCTGAGCGGTAAACTTTGGATATACTGACCACAGATACAGATACAAATGGCCCTTTGAGGGTGACCAAACTGCTGATGCGGCCCCCGATGAATTTGAGTTTGACACCCCTGCTTTAATGGAAATTCTCTTTACACCTCACTGTGCCTTGTCGCTCTGTCGTCTTGCCCTGGTTCAGAGAAGCAGAGCAGTGATGCTTTCTGTCAGCGCTTTGCGTCCCGCCGGAAGGGAAGGGGCGATCATCTCACACAAGGAAACGGTTGTGTAGCACCATGGGAGTTCTGTTGTGTGTACATGCTTGCACCATTAATTTACTTCGGAGAGTTGCGATAGCGTTGCCGTGAAGCCCTGATTAACTGCCTGAAACCGGAGGTCAGCAAAGCTGCTTGCCTCAAATCCCCTGAAAAGAGAGCTGGGATTCGGGCACCCCAAGCGGATGTCCAAGGAGGTGGGATCCTTGGTTAGATGCGCTCCACTGGCACCTGCCGCCGTGTGCCGGTGCACTCACACTCCTCCTTGAAGGAAACTCCGGAAGGAGCTGAAGCCAGCGCCAGGCCTTTCTTCTGGCAGAGGGGGCAGCACGCTGTGAACCCTTTCAGCTGGCACTGCGGGCATGCCAGGACAAGCTGGCGGCAGGGCTGGGTGGAGCAAAGTCGATACTGGTCCCAGAGCATCCCGCAGTAACGGCAAGCTGGAGGAAGAGAGGGAAGAGGGGGTTAAATCTCCGGCCAATAGCCGCTATTTGTGGTTGCCGCTGACCCCACCCTCCCCAAGTCCTCTGGCAGACCCTTCAGATCAGGCTTCCTCAACCTCGGCCTACAATGTTTTTGGACTACAACTCCCATGATCCCTAGCGAGCAGGACCAGTGGTCAGGGATGATGGGAATTGTCGTCTCAAAACATCTGAGGGGCCGAGGTTGAGGAAGCCTGCTCCAGATGAATTTTCTATTCTGCATTCATCGTAACTTCTGCCCAAGACACATTCAATCAATGCTTTTTTTCTTTAAAAATGTTTAGGGGTACTCTCGCGTCCGTCTGAGACTCAGGAAACACCGTGACAGGAAATGAGGCTGCCATTGGGGAGAGCAACGGAACAGACGATTCATAAAAAACTAGTTTCTTCTCCCATTCAATTCACAAAATGCTTAGGGGTATGCGTAGCCCTGCGTCCCCCCAGGAAAAAAAGCACTGCGTTCAATCCACAAAAGCTGCCTCAATGCAAGAAGGAAAGGCACTCCTTAATTTTTTTTTCCTGCTCTGTTCTGCAGCAGAAATTGACTTAAGGCTGCCATCCTAATCCCACTTAAACCTTACGCACCATTAAATTCATGGTTAGGTAAAGGGACCCCTGACCATTAGGTCCAGTCGTGGCCAACTCTGGGGTTGCGGCGATCATCTCGCTTTATTGGCCGAGAGAGCCGGCGTACAACTTCTGGGTCATGTGGCCAGCATGACTAAGCCGCTTCTAGCGAACCAGAGCAGCACACGGAAACGCCGTTTACCTTCCCACCAGAGCGGTACCTATTTATCTACTTGCACTTTGATGTGCTTTCAAACTGCTAGGTTGGCAGCAGCAGGGACCGAGCAACGGGAGCTCACCCCGTCACGGGGATTCGAACCGCCGACCTTCTGATCAGCAAGTCCTAGGCTCTGTGGTTTAACCCACAGCACATCCCAAAAATTCATGGTTAGGCCTGCCTAATATCGCAGAGAAGCAAGATCTCGGGCAGCCATTGGCTGAGGTGCTCAGATCCAAGATGGAGTCCTAAGCGCATCTGGCCCAAGGAGGATGAATGGCAGGTGGTTTGAGTCTTTATTGACGAAGCACAAACATACAGTAGTTCCTGAGGTGCACCAAACATGTACAATACACTTCTGGTATCTAGCGAGCTGGTTCCCCTCTCTGGGCCTGTGCTCTGAGCAACGGGTGGCCACGCCTACCCCCCTAAAATTAAGTCCTCTTGTCTGACAACGCAGCACAAGCAACCTGTGACTTCTCCTCCGTGGAAGGTGTTACTGCGTCTGCTTTTTCAAGCCCCCTCCTGGTCCTGGGGGGCAGCAGCAGAGGGGAGGATTCTGCCAGCCCCCTCGCTTCAGGCACCATCTCTCCCTCAGCTCCTGGTGTGTCCTGTTCTCCCTCCACCGTTTCTGACTGTTCAGACCCCCTCCCCATCCTCCAGCTCTGGCTCCTGCCTTACAGGGGGCACAGAACCCCATAAATCACTGTCCCCTTCCCCTAGATCAGCCTCTGGCACCGCTACCCCTTCCACCCCTCCTCAGAGCCCTGCCAGTCGCTGACAGATAAAGGCAAAAGGGCCCAGGGAAGACGGAAGGTGAGATGGGGGTCCAAGGGAATGAGGCAGGGGATCTAAGAAAACAGCAAGAATGGGATTATTACTATTACTATTTTATTATTATTATTATCATCATTTCCCCAGCCACTCTGGGCGGCTTACAGCATATAAAAGGTAAAGGTACCCCTGCCCGTACGGGCCAGTCTTGACAGACTCTGGGATTGTGCGCCCATCTCGCTCAAGAGGCCGGGGGCCAGCGCTGTCCGGAGACACTTCCGGGTCACGTGGCCAGCGTGACGAAGCTGCATCTGGCGAGCCAGCGCAGCACACGGAAACGCCGTTTACCTTCCCGCCGGAGCGGTCCCTATTTATCTACTTGCACCCGGGGGTGCTTTCGAACTGCTAGGTGGGCAGACGCTGGGACTGAGCAGCGGGAGCGCACCACGCCGCGGGGATTCGAACCGCCGACCCTTCGATCGGCAAGCCCTAGGTGCTGAGGCTTTTACCCACAGCGCCACCCGCGTCCCGCTTACAGCATATATATAAACATAATAAAACATCAAACATTAAAAAACAGAATACAGTAGTACCTCGGGTTAAGAACTTAATTTGTTCTGGAGGTCCGTTCTTAACCTGAAACTGTTCTTAACCTGAGGTACCACTTTAGCTAATGGGGCCTCCCGCTGCTGCGCAATTTCTGTTCTCATCCTGAAGCAAAGTTCTTAACCTGAGGTACTATTTCTGGTTTAGCAGAGTCTGTAACCTGAAGCGTCTGTAACCCGAGGTACCACTTTATCTTATACAGACTATAAATAAACCAATAAATCAATTAATAATAATAATAATAAATTACAGTTTTACTCGAATGAAAATAACGCCAACCCCAACTACTGTGCCCAGTTATCTGCTCCCCTCTGCGCATGTGCAGAAACTACCTTCGTGACCATTGTAACCTCTATTGGTCTCATCCACTCAATCTGCCAGAGCCTGTCTTCGCATATAGGACAAGTCCCTAACTCACCAAGGGTTTGAGACCCATGGGCAACCCTCGCCAGGTTTAGGCGCCCAGTCAAAGCCATTCCCAGAGTGTGGACGCTGTTGCATTCTGACAGCTTCCAGGAGCCACAGATAAGAGCTGTGTGCAGGGTGGGGACCAAAGGTGGACAAACTACCCCAGAAGGAGCATGGTGTGTCCCCCAACAGAGGTACTACCCCTCCCCTAAGACCCCATACACTCCCATCCCTGAACTAAAGTTTACAAATAAGCCTAGGAAAGGGAAAAGGGTCGAATGTCAGAAAAGCCCCTCAGGAAAGGAGGCTCACCTACCTGAAATCACATCGCCGTTGGAGGAGATGCTATAACGTTCATCAAAGACGAAGAGCTTCCCTCTGTAGAACCCATCTGGGAATTCTTCCAGGTACTTGTGGATGCCACCCTTGAGGTGGTACACGCCTTTGCACACGCCCTGTTTCAGAACAGCCCCAAACCACCAAGAATTGTTACTAATTTCTGACACAGAGGCAAAGACTTCTCTCCAGTCTGCAATTGGCTTGGTTATTGTTTCCTGCACTACCTGCTTATTTTCTGAAGTGGGAGGGAACATTCTTGTACTGAATGTCCTGGCCCTCCCTGTAGGTAAGGTAAAGGACCCCTGGACGGTTAAGCCCAGTCAAAGGAGACTATGGGGTTGCGGCGCTCATCTCGCTTTCAGTCCAAGGGAGCTGGTGTTTGTCCACAGACAACTTTCCGGGTCATGTGGCCAGCATGACTAAACCGCTTCTGGCAGAACGAAACACAGTGACGGAAACCAGAATGCAGGGAAACACCGTTTACCTTCCTGCCACAGTGGTACATATTTATCTACTTGCACTGGCCTACTTTCAAACTGCTAGGTTGGCAGGAGCTGGGACAGAGCAACGGGAGCTCACCCTGTCGCGGGGATTAGAACTGCCGACCTTCCTATTAGCAAGCCCAAGAGGCTCAGTGGTTTAGACCGCAGAGCCACCCTCTCCTTACCTTACCTTGCCCTCCACCTAAGCCCTCTTCACATGTTGCTCGGTGCTGAGTATATAATAAGCAAGGTGCCTCTGCTGTCTCTGCTCCCACTGTTGCTGCTGTCGCATTCACAACTTGTGCATGGGGTAAAAGGTAAAGGGACCCCTGACCATTAGGTCCAGTCATGACCGACTCTGGGGTTGCAGCGCTCATCTCGCTTTATTGGCCGAGAGAGCCGGTGTACAGCTTCCAGGCCATGTGGCCAGCATGACTAAGCCGCTTCTGGCGAACCAGAGCAGCGCATGGAAACGCCGTTTACCTTCCCGCCAGAGTGGTACCTATTTATCTACTTGCACTTTGACGTGCTTTCGAACTGCTAAGTTGGCAGGAGCAGGGACCAAGCAATGGGAGCTCACGCCGTCACGGGGATTCGAACCGCCGACCTTCTGATTGGCAAGTCGTAAGCTCTGTGGTTTAACCCACAGCGCCACCCACGTCCCTGTGCATGGGGAGTCTGCTTTATACATGCATAAGAAGATGCCCTGCACAACTCAGAACGCTGATCACGTAGGGAGCAGGGCTGCAACATAGGAAACTGAGGGAAACATGACCCATGTTCCTGAGGGAGGAACCAGGAAGTTGCCAGCCAAAACACAGAAGCTCTGCTCCTTGACTGAAAAAGCTTTTTACAGCCACCCCCTGCCCATTTAGAAATGCATTTCCACCAAACAGGAGGACGAGAAACCAGCTTTGCATTTCTTTAAAACAAAAGCCAAGCGAGATGGGATTCTGTGCCAGGTAACTGTGAAATGACAGAAGACAATTTGCTTCGGTTATCACGGCAGGGCCTCAAGTGTAATATCTGTTGCCTCTAAGCTCAGTGAACTGCCTTGAGAGGACAAGCGTTAATCTCCGAACCTTAAAGGACCTTGTCTCTAGGGGAAGGTTTGCCAAAACACAGACAGCACAGGAAATAACAGGGTGGCATCTCCTGTCTGCTGATGGCTTGAGCAGTTACTCCTGGTGGCACTCGAAAGAGCTTTGTTTCTATAAGGAAAGAAATTAAATGTTTTGAAGAGATGTTGCAGCAGATTCTTTGCCTCTAAGTTATACAGGGGTACTTCAGGTTAAGAACTTAATTTGTTCTGGAGGTCTGTTCATAGCTGTCAACTTACAGATTTGAAAATAAGGGACCAGCAGCCTCGAGAATAAGGGATCAGCAGCCAAAATAAGGGATTTTCCGGGCACAGGTATTTTCAACTTCTGAGCCCTTCCGAGCCAAAGGCAGAAAGCCCAGCCAGCAGCCAAACAAAGCCTCATCAATAAGGGACAGCAGCGGGACATGGCGCTGGGATAAGGGACTGTCCCGCCAAATAAAGGACGCTTGACAGCTATGGGTCTATTCTTAACCTGAAAATGTTCTTAACCTGAAGCACCACTTTAGCTAATGGGGCCTTCTGCTGCTGCCGCCCTGCCGGAGCACAATTTCTTTTCTCATCCCGAAGCAAAGTTCTTAACCCGAGGTAATATTTCTGGGTTAGCAGAGTCTGTAACCTGAAGCGTATGGAACCTGCTCTAATCAGAGCATTTAGAATAGATGAACTTTATGCCCTTTCCATTCCTTCTTAATAATTATTTCAAGTGCTGAACTCAAGTTTACCCAGTGCTGTTATCGTCCTGCTGTCATCATTTTTTCTTCTTAAATTTGTGGACCTATATGTCAAACCAGCAAAGCTATGAACATTTGACTGCTCCAGTCGTGCTCTGCAACACACAAATTCTCTTGGCCCAGTGCTTTCCCCTGAGGCAGCTGCTCACCTTGGACCTGAGGTAGGCTGAGCCCCGCTCACAACGGATTCCTCCCGTACAATACATCAGGATCCTCTTGCCCCGGAAAAGATCCAGGTTCTCATCCACATAGGTGGGGAAGTAGCTGAATTTCCTGATGTCTGGAGCCAAAGAGCCTTGGAAATGTCCCTGGGGGCCAAAAGAAAGGCATAATGCTTAACTTGAGTGTTTTGCAAAGTGGGGCCACTGAAACACTTCTGGAGAGTAGGACGTCTCATGTTGGGTTTCTGCATCAGTGTCCTATTGCTATTGAGAATTAAGAGGCACTTCCAGACAGCCATTATTTCAGGGGTGGGGATTCAATCACGTACTGGCAAATTCAGGCTACGCAGTTGGGAAGGATTGCACAACAAACCTGCTTCCCCCCAAAATCGGAATGTTTGCGGTAAGGAAAGTGACAGGGAAATGCAATGGGAAGTGTGGGATAGCACTTGCATTGACGCCACATCATCTAACCACCCTACAAAGCAAGCATGAAGAATGCGCAATAAACAGGTCATCTGAAAGTGCCACAGGAAGGCTAAGGTAAAGGGACCCCTGACCGTTAGGTCCAGTTGTGGCCGACTCTGGGGTTGCGGCACTCATCTCGCTTTATTGGCCGAGGGAGCCGGCGTACAGCTTCCGGGTCATGTGGCCAGCATGACTAAGCCGCTTCTGGCGAACCAGAGCAGTGCATGGAAACGCCGTTTACCTTCCTGCTGGAGCGGTACCTATTTATCTACTTGCACTTTGACATGCTTTCGAACTGCTAGGTTGGCAGGAGCAGGGACCGAACAACGGGAGCTCACCCTGTCTCAGGGATTCAAACCGCTGACCTTTTGATTGGCAAGTCCTAGGCTCTGTGGTTTAACCCACAGCGCCACCCGCATCCCACAGGCAGGCTATAAATCTTATAAATGAAATCATTTTTAAAACATGGCAGAAAGCAGATGGAATAGAAAGGAGGAAGTGTTGTCTTTTTGGCAGCTACTGATGATGACCTTCCTCTGTCAACCAATCTTTAAGCTGAAAACCTTCCCCAGGCTGCATCTGTTTTGGAATCGTTTTTAATATGCTTTTCTACTGTTTTATCCCATGTTGTTTGCTGCCCTGGGTGGAATATAAATTAAAGAAAGGCAAAATCCGCTTCCTTATGACTTTCGAATCTCCAAGGAAGAAAATAAAAGCCAACTCAAAAGCCACCTACTATTTTACTTTCGTAGAAGTTCCTGCAGTCCAGCAAAATGGTGTCCGCTTGCCGCTTGTTACCCTGAGAGAGATATTTCTCCACTTCTAGATGAAACTCCTTTGGAGTCAGACGGATCCCTACAAGCAATTGAAAATGGCTTGCTTACAAAGGTTCTAAAGGTATAAAAAACAAACTTGAATTCTGACTCAAACAGCATTCCTCTCTGCCCCTTGCAAGGGTGCGGGGAACCCTGCGTCAAAACAGGAAACCCCTTCCGAAGAGACATCTTTCGGTATAACATTAAAGTGTTTCAAATCCAGCAACAATTTGGGTGTGTGATCCGGGACTGCCTGAAGTCTCCCTTTGCAATAGCAATTGGGTGAAGAGGTCCTGAAAACCAGGTTCTTCAAGGGCAGAGCAAGGGGAAGCAAACAGAGGCTGTGGCATCAATTCAGTAGCCATTTCCTTTTACAGTGTTCAGTCAATGCAGCTTGTCCATTAAGGAAAATGGGGCTCTGCTCCACCAACCTGAACCTGCCCCCTACCTGCCTTCTAGTTTTTACAACCGGTCCGGGGCAGAGCGCTAGGTGTCAGCTACTTCCACCTTAGTCTCAGTAGAACTCAGCAGGAAGGAGGATAAAGGCAAAATTAGACTCAGTCGGCTCCGCCCATCCCTAGCTATGGCTCCGCCTTTCATTGATTTGGGCTCCCTGTCCTCTGCCCCACCAGCCCCCCGCCGTATTTGGTGCCCCCCTATGCATCAATTCCCAGTCCTTCTAAAGCCAATAGATGTTGGCCTTGGCCCAGTATACCTGAAGGAGCATCTCCACCCCCATCGTTCAGCCCAGACACTGAGGTCCAGCTCTGAGGGCCTTCTGGCAGTTCCCTCTTTGCAAGAAGTGAGGTTGCAGGGAACCAGGCAGAGGGCCTTCTTGGTAGTGGCGCCCACCCTGTGGAACGCCCTCCCATCAGATGTCAAGGAAATAAAACAACTGACTTTTAGAAGACATCTGAAGGCAACCCAGATTAGGGAAGTTTTTAATGTTTGATTTTTTGTGTGTGTTTTTAATATTCTGTTGGGAGTTGCCCAGAGCAGCTGGGGGAACTCAGCTAGATGAGCAGGGTATAAATAATAAATTATTATTATATCATTATTCTCCACACCTGTTTCTTTGTAAGAGACTTTCTGCGGGTTGATTCCCATGGGCACAATTTCTTCAAAGACGCCAACCCGAAGGTCTGTGAAACAGTGGGCTCCTCCTGCGCTGGTCTGAGGAACAGGGAGAAAACCAACAAGAAACAGGTACCAAGAGATCTACGCTGGAGGCAGGTCAAGTGGAGACAGGGACGTTGTTGGACTCCAACTCCCATCAGCCCCAGCCAATGTGCTCCATGGTCAGGGATGATGGGAGTTGTAGTCCAGCAGCACCTGAAGTTCCCCATCCCTAGACAACAGGCTGCATTGTTTCTCTATCGCCCCCTGGAGCTGAAGGCTATTGCCAGACTGTTGCTATAAGGCAGTTTATGCACTTGCTGAAGAGGGAAATGAGGAGATGAGGCTTGTCAACCTGGGAAGGTAGCATCATCGTTCTGCCCGGACGCTGAGGTCAAGCACCCAGGGCCTTCTGGTGGTTCCCTCATTGTGAGAAGCAAAGCTACAGGGAACCAGGCAGAGGGCCTTCTCGGTAGTGGCGCCCACCCTGTGGAACGCCCTCCCATCAGATGTCAAGGAGATAAACAACTACAGTGGTACCTCTGGATACGAAAAGGATCTGTTCCGGAACCCCATTTGCATCCAGAAGCAAACGTATCTAGCGATGGCACGTCTGCGCACGCGCGTGTCGTTTTTCGCAGCTTCTGCGCATGACATCATTTTGAGCGTCTGCGCATGTGCAAGCGGCGAAACCCGGAAATAATGCACTCCCGTTACTTCCAGGTTGCTGCGGAGCGCAACTCGAATGTGCTCAACCCGAAGCGCATTCAAAAATATTCTGAATCTCAGAAGCCAGAACAGCAAGAGGGATCGCTGCGCAGTGAAAGCAGCAATCCCTCTTGCTGTTCTGGCTTCTGGGATAGCTGCGCAGCCTGCATTCGCTCCATAAGACGCACACACATTTCCCTTTACTTTTTAGGAGGGAAAAAGTGAGTCTTCTAGAGCAAAAAATACGGTATTTTTAATCTTTGTTGGAAGCCACCCAGAGTGGCTGGGGAAACCCAGCCAGATGGGTGAGGTACAAATTATTGTTGTTGTTATATATTGAAAACTCTCCTAAACCTCCACTGCCTTGCAGGATATCTTTGGGAAAAGAAAAGGCTCAGTAAATCTGGAGTGGAGCCTTGTACGTCTCCTTCCAGCGACTCCTGTAGCCAAGCTGGGGCCAAACATCTTGCCCTGCTTTCCTTCGGACCCCATCAGGCAGGCTGAGAGGAGGGTCTTGCCATCTGGGCAGCTTGAGGCCTCCATACACACTGCCTGGGCTTGCGCCCCAGAGAGGTCACTTTGGTGCTGCTAATGCAGCAGTTTGACTTCACCCCCGGAGGCATACTCCATTGTCTCTCAAGACAGACAGATGCCAGCAACTACTATTTTGCAGATACGACTCCGTCGTTCAGCAGCAAATTTAGGTTTGCCCATTTAAAGTGGATTTGACAGTCTCACGCTGCAAATCCATTCTTTTGGAGCTCTAGCTCTGCCTACAACTCAATTTTCTGCCTTCCCTAGAAGCGGGGAGGAAAGGGCACTTCAAGAAATGCGCGCTGTAGGACCAAGAATGGGCGTTTCTGCATCATGCCAACCAGATCAGGTCTCTCACCTTGAAATCCTCCCTTGTCAAAATGCCTTTAAAGAGGGGGTGAGACAGCATCGCCTCCACGTAAAGGATAGTAGCCATCTTGCTCCCACCAACGGTTCCGTTGATTCCTTCAGAAGCTATTCGCACCTGGAAACCAACCAAGAAGGAAAGGACAGGAGACGAGATGCGAAACTCAGGCCTACCCAGGAGTAAAGTGCAACTGACTGGCTTACATCCAAGAAAGGATGCATTGGGCTTTGGCCTTCCAGCCCAAACGACACATTGCACACAGCTGCATGTAAGTAACCCAAGGAAAAAGCTAGCACAGGTTGTATAATGCCTGTGGTGTAGTGGTTAAGAGTGGTGGACTTGTAATCTGGTGAACCGGGTTCGCTTCCCCACTCCTCCACATGCAGCTGCTGGGTGACCTTGGGCCAGTCACACTTCTTTGAAGACTCTCAGCCCCACTCACCTCACAGAGTGTTTGTTGTGGGGGAGGAAGGGAAAGGAGATTGTGAGCCGCTTTGAGACTCCTGAAGGGGAGTGAAAGGCGGGATATCAAATCCAAACTCTTCTTCTTCTTGGTGGACTTACTCTCCAAAGGATTGGATTTCAGGAAAATTAGTTCCTCACTGGAACTAATGTGATTTATTTATTATTGCGTCTATAGCCCACAATCCCTCCAAGGAGCTCAAGGTGGCATGCGTGGCTCCTCCCTCCCCATTTTATCCTCACAACAACCCTGTGAGGTAGGTTAGGCTAAGAGACCAGTCAGCTTTGTGGCTGAGTGGGGATTTGAACCCTAGGTCCTACCAGGTCCTAGACCCATAAGAGGTTTAAAGACTCTCTCAAGGCAAATCTTTTAAAAATGTAGTATAAACACCAACAACTGGGATACACTGGCCTGCCACGAGTGTTCCAGTTGGAGAACAGCCTTTACCAAAGGTGTCATGGGCTTTGAAGACGCTCGAACTCAGGGCGAAAGGGAGAAACGTGCAAGATGAAGGCACGCTTGGCAAACCCTCGCCGTGATCAACTCCCGCCCGGAAACCTATGTCCCCACTGTGGAAGGACGTGTGGATCCAGAACTGGCCTCCACGGTAACTTACAGACTCACTGTTAAAATTGTGTTCATGGAAGGCAATCTTACTCAGCAATGAGTGATCGCCAAAGAAGAAAAAGGAAGTCTAACAAGCTATGCACGTTCAAAGCACATGATTTCCCCTCAAAGAATTATGGGCATTACAGTTTGCCCCTCAAAGAGATACAATTCCCAGCAACCCTTAACAAACTACAGTGCCCAGAATTCATTGAGGGGAAAGGGAAGGAGCTTCAACTGTGCTTTAAAGGTACAGAGTGCTCAAAGCCTGACGCTATACCAGGGCTGGGCGATATCTGGTTTTCAACGTTGAGACATATCACCAGCTAAACACCGCGATGCACCAATACATCACGATGTCTGAAATAAGGATGGAACTCTGTAGAAGGGAAGAGGGACGCGGGTGACATTGTGGGTTAAACCACATAGACTAGGATTTGCCGATCAGAAGGTCGGCGGTTTGAATCCCCGCGACGGGGTGGGCTCCCATTGCTCGGTCCCTGCTCCTGCCAACCTAGCAGTTCGAAAGCACGTCAAAGTGCAAGAAGATAAATAGGTACCGCTCCGGCGGGAAGGTAAACGGCGTTTCCATGCACTGCTCTGTTTTGCCAGAAGCAGCTTAGTCATGCTGGCCACATGACCCGGAAGCTGTACGCCGGCTCCCTTGGCCAATAAAGCGAGATGAGCGCCGCAACCCCAGAGTCGGTCACAGCTGGACCTAATGGTCAGGGGTCCCTTTACCTTTTTATGTAGAAGGGAACAGCAGGACTGGGCAATATCTGGGTTTCAACTTCGTGATGTATCATCTGCAAAACATTGCAATATACTGATATATCACAATGTCTGAAATAAGGATGGAGCTATGTAGAGGCATTAGCTGGCTTTGCAGTATGATTTTTGCATTGCAAATGCATCATGATTTGCACCCAGCCCTACACTAGGTAAACAGTAAAGGTAAAGGACCTTTGGATGGTTACACCCAGTCAAAGGCGACTATGGGGTTGCGGCGCTCATCTCGCTTTCAGGCCATGGGAGCCTACGTTTGTCCACAAACAGCTTTCTGGGTCATGTGGCCAGCATGACTAAAGAGTTTGGATTTGATATCCCGCTTTATCATTACGCGAAGGAGTCTCAAAGCGGCTAACATTCTCCTTTCCCTTCCTCCCCCACAACAAACAGTCTGTGAGGTGAGTGAGGCTGAGAGACTTCAAAGGAGTATGACTAGCCCAAGGTCACCCAGCAGCTGCAGGTGGAGGAGCAGAGACGCGAACCCGGTTCCCCAGATTACGAGTCTACCGCTCTTAACCACTACACCACACTGGCTCTCAAACAGCTTCTTGAACACTGTGATGGAAGCCAGAGTGCATGGAAACGCCATTTACCTTCCTGCCACAGTGATACCTATTTATCTACTTGCACTGGCGTGCTTTCGAATTGCTAGGTTGGCAGGAGCTGGGGCAGAGCAACAGGAACTCATCTTGTTGTGGGGATTCGAACCGCCTACCTTCTGATCGGCAAGCCCAAGAGGCTCAGTGGTTTAGACCACAGCGCCACCCGCGTCTCCTATCAGCCCTAAACTATACCACAGTGGCTCTTGTAAGGTGTCTGAACAGATAGGAGATTCCTGATATGGGACGCACCTCTAGCCTGCCAGGTCTGCTGGTGGGGATAGCTCTGGACAGCCAATTTGCTGCAACTCTTCGCCGTGTAGTGCGCTGAATTACTTACCTTGCCCGTGAGATGCAGGTGTTGGCATAAAGCCCTCTGCCAGTCACAGAGTCCCTGGGGATCTGCCACCTCGCAGTAACAATAGTACAGCAAAACTTGGCCAGGCTCACCGTCACTGACAAGAAAGGGGGAGCAGGGAGAAGCTTACGTAAGAAAAACTACGTCCTCCGCAATGGCCATATAACACCTGAAAAGTTATTATTCAAATATATAGACCGCTTTGCAGCACAAAGACATGGAAACTGTGCGGGGTCAGTAGTAAGGCTTGGGGGAGACAACTGGTTTCGTTTGCACTTCCCAAAACAGAGGGCCAGACTCCTGCTAGTGGGATGGGGCTTTCTCCCATCTCCTCCCCACTGTGTGTCTCCCCCAAATCCATGTTAGAGGGTCGGGAGAACCCGTGGAACAGTACGCAGGGGAAGGAAGGGAGATCAGTCCCCCTGGAAGCAGAAACGCTTGCACTGACGGAACAATTGTGTCAGCTCAATGTTAAATTCCGTCCAATACATGACCCAACATAAAGGTAAAGGTAAAGGTACCCCTGCCCGTATGGGCCAGTCTTGACAGACTCTGGGGTTGGTGCGCCCATCTCACTCTATAGGCCGGGGGCCAGCGCTGTCCGGAGACACTTCCGGGTCACGTGGCCAGCGTGACATCGCTGCTCTGGCAAGCCAGAGCCGCACACAGAAACGCCGTTTACCTTCCCGCTAGTAAGTGGTCCCTATTTATCTACTTGCACCCGGGGGTGCTTTCGAACTGCTAGGTTGGCAGGCGCTGGGACCGAGCAACGGGAGCGCACCCCGCCGCGGGGATTCGAACCGCCGACCTTTCGATCGGCAAGCCCTAGGAGCTGAGGCTTTTACCCACAGCGCCACCCGCGTCCCCGATGACCCAACATGCAGCTGTCCTTTGACTTTTGTATTTCACTGAATTTTCCTGTGCATTCTGCCAACCAAAAACTAGGGAAACCGCTCACATATGTCAGTGAAAACAGCATACAAAAATGGATTATATATGGGGAAATTGCTTGCAGAAGTGTCCGTAGAATCATAGAATTGTAGAGTTGGAAGGGACCCTGCGAGTCGTCTAGTGTCTTCAGACATCTGAAGGCAGCCCTGTTTAGGGAAGCTTTTAATGTTTGATGTATTACGGTATTTTAATATTTTGTTGGGAGCCGCCCAGAGTGGCTGGGGAAGCCCAGCCAGATGGGTGGGGTATAAATAATAAATTATTATTATTATTATTATTAGTGCAACCCTTGCTATCCAGGAATCTCAGCTCGATCATACATGACAGAGGGCCATCCATTTTTAGGCAAAATTGCACACGAGAAATGCACACTAACAATGCTGACAAATTTGGGGGAGTGGCTGGGGCAACCCAGCCAGGTGGACGGGGTATAAATATTAATATGATTATTATTGGGATGACCTTATTTTTTAAAAACTGCAAACTGGTGTAGAAAGGTGGAGATTTGAATTTAAGGTGTGGGGGAGAGGATAAACTGAAATTTGCTGAACTGTGCATTCCCAGGTGCTGTTTGTGTCTGTTAAAAAACAACAACAAAACCCAAAAAACCCTCTTACCTTGTCATTTCATTGATATCGATATGGCTTGTGTCTGGAAGCTTCTGGAACATCTCTTGGCTTCTGTACAGGGGCCTGCTAGGCCTGGATGTTTCATCTGCCGACGAAACAGGGCTACTTGTGACACTGACACCGCGTGCCATCTGTTTCAGGATCACGGATGTCTGCTGCCCCACATCTCCCGAATGCTGAGCCGCTACATGTCTGTGAATGCCAGTCAGGTCTTTGAAAGTTTCTTGGCAGCATCTCCAGGAAATCGCCCTTTGGCAAGCCGACATCGGGCAGCAAGTGTCAGCGACCACTTCCTTGGCTTTGACGAAGAGAGCAAAGGCCTGCGAAAACGACAAAAGGAGAATTTTGGGCACAGACCACCTTTCCACTGGAGAAGGCAAAGACTGCGGTCACACTATGCACATTCGAACCACATTCCCTCCCCACTCAAAGAGCACTGACTCTCTGAACACGCTGGCACCCTACTTAAATCCTCCTCCTAGGTCTCTAACGCTCTTCAGAACAGATTTGATGCGGGGAAAGTTGGGGAGGTTTAAATAATAATAATAATTTATTATTTATACTCCGCCCATCTGGCTGGGTTTCCCCAGCTACACTGGGCAGCTCTCAACAGAATATTAAAAACACGATAAAACATCAAACATTAAAAACTGCCCTAAACAGGGCTGCCGTCAGATGTCTTCTAAAAGTCAGATAGTTGTTTATCTCCTTGACATCAGATAGGAGGGCATTCCACAGGGTGGGCGTCACCACCGAGAAGGCCCTCTGCCTGGTTCCCTGTAGCTTCATTTCTCACAGCGAGGGAACCACCAGAAGGCCCTCGGAGCTGGACCTCAGTGTTCAGGCTGAACGATGGGGGTGGAGAGGTTCCTTCAGGTATACAGGGCTGAAGCCATTTAGGGCTTTAAAGGTCAGCACCAACACTTGGAATTGTGATCGGAAACGTCCTGGGAGCCAATATAGGTCTTTCAGAACCGGTGTTATATTTTCTCGGCGGCCAGTCGCCAGTCTAGCTGCCGCATTCTGGATTAATTGCAGTTTCCGAGTCACCTTCAAAGGTAGCCCCGCGTAGAGCGCATTGCAGTAGTCCAAGAGGGAGATAACCAGAGCATGCACCACTCTGGCAAGACGGTCTGTGGGCAGGTAGGGTCTCAGCCTGCATACCAGATGGAGCTGGTAGCAGCTGCCCTGGACACAGAACTGACCTGCACCTCCATGGACAGCTGTGAGTCCAAAATGACTCCCAGGCTGTGCACCTGGTCCTTCAGGGGCACAGTTAACCTATTCAGGACCAATACCAAGAAGCTGCCATCTGCACAACAATTTTCATATCACTAGACGGTTGTATACGTTCTAACCGTGTGAACCAGACGCCAAATACCTTTTTTTTTGCGGATGCATACTTCTTTCGGGCCCTGGCATCTAATTCAGCTTTCAGGTGGCCCTCAGGTGGGGAAGGACCGTGATCTTTCAGCTCCAGGTCTGCAAATGTTAAAATGCAAAATTCCGCGGTATTGTCTCCGTCAGGTAGCGACAAAGAAGAGGTCATTGCTACGTCACAGCAGCTGGGCATAAGTTCTTCTCGGGGACCTAAGAGAGATCGTTCCAAAAGAGGAATATATAGTTAAACCACAGAGCCTAGGACTTGCTGATCAGAAGGTCGGCGGTTCAAATCCCCGTGACGGGGTGAGCTCCCGTTGCTCGGTCCCTGCTCCTGCCAACCTAGCAGTTCAAAAGCAAAATGCAAGTAGATAAATAGGTACCACTCCGGCAGGAAGGTAAACGGTGTTTCCGTGCGCTGCTCTGGTTCACCAGAAGCGGCTTAGTCATGCTGGCCACATGACCCGGAAGCTGTATGCCGGCTCTCTTGGCCAGTAAAGTGAGATGAGCGCCGCAACCCCAGAGTCGGCCACGACTGGACCTAATGGTCAGGGGTCCTTTTACCTTTACTATATATATATATATATATATATATATATATATATACAAGCAGAGGTGGAGCACAAGATATGAAAATGTGGAAAGCAAAGGCAGGCATGATATTTTAGGGCAGTAGGTCTAAGTCTGGAAGCATCCTCATTGTGATCAGTCTAAATCATTTCAAGCCTGTTCCTTTTCCTTTCCAGGCTAATGTCTGAAATAGCCTCCTTGCTCACCATGGAAGCAACACGTGGCACTTCAAAACTAAAATAAAAAGGTAGAAAAAGTCCACCTGAAGCGTAGGGGAAGGGGGCAAGACTGATAAGTTCACCTTGCAGCTGAGGGCCGTGATCTCTCAGAATATGCCATGATCTCTCTTTCTTATTAAACTCTGTCTTCACCTGTGGACAGGTGATTCTGAATGACAGTGAAGGTACAAAATAGCCAATGTGGCAAGCAGACTTTGATAGCTATATTTGCCATGGATTTCTCTGTCTTTTTAACACCATCCCAATTGCTGGCCATCCCTGCCTCTTGTTGGGAGCCAGTTCCACAGTTAGTGCTGTGTGAAGAAGCTTGCCCATCTCTGAAGAGGTGGGTGGGCATCTGTGGCAGGACACTATCCCCCAGAATCCGGCCTTCCCCCCACCTGCAATAAGCACGTAAGAATACCAGACTGCCTTACAGGGTTGTTGTAAAGGTGTCACGACATCGAAGTGCTTTAAAGCATCATTCTGCGCGCAAAAAAGACCCATGTTTACGGCAAGCAAGGGGGAGAGCTTTTCGGCTGCCAGAATTTGCCCCCCAAAAGTTCGGCTGCTTCCAAAAGTTGTGCTTTGCTCTTTCTACAGTCGTGTGAATGAGAGGAAGCAAAAGTGAGTGGTTCAAAGAAATCATCTGTGCCAGATGCTGGGCTCACGTTTCTTGGCTAAATAGGCTTTGCCCCCTCTCCAGACTGCTGCAACCCATTGACCCGGTGTCCCACAGAATTCAATGGGAGCCATCATGAGCCAAGGCTCCTTTGCACTCCTTTCCGGATTTTCTTTCTGCCTTGTTCTGTTTGCTGCATCCCAGCGCTGTTCTCCCTTCTTCCTGCTATTGCTCCATCGCCCCTTTTTACCTTGCAAAGCTCCCTGTGTCCCCAGGAGATCTCTGATCCAGCTGTTCTCTGAAGCGGCTCCTTCCCCTCCCGAGCAGGCAGCTGAATTTGCTGACTCTCTCTGCTAAAGGAAAGCATGTCTTTTCCCCCTCCCACCCCAACCCTCCACCCCGACTCCTCCCTGGGAAAGCTGCACTTGAGGGACTCCTTGCAATTCACAGCCTTTTGCAACAAAGGTCCGTATAATTAAAGCTATGGTTTTCCCAGTAGTGATGTATGGAAGTGAGAGCTGGACCATAAAGAAGGCTGATTGCCGAAGAATTGATGCTTTTGATTTATGGTGCTGGAGGAGACTCTTGAGAGTCCCATGGACTGCAAGAAGATCAAACCTCTCCATTCTTAAGGAAATCAGCCCTGAGTGCTCACTGGAAGGACAGATTTTTTGGATATAGCCGACCTAACCAGAAGAGTCCACGACCAGAAGGAGGAGGATCAGGAAGATTGGATCAAATTTAATGATTACTTAGTTAAATATGTTAAGTTAAACTAACTGAAAACAGCTTGAAGATACTTAATTGGCTTAGGATTTTATTTAAGTTAAGTGATGAATTAATATGTTTACTTTCATAATGTGATGGTCTAAGGATGTTAATGTTTAAGTTAAATTAAAGAACTGCGATTTGGAAAACCGTTAGAAGGACATGCAATGAAATTCAACCAAAGGGAAGCAAGTAAGTCACTTAACAATGTAAATAAGTGTAATATCTCTGGAACCTGAAACCAGTATTTCCAAAATTTCTCATAGCAGAAGCAGCCTTTCCTTTAAAACAACAAGAACAAAACTGAATGAAAATTGGATGGCAGTGCCATCCTTCTGAGCTTGTCAGTTGGTTAGAGCGTGGTGCCGATAATGCCAAGGTTGCAGGTTCGATCCCTGTATGGGACAGACAGTGCCAAATTTATATTTATTTATTTAATTTTATTTGCAGCCCGCCCCCCCTCCCCGGCCAAGACCGGGTGCAGGGCAGCTAACATCAGGTATAAAAACAATTGATCAAAATACAACTTCAAAACAAGATTAAAATACTACTTAAAATGCAGCCTCATTTCAGTGGAAGCCCAGATCAAAAACTGTTTGGGGGGACAGAAAACGTCAAATCTTCACCAAGGCCAACTATCCAGACTGGTCCTAAGTGGGCCAGAAAAGCCCAAACAAGCTTATATAGCTTAGGGCCCCACTCTCTTGGGGGCCCCAAAAAAATTTAAAGGGGGGAAAACACCTGGATGTACATTTCCAAAATATAAGATAAAAAACCCCAAAATAAAACCTACATACAGCAAAAGTTTTGTTTTGTTTTGTGTTGTGTAGGCTCCTATGATGTAAGTAATGGGCTCCGCTGGCTAGCCTGCTCCCTAAAATTTCACTGGTTTGCTCATTTCTATATCAATTACTTTGATAAAATACATATTTTGTTTTGTGCAAATGGCTTTAGATACCTATTAGGTCCATAAATGACCATACAGCATATATTCAATGCAATAAACAGCGACAATTTGTTGTTGACAAAGGACAGCTGGACATATACAGGGCCCCATTACCTTCAGTAGTTTAGGGCCTCATCAAACCTAAATCTGGCCCTGAGCTGCATAGTCCTGCATTGCAGGGGGTTGGACTAGATGATTCTTGGGTTCCTTCCAACTCTACAATTCTATGATTCTGCATGAATTACTGTTCTTGGGGGTGTCTACTTGGGAGGAGAGAATCCCAGAGCAGAGGCTAAACTTATGTAGCTGCAGATGCCAGCCTTTTGGGAGTGGGTAATTCTGGCCAGTCTCCACTCAATCACAGACAATACAGAAACACATCAGGATTGTCCATTAGATAGGAGCACTCTGGACGCTGCAAGTCTCACTTGTTAATATGATGCAGACATTTTGCAATGCGCAGAAACTCAGTAAAACTTTCAGTTAACAGCAGAGTAGTGTGAAGCCGGTCAGAGAAATGCAATTTCCTCGTTATCGGGCAAAATCCACCTCGAAAGAATATTTTCCCAGTTTCCTATGACATGGATTTTGCCTCATAATAGATTTGGCCAGTTTTACTCAGTATTTCCATATTGATATTGTTAAGCAGAACCTGCAGCAAAATGTTAGAGAAACGAAGCACATACTTCAAATAACAAATTAGGCTTCCAATGTGAAATAAATGGTTTATTTTGTAATTTTATGGATTAATAGAAAATGAAAGAAAGTGTATTTCAAATGATTTTTTAAAAACCAATTGTGGAGTCTTCAGTATTAATTTTAATTTTGAGTTTATCAATTCACATATATCTGCTTTAAATTTTGTATAGATGAATGGATGAAAGAATCCTGATGGATTTTTTTTCCAGGTGTCGTCTTCTGTGTATTTTAAGCTACATTTGTCAACACCTGAATACTAAATTTTGTTCTGCTTGTCTCTTTAAGAATAAATATATATTTATTTTAAAATTGTTTTGATTTTAACATCTTTAATTAACAAATATATTTGAAATAGTTCACCAAACCCAAGAAAGGTGACAAGTGAAAATATAGCCTATCTTTTTTTCTTTTTTTTAAATACAATCTCAACATTCGGTAATTTGTTTTATACACACACACACACACACACACACAGAGTGTCCTTTTTTTAGACGATACTCAATAGTACGCAGTACTGGCACCTCTTTGTTGTTGTTAAAAAGTGTGACACTTACTGTAACAACTTCATCATGGTGAATACCGGCACCTATTTTTCTAGAAAAATAGCATTGTGTGTGTGTGTGTGTGTAACATGGTGTCAAATCAAGAGAAAAAATACACAAAGAGCAGACACAATATTACAGCGCGATCTTAACCATGTCTACTTTTTTATAAACTGAATGTGCATAATCCAAAGAAAATTCTGAAATCCACACTTGAGTAATACCAGTATTAGACCCAAACAAAATGTCCACAATATAGTGAGCGAGCTTCATTGGGCTGGGTATTACACAAAGTAAGGAAAAATTAAACAAGTGAAAGCAGACGCTGCCATGTCATAAAGGATATTCTCCTGGAGATGTGTGTATATGATTTGTAGTGGCACAAATATGGGGACACTCAAGTCTACTCTTATTTGCATAGTCATACCCCGGACCTGGATCCTTGACCACAGCACACTGGGATTTTTAAAATTTTTGAACAGTAATGTGTCATTTCCTATAAAGTTCAATGTGATGCTCCCAGGTAACTGTGTGAGAGACAGCTCAGTTGGTAAAACATCAGACTCTTCATCTCAGGGTTGTGGGTTAGAGGTCCATGTTGGGCCGAAGATTTCTGCATTGCAGCGGGTTGGACTAGATGACCCTTGGGGTCCCTTCCAACTCTATGATTCCATGATAAGAGTGCAGCTTTGGTCTGAGTTCAAGACCAAACCTGGAGATAGCTGCTGCTGAATTTAGAGCCTGTTTCCACCTTGCAGGTATGTTCTGATTTTGCAGCCTACAACGAAATGCTTGTTTTCTTTAAAAAGCAAATAGCAGCAAAACGCCACCCGCTGCATCACAGGATTATTTATAAATAATAGTTTTAAAATGAAACATGATTCCAAGAAAAATAATACTTAAAATTGTAATATGAATTAAAATATAAAACCTGATTGCACATGAAAATAATAATTCAAATTTCAATATGAATTAAGAAATGAAAGAAATATAATAATTAAAATTGAAATATGCATTTTAAAAAATGAAACATTATTCCAAAGAAAGATAATAATTAAAATTGCAGTAGGAATTTAAAAAACGAAACACGATTCCCAAGAAAAATAATAATTAAAATTGCAATGTGAATTAAAAAATCAAACATGATTCCCAGGAAAAATTAAATTGCAATATGAATTAAAAAATTGAACGATTCGAAAGAAAAATAATTAAAATTGCAATATGAATTAAAAAATGAAACACGACCCCAAATAAAAATAATAATGAAAACCGCAATATGAATGAAAACATAGAACATGAGTCCAAAGAAGGCTGACATAAAAAAAAAACCCGGTTCTGCGTGTTTCGTTCGTTCCCGAGGAAGGCAGCCACTTTGCAGACCTTCCCTTGCTCCTGGCTGCCCCGGAAGAGCTCCTGCTCGCTTCCTGTCCCGCCCCCTTCACCTCCGAGCTGAGCTGGTTCGCCCACAGTCTGCGGCTACCGGAAGAAGCCTGCGAGCGGCTACCGGAAGGGAGGGAGGCGAGGAGGACCGAGCTTTCCCCGCGCGGTTTCTCGGCGGGCGCTGTGAGGAGGAGGCGGCGGCGGCGGAGGCGGCGGCCGAGGCCTCCGGCGAGAGAGCGGCGGTTTCGAGCTCGCGGGACGCCCTCGGCAGAGCCTTCCCCGCGCCTGGACGCCGCCGGCGAGGCGGGAGCCGGGCCATGTCGCGCAGGCGGCACAGCGACGAGAACGATGGTGAGAAGGCGGGCAGAGTCCGGGGGTGGCCCCTTCTTCCCTCCGCCTGGCCCCTCGGGGGAGAGAGAGAGACCCCCAGCCCCCCCTTGGGGCACGTGCTTCGGGGAACAACGGCAGCCTCGGCGCGCGCCTTCCCGCACGCCAACTTTTTAATTTTTTAAACAACACCGTGCGCATTAAATTTATTTATTTTATTAAATTGAACTTGCACAGGAAGGCGCCACAGACCGAGTTCTGTCAGTACTCGATGCCAAGCCCAGTTGTGTCTGCTCTGGCTGGCAGCACTTGGCCAGCCCAGTTGTGTCTGCTCTGCTTGGCAGCACTTGGCCAGCCCAGTTGTGTCTGTTCTGGTTGGCAGCGCTTGGCCAGCCCAGTTGTGTCTGCTCTGGCTGGCAGCACTTGGCCAGCCCAGGTGTGTCTGCTCTGGCTGGCAGCACTTGGCCAGCCCAGTTATGTCTGCTCTGGCTGGCAGCACTTGGCCAGCCCAGGTGGGTCTGTTCTGGTTGGCAGCACTTGGCCAGCCCAGTTGTGTCTACTCTGGTTGGCAGCGCTTGGCCAGCCCAGTTGTGTCTGCTCTGGCTGGCAGCACTTGGCCAGCCCAGTTGTGTCTGCTCTGCCTGGCAGCACTTGGCCAGCCCAGTTGTGTCTGCTCTGCCTGACAGCACTTGGCCAGCACAATTGTGTCTGGTCTGGCTGGCAGCACTTGGCCAGCCCAGTTATGTGTGCTCTGGCTGGGAGCACTTGGCCAGGTGCTGGGGGAAAGGGCTTCTTTCGATGCCCACCTGAGAAAGAGAGAGAGAGCCTGTGAACTATGGGCGCCAATGGCACAGGACCTCGTGTAAGAAGGAGTGGGGGGTTTAAGGGGTGTGGAGATCCAGGTTTCCCCAAACTTGGGTGTCCCACTGTTTTTGGACCACAATTCCCATCATCCCTGACCGCTGGTCCTGTTAGCTAGGGATGACGGGCGTTGTAGTCTAAAAACAGCACGAGACACAAGTTTGGGAAACCCTGGTGTAGATTAATTTTATTTAGGGGAGACTGTGACCGAGCCCCCCCCCAAGGTATGAGTATGTGTTGTTAACCCTAAAGATACCTTGGTTGCAACATAGAATCATATGCAGAGAGACGACTAGGGTCTCCAATCCAACCCCCTGCAATATTTTGCCCAACATGGGTCTCTTTGAAACCCAGGACCCTGAGATTAAGAGTCTTGTGCTCTATCAAATGAACAATTCCAACCAAAGAAAGAAGACTAATGTATATATTTGACGAAAAGGGATTCGGAGGACAGGGAAGAAATGCAGTAGATGTGTGGTTTGTTTAATGGGTGGAAATGCTATTTAGGCTACTGCTGGGAGTGTTGTGGCTGCCCAGTTCCTGACTATAGGTACCAGCCTTGGGCCAAGACCCCTTTGTCCCAGGTCATGTGCATTTTCACCGTTTGCTGATTGTAGAATAAAGTGACCATTTTCAAATATGAATAAACTATCTTCACAGACAATTTCCATGCCATCTGTTGCTAACTCAAACATAGTACTTTTTTATGCAGAGAGTTTGCACAATTTAGTGGCAGCCAAGAGTAATCAAGTTGTATTATCAAGTAAATGAAAACTAACTGTAGTTACCATTTGTGTTTCATTGGTGTCCTAGCACCATGTCACATATTGTGTAGTAGCGGCTCCCTCCTCTTCTGTGTCGTGGGAACATAGGTATCATGGAAGGTACCATTGCTAAGTAATAAGATAATCCATTAGCAGATCAATAAGCTTTGGCTTGTCCTCATTCAGGGTGAGTAGGAAGGAGTGGTATAAGGAATGGGGTTTTGTATGAGTATAGGATTTGGTGGTGGGGTTTCCATAGAAGTAAGAAATGGAGTTTAATGTTGAGCTTTGAAAAGAGAGTGTCTGATTTTCTTGTCTTACTCTTAATTTTGAGAGCTGAAAGCAGAAGGCATTTGGCAAAATAACTGAGGTGTTCAAAACACCTTTGCAATCTGTCAGACTTGTCAGGCATTCTTTAGTTCATGGATAGGCAAACTAAGGCCCAGGGGCCAGATCCAGCACACTCGCCTTCTTAATCTGGCCCACGGATGGTCTGGGAATCAGCATGTTTTTATATGAGTAGAATGTGTCCTTTTATTTAAAATGCATCTCTGGGTTATTTGTGGGGCCTGCCTGGTGTTTTTACATGAGTAGAATATGGTCTAGAACAAATTATTTCAACCTGGTCTGTGGAGACAGCCTATCGTCATTTCCTGCACAAAAATATTAGGGCAAACAAACTTTCACATTATTATTTTTCCCTGTAAGTGCAAAGCTGCTTGCAGTGTTGGGCCCAGTTAGTTTGCACGGATGCAGTAGTTGTATGGAACAGGCCTCCCTCAGGGCCAGTTCAAGCTGAACTTTACCCTAGAAGGTGCTCCAGAGACCTTTCCTATACTCAGGGGCTCCATGGTAGATAGGTCAATACAGAAGGATTTATGGAGGGTAACTGAGTGGGAAACTGCTCTAGAGGCTTTCATCCAAATGTAGGGTTATTCTGGTGTTGTTCAGTGTTTCTTCCTTTAGATTCAGAATTTGTAAGCAAAATAAGAATATTATGTTTCTCTGTCTGTTGGATAGCTTTTCTTCCCTTAACTAATCTTCTTGTTAAAAGATGCTGGTAAGCTTTGTTCCTGGAACAGTTTCTTGCTGTTCTTTGGCATCACCCGTTAAGATTGTTGCTATTCACTTTAAGAGTCACTTAAACCTAGACTGCAATCCAAACCTTGCTTGCCTGGGAGTAAGCACCATTGAATTAATTAGGACATGGTTAGGATTGTGTTGTAATTTAGACCTGTGCCACCTATTAAGTCATTTGAATACTACTATGCAAGTACATAGTACTTCTCGAAGCTACCAGCATGAGTTTGACCAAACTGCGGGAGGCAGTGGAAGACAGGAGTGCCTGGCGTGCTCTGGTCCATGGGGCCACGAAGAGTCGGACACAACTAAACGACTAAACAACAACATGCAAGTACAATGAGGGGGTAGTCTAAAACTATGTTGACAGCTAACATTTTCACTTCCGATTGGCGATGGAAAATCATTGGTTCATATACATGCATTTCAGTTTTGCATGCCTTGTTTAGCTCCTTGACCTTTGGAAATAAAAGGTTGATTGCTTACTCTCCTTTCCTTCAAGTCTTTAAAATGAGCCCTGCTATATTCTCAAGAGGGGGTGGTTTTTTTTGGTCTTGCTTTCCTCCTGGCAGGGTCAGAGGCAGCATGGCCCACTCACATCAGCTTAGCTACAACTGCTATTTTGGCTGCTCCTCTCCCAGAACTTTTCCACGTAGGCATTAAACATTTTATATCTGCAAAGAGTTTTTGTCTGAATTGGCTTGTTCTGTTTGATCTTCCTCCTTTTGTATCGTGTCTGTTAAGTTGTAAGCCTGTGGGCAGAGTGTTGGATGCTTTTCATCTTAGGACAGCAAGTAGAAAATTCCAGGTGCTCTATAAATAATGGCTTGGATCCTGCATTTCTTTCTGCCAGCAGGAACATCATGTGGGTGGAGTTCCACTCATAGGACACTCAGAACAGTGGGGAGGGAGGGAAGCGACTTTTCAGTGGCATTGTGGAGGAGACATTAATCACCTCCTTGGCCCAGCCAGCTGTCCCCTCTTTGGTAGTTTTATCAGCCAAGGGTCCAGATTTCAAGTAGTTGCCTTGACCGATCCAAGTACCTTGTCCATGTCCTCAAGCCGTACCGACGGAAACTCATCCAACAAAACAGGACCAGACAGTGCTATGGACCAAGTTTGAAATTCGCCAGGCATGTTTTTGCTACTGGTGTGAGTGCGACTACGTGGAGATTGTTGGGTGCCAGGTTGGCGGCTGACATCTCCATTGAGCCAGCTGACTCACACGCAGTTCTCCATCATCACAGCAAGGAAAGTAAGTGCAGGGCTGAGTACAGATATATTTGACTGTGCTGCAGCCTGTCCACAGGCCACCCAAATGAATCTCACAGGCCACAGTTTAAAAACGTCTGCTTGGTCCATAGTTGATTCCATTTCCACTGTGTGTGTTTCTCTTTCTTGCATATTGGGGCAATTGAATTGTTGTAAGAGCAAGCTGCAGTCAAGCAATGTAGTCGAGAAAATATAGAATTGTAGCACTGGAAAGGACCCCATCTGGTCCAACCCCCTGGCGAATGGACATTCCATTGTGGCGACCGTAACTTAGGTTTAAGGTGCAGTTTGGTGCCTATCTTCCATATCTGAGTTTCTAACTACTCTGGGAGTCCTCAGTACTGCCTCCAAGACCAACTCTGTCAGCCCAGGCAGGGGGACTGTTGGGCAGCAAGGCAGCCAGTAGACAAGAATTGGCCAACATCAGGGACAGGCACTCTGGGCCCTCACTCAACTGGATAGAGAGTCTGGACAGAGAGATGGAATATCTAGATGACCGCAACTCCCCCTCCCTGACCCTCAAGTCTGCCCTGATGGTGTCCTGATACCCAGGTGGGCACATCTGGGTAAGACCAACTCCACCCTGTTCACTTAGGTCTCAGTGATGCAAACAAAATTGGCCTCCTCATCCACAATCAGATCATGGATGAGAGAGGCCTTCTTCAAAGCCAATCTGGCATTCAACAGCAGCAGCTACAGACTCGATGGCTGGATGATAGGACAGTCACAATTCCCCAGGTTGGAGGGTTGGTTGGCACACAGCACAATCACTAACTGCCTGTCTGTTTGCCCCTTACTAGGCCTAGCCCACCCCCACACCATACCTCCCCTCGTCAAGAACCGCTATGATTGGGTTCCCCTCTGTTCCCCCCAGCTCCACTCTTCCCAGCCACATTTTACGTCCTTTAATTTAAAAAACCACAACAAAAACCCCAAATTTAAAAACACACGTTAAAAAACAGTTAAAACAGGATTGAAACAATTAGAGCAAGGCTATCCCCAGAGAAAATGATGTTATGGCCCTTGCCTTTCCCTAAGGTCGCTCCCCTTTGGGGGGTGCCACCCCTATTGGCCCAGGTCTTGATATAGACCTGCCTTGGTAGATTGAGCAGACGTCTCTCTGCCGACCAAAGGTGCAAAAAGACCGGCTTTCTCAAGAGATGGAGGAAGGCCAGATGAACAGCTCACCACCTCACTGATGGTCCCTGGCTGTTGCTACCTTTGAGAGTGAAGCATCAGCATGGAAGGTATTGTGGGCTGAGTTCTTCTCTGCTTTATCTCATTGATACAGGAGGGCAGCCACACAAGAGGAGGAGAACATCTGAGCCATCTGAAATTGAAGAGCGGCTGGAATCCTTAATATGTAGAGTAGGAGAAAAGGTATGAGGGACTGCAGCTTTATACTGTTTTGAATGTGTGGTTTTAAAAGCTTTTAAACTGTGTATTGCAGTGCAAATACCTTTACACAGAGTTCTTCTTCTTCTAATCCTCCTAGAGTACTTCTTCTTTGGAGAGTAACTTGGAAGGCCTGGCTGGGGTTTTGGAGGCAGATTTACCAAACTACAAAAGCAAGATACTAAGAATCCTTTGTACAGTGTATGTATGCAAAAGATTTATGGATCCAGGTGATAATGTATTACCTACACTAAATGCTTTTAAACATTCATAAGGTTACGTTGTATGTGCGTGTGTGTGCGTTTGTCATTAATTTTCTGTCCTATATGTTTTCTGTCTTAGATGTTGAAATTGAGAGGAAATCTCAGGGAGGAAATGAACAAACTGAGTAAAACAAGTAGTCTGTTTACCTTAGGCAGAAAGTTTTTGAGCTGATAATCATTGACTAGCCTTTCTGAGTAAATGTGCATACGGTTCATGGTCAGAAATGGGAAAAAGGACCTCAGGTTTTTATTAAAAGTGCACCACTTGCCAAATATTTTGAGGTGGTTTGTTGGCAATGGGTGGCGATGATGAAGTGAGCAGTAGTGTGTTGGTGTATCTTTTTTTCACTATACAGTGGTGCCTCGCAAGACGAAATTAATTCGTTCCGCAAGTCTCTTCGTCTTGCGAGTTTTTCGTCTTGCGATGCACGGTTTTCCATAGGAATGCATTGAAAATCAATTAATGCGTTCCTATGGAAACCGCCTCCCCCGGACCTCTTCTGGCAGGCGGCATTTTAAAATCGCCGGGACAGCGGAGGACTTCTCCGCTGTCCTGGGCGATTTAAAAGCCCCTGGGAAGGCAGGCAGGGGGGACAAAGACTTTTGCCCCCCGCCTGCCTTCAGAAGAGG
>JAXCMG010000032.1:7282078-7320659 GCA_034642415.1 Podarcis siculus | reverse complement strand
GGGGGGAGGCTTTCCCGCCCCGCTGCCCGGCTTCGGGACATCCTTCCGAAGCCCGGCGGCGGGAGGAGGTGTCCCTGCCCCACCGCCAGGCTTCGGAGGAGTTCCGAGGACAGTGGGGAAGACGCGCTGCGCTTCCCCGCTGTCAGGGAGATTTCCCTATGGGCTGTCGTCTTGCGAAGCAAGCCCATAGGGAAATTCGTCTTGCGAAGCGCCTCCAAAACGGAAAAACCTTTCGTCTAGCGGGTTTTCCGTCTTGCGAGGCGTTCGTCTTGCGAGGTACCACTGTATTGCCTTGTGCCTGCGTGCGTGCTTTCTGGAGTGCTATTGCTGATCATTTAGCCACATACACCGCAATGCAAATGCCACAGTTGGTCTGTTGACTGCAGCAGTCAACTGAGGCAAGTTTTGTAGTTCCAGATTGCTGGGAGATATTTCAAGGAGCTCCAGGAAAGTATAAGAACTTTGCCTCAGTTCTGCCTCCTGCTCTTCCTCCTGTTTCTTCTGTTCTTTTCAACCAGTGCCCTGCAGTACAAGGAGAGACACTGCTACTCTACAGTGGAGCTGAACTAAAGGCCGGACTCAGCTGCCCCGTTCTGCTAGCGGAAGACGGCACGAGGACTCCTGATATTGCAAAGGAGCTTCCTCCCCCAAATCTGCTCTGGAGGGTCGGGAGATCCCCCCCCCAATAATATGCAGGAAGCGGAGTGGGGAGATCATTCCATTGGGCAAGCAGAAATACTTGCGCTGTGGTATGATCTCCTTAGTGCTATGTTGAATTTCACCCTAAGAGGAAAAAACACAGTAGATCATGTTGCATGATTTATATGTATTTTATTCTAGTTTTCCAAGGAGAGTTTCAAAAATAAGTCAGATTCAAGCAGAGCCTTTTCTCACTTTGTTCTAGGATATAGATTACTGAGTTCAAAAAATATCTGTATCCCACCTAATTTGCCATGTTGAAGAATGATAACACAATGTTTGCAATCTGAATTAATGCCTGATGTTTGTGTCTCCTCCTTAATGGGAAAAAAAAATCAGTGCACGTTTGTTACCCGTAAAGCTGACGGTTTACACTACTCTAGTCGGCCTGCTGAACGCAAGGAACTACAATTTTGGCGGAGAGTTTGTAGAAGCCATGATACGTCAACTCAAAGAGTGTTTCAAAGTCAACATGTATAATGAAGCTGTGGTTTTAGTAAGTTCCTTTTCCATCTTACAGCCTTTATTTAGTTTCCTTTCCAGTGAATCTGAAGGGCTTACCTTTCATCTTGCAGGGTGCAGTTGTGGAAAACTCAATCTCGTTTTCTCCCCAATGCACCCATCCAAACCCACACTTGCCCATCTATTTGTAGCTCTACTACAGTGCTAGTGGCATAGCATGTTGTGTGATTTTAGTTCTCATTCAGAGAGCATCCTCATTACACTGATGGCACACAAAGGATTAAGATCCAGCAGGTAGATTTTTTCTCATTCACTGCGTCTTTTTAATACAGTCATACCTTGGTTGTCGAACGGAATCTGTTCCAAAAGTCTGTTCGACTTCCGAAAATGTTCAACAACCAAGGCGCGGCTTCTGATTGGCTGCAGGAGATTCCTGCAGCCAATCGGAAGCCACGTAAGACATTCGTCTTCCAAAGAACGTTCACAAACCGGGACATTCACTTCTGGGTTTGCAGCGTTCAGGAGCCAAAACGTTCGACTCACAAGGCGTTTGGGATCCAACGTACAACTGTAATTTACAACTCACAGGTGAAGTTTTTTCGTTTTCTGTCTTGCTGCTGCCTTTTTAAGGGATTCCAGACAATGATCCTTGGTCTCGTGTGCTTCCTCTCCTGCTCCCTCACCAAGGGCAGAAGGTAGTGCGGTCACAGTGGGACTCTGATTTTTGGAGAGCCTGCTTTTCTATATTGGCTGAGGGAGGATCCCAAAGCAGATTCCATTCTCACCACAAGTAAACTCCCAGCTCCCTCTTCTCTTTCTCTAGGTCCGTTTTCTGTCTGATCTTGTGAATTGTCATGTAATAGCTGCCCCATCAATGGTGGCCATGTTTGAAAATTTCGTTGCTGTGACTCAGGAGGAGGATGTACCTCAGGTAAGTAAAGACATTCTTTTGTTCCATTGATGATTTTGCTTTTAAGATACCTGCCTTTGGAAGAAGAAAGAGCAGGCTTCCTCAACCTCGGCCCTCCTGCTTTTGGCCTACAACTCCCATGATCCTTAGCTAGCAGGACCAGTGGTCGGGGATGCTGGGAACTGTAGTCTCAAAGCACCTGGAGATCCGAGGTTGAGGAAGCCTGAGAAAAAGAATCCTGCAACACAGTCAGAAACTTTCCATCAGGATTCTTGAAGGATCTATAATTCTAACCTGCTAGAGCCAACCCTAATTCAGGTTTGGAATTTGAAGCTCCTTGAATAAAACAGACACTGAAATGTCAAATTGTCAGGGATAGGAATTTACCCTTTAGGAGGCCTGGACACAAACACGTGATCAGAGAACCCATCACTTATCACCAGAACATCCTGCTAGTGCCTCTACCAGAAACTCTGTTTATTCATATTAAACTTTGCCTTAGGAGACCAAATAACAGCAGGGTGCTGGATTTGGGTTGGGGGGGCCACCAGTTGCTTACTTCTAGACTAGATCATCTTGCACACACCCGCTGACATCTCTACAACATTATGGTATGTGCTCTGTCACTGAGCTATATGGCCTTTCCGTTCTCTGGCTTGTTCATCTTTTGCGTATTTTCTGCAGCTGTTTTCATATTGGTATAGTTTTAGAATTGGTATTTGAAATATCTAGATCTGTGGGGTGATTTCTGCCAACTGCTAGCAAGATTGGGCATTTTCCAGGCCATGGGTGATCTAGGGAAAGTGAGGGTACATCCTAAATAAAATTGGAGGAAAGATGTGGTCAATTAAAGTAGAACTTAAATAAATGCTTATGCAACCAGTATGATGCATGAACAACTTTTGAGAATTTGCCCTCTTTGTTTAGTAGTCTAGTTACAGATATTTAGACAGCCTGTTATGTTTTAGAGAGCCAGCGTGGTGTAGTGGTTAAGAGCAGTGGACTCGTAATCTGGTGAACCGGGTTCACTTCCCCGCTTTTCCACATGCAGCTGCTGGGTGACCTTGGGCCAGTCACACTTCTCTGAAGTCTCTCAGCCTCACGCTCCTCACAGAGTGTTTGTTGTTGGGGAGGAAGGGAAAGGAGATTGTTAGCCGCTTTGAGACTCCTTAAAGGGAGTGAAGGGTGGGATATCGAGTCCAAACTCCTCCTCCTCCTCCTCCTCTTCTTGATGATGATTTCTGCTTGAAGCATTATATCGGAATACAAGCCCCTTACCCTTGTTCCTTTTATGCGCCTGAACATTATCATCACTTCTGTTTGCCACAGGTACGCTGTGACTGGTATGTGTATGCTTTTCTCTCATCCTTACCTTGGGTGGGGAAGGAGTTGTATGAGAAGAAGGATGCTGAGATGGACCGCATCTTGTCCCAGGTTGAAAACTACCTGAAGTAAGAGAACAGTAACCCATCTGCTTTGCCTTATTAGATAGCTGAGTAGAAAAAAGTATTTTTTTTATCACAGTCTCTGTCCCCGCCCTCCTCTCCCCCTGCCCCCAAGGGGGGGGGACACGACACAGGACACATTACCGTGCAGAGTACTACAACTGTCATCACTCCAGCTAGTCTGCGACAGAAGATTACCAGACTGCACCAAGATTCAGAGGAAGAAAGAGCTAAGAAGCAGGATCTCTGCTTCCTGAACCCCAGACAAAACACTTAAAACTGTAACAAGCAACCCAGATGGTTAGGAACTGGGTTCAGTACCACGCCACCATGTCCTCAAAGACAAATCCACAGACGTGTCGTAGGCCACCTGAACGAAGCTCACGGACCACAGTTAGGGAACCTAGGCCCTAGAACTTTATTAGATTTTGTTTTTTGAATTGTGCTGAAGTCATCATGGTTATCATGTAACTTTAAAAGTGTGTGCTCTTAGGTATTGACTTTTGACTTTCTTTTCAAAAGCCCCAAAAAAGAAAAAGGGGGGGAAAACTGAGCTGGGAATTGGATAATTGAAAATGCATATCTAACCATACTCTGGCAACAAGCCCACCCCTCTGTCGATCATGCTTGCTTATCTGAGTAACTTTTATATCTCCTCTCACTCTGTTTCAGACGGCGTCAAAAGATTCACGTACCAATGCTACAAGTTTGGTCTGCTGATAAACCACATCCACAAGAAGAGGTAAAACGTGGCCAGGAGTCTTGAGTACATGTCACCACATATATCTGAATAATTTTATGTAAAATATATTGTCCTTTGTAGAGCTTGCGGTGTGGTTTACAAGTCCAAGATTGTTATTATACTAATTGAGCGCATTTTAAAAATCAATACATTATAAACCCTGGAATAATAAAAAAGGTGTTTTTATCTGGCAACGAGAAGAAATTTTGGCACCCGGTAGGCCTCAAATAAAGTCCTCGGTTTTTTAAAAAAGAAAATTGTCATGTGGTGCTGTGGGCTGCTGTTTTCAAATCCAAGTCAAAACTTACTTATGTGGTTCTTTAGATCAAGGGGGTGGGGGCTAAACCGTGTCACTCCAGATGTTGCCAGACTACAAGTCCCATCACCCCTGAACATTGACTGTGTTGGCTGAGCCTGGTGGGAGTTACAGTCAAGCCCGTTCTGAAGCCCTACAGGCTAGCCTGCTTTCCTTCCTGAGGCACTAACAGCAGCAGAGGGCAAAAGGACGTTTGCGGGGATGGATGGAGAATTGGCTTCCAAGTCGGGCAGTGGAGTGGATGGAAGAAGAAATGCCATTCTGTTGGCATCGGGCATCTTCCTGCATGATGGGCACTTTTGTTTTCCAGTACTTGGATTGCCTGTGGGCTCAGGTTCAGAAGCTGAAGAAAGACCGCTGGCAAGAAAGGCACATCCCAAGGCCATACCTTGCTTTAGACAACGTGCTCTGCGAGGCATTGCAGCACAATCTGCCTCCCTTCACTCCGCCACCTCACACCGAAGACTCCATTTACCCGATGCCAAGAGTTATCTTCAGAATGTTTGACTACACTGATGATCCCGAGGTGAGTTGCGTGTACGTACGGATGGTGGAAAATGGATTGAGGCTGAATCACGACAAGACAGAAACACTGTTTCTGGGGGACGGGGCGAACAGGTGTGTGGGGGCTCCCTGGTCCTGAATGGGGTAACTAAAGAACCAGATGCACAGCCTTGGGGTCATTCTGGACTCACGGCTGTCCATGGAGGCGCAGGTCAATTCTGTGTCCAGCTCCCTCTGATATGCCAGCTGAGATCCTACCTGTCCGCAGACTCTCTCACCAGAGTGGTACATGCCCCGGTTATCTCCTGCTTGGATTACTGCAATGTGCTCTACGTGGGGCTACCTTTAAAGGTGACTCAGAAACTACGACTAATCCAGAATGTGGCAACTAGACTGGTGACTGCCGAGGCCATATGAAACCGGTCTTAAAGGATCTACATTGGCTCCCAGTGCATTTCCCAGCACAATTCAGAGTGTTGGTGTTGATCTTTAAAGCCCTAAATGGCTTCAGCCCTGAATATCTGAAGGAACATCTCCATCCCCATCATTCAGCTCCCTGAGGGCCGCCTAGCGGTTCCCTCATTGCGAGAAGTGTAGTTACAGGGAACCAGGCAGAGGGCCTTCTCGGTAGTTGTGTCCTCCCGCCCAGCAGATGTCAAAGAGATCAACAACTTTCCGTAGACATCTGAAGGTAGCCCTGTAACGGGAAGCTTTTAATGTCTGATGTTTTGTTGTGTTCTTTTATATTCTGCTGGAAGCCAACTAGAGTGGTTGCGGCATCCCATTCAGATGGACAGGGTACAAGTAAATTATTATTAATTATTTGCAAGCATGAAGTGTGCCTCCAGTTTAAATCAGGGGTGTTCATTTAATTCATTGCAGTCCCTGACTATAAGAGAGAGACTTTATAATGGGGATACAAAGTATTGTCTTCTCTCCCTTCTAAAAATTTGGTTTTTGCGGTTTGTTTGGGTCCTGGACAGTTTTAGACAAAGAGTTGTGTAGACCAACACTAGAGGCTTGCAGTAGTCAAGTGATTTCTTCAGGCATAACCTGTCCCACCCTGCTCATGACAAACAAATATATTTTTGAAACTTAAGTTTCAAAAGTTGCTTTTCGTAGGCCATAGGGGGCTACTAGAAAAAGAATAAAGGATCTAAAGTTTCCTTGAGGTCATGGAACTTGTTTCACAGTTCTTCAAATCTTGACCTGTTTTTAACAGCAGCAAAATTTATTATGGGGGAAAATAGTTTTTAGCTTTTTGAAATTACTTGCAAATGTTAAATCCCCTAGAAACAATAAATTGTATTGTATTATAACTATTGTCAAAGCTATAGAGCCAGTAATGCAGGCAAACTTTGTCGTTTATTTTGTTTAAAATGGACTTTTATGTTATATCACTTCTGCCATTTCTTAATTCCTTCATCAGGGTCCTGTTATGCCTGGCAGTCATTCCGCTGAAAGATTTGTGATAGAGGAAAATCTTCACTGCATCATTAAATCACACTGGAAAGAAAAGAAGACATGGTAGGAGTTACTTTTCATGCAGGGCAACCATTAGAAGATCAAAAGACCTTTGTTTTCTACCTACCTGACAGCACTGTTTTCTGAGTGTGGCTAAAGAGCATATTTGCTCGTGAGGTAAGGATGGCTGCAATTCACCAATTCATTTAAAAAGCAGCTTGCCTCTTCATCCAATTTCTGCTGTGAAAACCTCAAACTCTTCAGCTACATGTGCATCAAATTTCTGCAAATTGCACTGATCTGGAAAAGTTATATTTCACAGTGTCTCCACACAACCTCTTGCCACTGCCTAAGCCAGCCCTTTCACAAGTGCAGTATATTACAAACCTTTGATAAAAATAAGATCTATTATCTGATAAAGGGGGAAAAGGTATCTTTCCTGTCTGGCAGACAGTGACCTACCAAAAACCCAAATGTCTTAAACTTTGAAATGAAACCCTATAAGGAATTCTTCATAATGAAAAGTGATCAGGATAAAATATCTCCTGAAATAAAATTTCCAGTTGCCAAGTGGGTGGTTGAAAACAAACTGAGAAGAGCGGGCCTCCTGGGATACAGTCCCCTGAAAGGACAAAACACTTCTGGGGTTACTCCTTTTTGAGCCACCTCAGATTTAGGCTGGAAGGAGAACTGCCCCTCTAATTTTGACTGCTTTCAAATGCAAAGGTACAATTGAGGAACTGTAAAAATGGAGTGAATCACTGATGTATCCAGGAGGGATATGATTTTAGTGTTAGGTAACTTCAAAGGAACACACTTAGCATCCTAGAGTATTGCTGCTGTCTACTTGGGCACGAAATGCTCTTTATCAAATTGTGTCTTGACAGTAAGTTCACAAAACAATGCTTTCAACATCCAGACCTCTGTTCTCGCAGTTTCTGTAATAATGGCACATGGAGCTCTCATTCTAGTCAATCAAAAGCTTACAGTGGGTTTTGAGGAGATATATACAGATACTTGGAGTCATCTTCAGTTTGCATAGTCCTTTTGCTATGCTTATGAGTCTTACTGTCACTTTAGTGCCAGATGCATGTGAATTGATACACATGCACTTAACTGACAGTCTGTTCTTTAGCAAGGCTTCAGTTTGCTTCCTAACGGACCTTTTTCTGTATTTGCATTCTTTGAATCACTGAGTCTACCTTTTCCTCTAGTGCTGCTGAGTTACTGAGCTACCCAGGGAATAACAAGATCCCTCTGAACTACCACATAGTTGAGGTATGCATCTCTTTACCATATTTATCTTTTTCCTCTTTCAAAATGCCTTTACTTCCTATGCTGTAAACTCTGTTATAATTTACCCAGACTCATTTGCAAAAAACCCCACCCAACTATGCAGAAAAGGAGGTTGAATCTGCGTCAAACCTCATATATAAATAAATATGTTCAATACTGATGAACTATATCTGGCTAAATTGTTGTTCTTTTATTTACTGCGTTTCTCCAGCCACACTGGGCAATTTATAGAATATATAAATGCTGAGGATAGTGGTTAGAGCAATTGACCTAAGGCTAATTTCAAGCCCCAACTCAGCCTTCCAGCTTATTGGGTGCCCTTGGGGTCGGTCCCTGTCACTCAGCCAAACTTGCCTCACAGGGCAGTGGTGAGGATAAAATGGGGGCATTAGACCTTGGAGGAAAGGCAGGAAATAAATTTAATAAATATGCAAGTTTGTGCATATTTGTGCAAAGTGTTAGTGCTGACCTTTAAAGCCCTAAACGGCCTCGGCCCAGTATACCTGAAGGAGCGTCTCCACCCCCATCGTTCAGCCCACACACAGAGGTCCAGCTCCGAGGGCCTTCTGGCAGTTCCCTCACTGCGAGAAGTGAGGTTACAGGGAACCAGGCAGAGGGCCTTCTCAGTAGTGGCACCCTACCATCAGATGTTAAGGAAATAAGCAACTATCTGGCTTTTAGAAGACATCTGAAGGCAGCCCTGTGTCGGGAAGTTTTTAATGTTTGATGTTTTCCTGTGTTTGATGTTTTAATTTGCTGGAAGCCGCCCCGAGTGGCTGGGGCAAGCCAGTCAGATGGGCAGCATATCAATGAATTGTTATTGCTGCTGCTGTTGTTCTTAGAGCATAAGAAGGGTCATTTCACCACTATACCCCAACACTTGCCAGACTTAATACTCATAATGCCTTCT
The DNA here is from genome assembly GCA_034642415.1 of Podarcis siculus. NCBI lineage: Eukaryota > Metazoa > Chordata > Lepidosauria > Squamata > Lacertidae > Podarcis > Podarcis siculus. Next base: position 7,311,911 of record JAXCMG010000032.1, on the reverse strand, counting down.
GATATCTGTTCAGATAAGACAGGTATACGGTTCATTGTATCTGTGTCATGTTCCCCCCCCCCCAGGTAATCTTTGCCGAGCTGTTTCAGCTTCCTATTCCACCACACACTGAAGTCATGTACACATCACTCCTTATTGAACTTTGCAAACTTCATCCCGGCTTCTTACCCCAAGTTGTATCCTTTCTTCTCAACAACTCTGATATCAGTTAGCACATTTTTTGTAGGAAAAAATGTTAATGCATTATGTATTTCTGTATTAGAAGTCGGTTGGTTGCAGATGCAGGTTATTTTGAGTAATCGCTGAAATGAAAGTTGTGACTAAAAATGTTTTCGTTGGTAACCAATCTTATTCATCAGGCAAAAAGAGGACGGCTACTCAGAAGCGTAATGGTTGTAGCCTGCCCTGAGGCCTTAGGGTGAAGGGCAGGTAATGAATTAAAATAACAATTATAATAATTCTACATGGCAAATAAAATATTGCCCTGCCTCTTAAAGTGTCTAAATCCAAGATACAGTGGAACCTCAGTTGTCGAACGTAATCTGATCCAGAAGACCGACTTCCGAAACATTCGACAACGGAGGCACAAAGGGCTGTCAGCAAATTCAGTTGAGAAAATTGAAAAACACGTAGCGGAAGTCATTCAACTTCCAAGGTGCGTTTGAAAACGGAAGTGTTTAATTCCGGGTTTTCGGCCTTTGGGTTCCCAAATATTCGTCAACTGAGACGTTCGAGAACTGAGGTTCCACTGTACTTGATTTGAGTCTGATTCAGTAGCCTAGCACTCTAGGTTTGGGCCCACACAGTTTCTCTCTTAACAAAGGGAGAGTTAAAGGTTCATCCATATTATTCCTTAAATGGAATCTTGCAGGTTGCACAAGCCACAGAAATGCTGTACATGCGCTTGGATACAATGAACACTACTTGCATAGACAGGTAAGCAAGTGCACTTACCTTTAGATTTCTAAGAAGTTTGTGAAGCAGGTTTCATCAGATGTCATGGAGCGGTTGGATGCAGAGGAATAGTGGGAGGAATCAAGCAAGGGAAGAAGGCTCAGAACCTGGGTGGGGTGGGGGGACAATGGTACGTTATCAGAGGGAGAAGACTGGGAGGAAGAGGTCTTGGAAGCTGAAGAGGTAACAGGGCTTAGTGATCTGGGAGAGTCTGGCAGGGGGAAGTCCAGAATCAGGCAGAAACTGAAGGAGGAGGAGGGTGGAAAGAGGGAGGCCAAGAGGCAGAGATGAGTCAGGCTGGTGAAGAGTTATAGGTGTCTGCCCTCTCCCTGACTCCCAGAACCAGAAGAGGCATGAAAAGGGCAGAGGAGAAATTGGCTGCATGTTGATGCTGTCTCCGATTGCTTCTGGAAAGCACTGGAGAGCAGGGGACTTAAGACAGCTGTGAGAAGGCAGGGACTTTCAGTCTTGGCAATTGATTGTCATGGAGGAAGGCCGCAGGGAATGAGCCGCTCTGCTCATTAGGCCTGAAACTCAGCAAAGTCTTTGGAGATCGTGTGCTAATAAAAAGTTAACTCCATTTTTGAGCTGTGTGATTACTGACAGGTGGGTTTCTGCGGCATCAGCTTATTTGAACTGAATAAATGTATAGCTGTTGTTTCCTGTTTTATGGTCACAGTGATTATCAAAGAGTGGGGGTAGCCAAGTACATCTTAGCTTGGAAGAGGAGCCAGGAACACCTGAAAATACGCTTCAAGTATTACATACAAAGGGTGGGGATGCGGGTGGCGCTGTGGGTAAAACCTCAGTGCCTAGGACTTGCTGATCGTATGGTTGGCGGTTCGAATCCCCGCGGCGGGGTGAGCTCCCGTCTTTCGGTCCCAGCTCCTGCCCACCTAGCAGTTTGAAAGCACCCCTAAGTGCATGTAGATAAATAGGTACCGCTTTATAGCGGGAAGGTAAACGGCGTTTCTGTGTGCGGCACTGGTGCTGGCACACCAGTGCAGCTTCGTCACGCTGGCCACGTGACCCAGAAGTGTCTTCGGATGGTGCCAGCTCCCGGCCTCTTAAGTGAGATGAGCGCACAACCCTAGAGTCGGTCACGACTGGCCCGTACGGGCAGGGGTACCTTTACCTTTTATTACATACAAAACTATTATCTGAAGTGTCCATATCTGAACTACAGTGGTACCTCTAGTTGCAGACACGATCCATTCTGGGGTGCTATTTGCACCCCGAAAAGCCTGCAACTAGAGTGGCTCTTCTGCACAAGCGTGGAGCGCGATAGAGCGCTTCTGCACATGTGTGAAACGTGCAAAACGCTTCTGCGCATGCACGCACGGGGAAACCCGGAAGTATACACTTCTGGGTTTGCCGCATTCGCAACCCGAAAAGCCGCAATGTGAAGCAAACACAACAAGAGGTATGACTATATAATTTGCTTGTTGTACTAACTTCAAAGATAATTAGAACTTGCAGACGATCCAGTTTTCTGACAGCTTTGGGCATTCTGCACCTTAATCTTAATTTTTTAAGAGTTCTGTATTTACTTGCGCTTCATAACCAGTATTTCCAGGAATCCATTTCAACAAAATGGGTTGTGGCATTCCTTGTAATGGCTAGGATATAGTGTGAATAATGTTACTGTGAATGGCTGTGGTTTGGTCATCTGGGAGTTAGTGAAAGTTTCCTTCTTTTTTCATGAAGGTTCATTAATTGGTTTTCCCACCATTTGAATAATTTTCAATTCCTTTGGATCTGGGAAGACTGGTAAGTTTATTTCTTGTCAGTTTCTCAATTGCTTTCACATATACTTTTGTAATTTTTCAGTGATTCTTATTATCTCCTTCTGAAATATCCAAATGGTGCTAAATTCTGCAAATGTCAAATTACAAACGTGATATATTTTCAATGATTTCTGTGCAAGACTAGATAGCCCACAGGTATCTGTGGTTTAAAATGTCATTATGTGAAATTATGTAAGCTTTGCTGCCTTAAACTGTAACCCCCAGTACTGTATGAATTTGCTTCCTAGTGGCTCTGACAATGCAGAGAGCCAAAGAAGCACAACATTGAAGATTGAAGCTTCCTAAATCAGTGCATATTAGACAAATAAGCCTTTATATGCTTCTCTGGGTAATAGCAATTGCACAATTTTGTTCCAATGATAGGTCAGATTGTCTTTCTGAGGACCTTGACAAACCCAGACCTAAATTCGTAAGAGAAGTTTTGGAAAAATGTATGAGGTGAGTGAGGCATCAGAATTGCAGAAGGGGTAGTATTCTTAGCCTATTTTTCCAACTTAATGCAGTTGCTAAAGTGAGGAAGAAATAATATCAGTTCCCACTTCAAACCAATAGTATTTGCTTAGTCTTTGTATGTTTGTCCAGGAATAGGGCACTTACTCATTATGAGTTAAGACATCATCTGGATGGTATTTGTCTCACTAACAGGAGGGGAACAGTAGTTGGAAGTATTCTGCTGGGAGAAAATCCAGTAAATAAAAATAGTGCTTTTGAATGAATTTTTAAAATTCTCTCTCCGAGTTTAGATCCCTCAGTTTAGTTCCTTGTTTTGTAATGTCTAATGATCAAACAACAAAAACAAAATTGACTAAATGAAAAACAATTGAGCATACAAATAAATGAACCCAAATAGTTACCGGGAAGTAACTTCTATATGTTCAGGAGCTGGGTGTTGGGGGCATAATTGTACTTTGGACTATTCCTTTCCTGTTCCAGTGTAAAGCATAGACTTTGATTTTGCCATATCTAGATTTATAATCTGCATTCACTGAGGCTGAGTAAGGGTTCATGCTTGGCTGGGTTTTGTCCATAGACCTGTATCATGATAGGAGTATCACTTCTTCATCTTATGCAAAATCTTTTTTTCCTAGGCTTTCCTACCACCAACGAATAGTGGATATTGTTCCTGCTACTTTTTCAGTCCTAACTCCTGCAAATCCAGCATGTATTTATAAATACGGAGATGAAAGCAACAGTATGTATATGGTGCAGTGTTTTCTTTCTATTTTTAAATAGTTGGACTAGTTTTGTTGAATCTGTCTTTGGGGAGCTGGTGTAGTCTAGTGGGTGAGAGGCTGAGCTATGGATTGAAGTGGGGTCCTGGTTCAAATCTGGCCCCTGCTATAGACTCAACAGGCATTCTTGAGAAAGCAACTCTCAAAGCTACAACCTCCATCTGCAGTATGAGAATAATGATGGAATGTTGTAAGGATTACAAGAGAACAAGGAAATTCTTTAGCATGGTTTGTTTTGTTATACTAATAGCCTGAGCTTCCTCTAAAACAGCCTTTCTCAACCTGTGGGTCCCCAGATGTTGTTGAACTACAACTCCCATCACCCCTAGCTAGCAAAGCCAGATCTCGGGGATGATGGGAGTTGTAGTCCAACAACATCTGGGGACCCACAGGTTGAGAACCGCTGCTCTAAAAGGTCCTGAACAGCCTACAAGCAGCTCCTAATCTACAGTCCAGGTCCACATCTGCTTTGCTTCAACAATATGATAGCAGAAGGTGCCCTTAAAGATGTACCTTGGTTCTTAAACATATAATCCATTCCGGAAGTCTGTTCGACTTCCAAAATGTTCAAAACCCAAGGCGCAGCTTCCAGTTGGCTGCAGGAGCTTCTTGCACTCAAGCAAAAGCCACGTTGGATGTTCGGCTTCCGAAAAACTTTTGAAAAAACTTCCGGGTTTTTGGCGTTTGGGAGCCAAAACATCCAAGTACCAAGGCGTTCGTGAACCCAAGGTGCTACTGTATTTGTCAGTTTCCTGCATGGCAGTTCAGTTTTTATGTTTGGAGCTCCTCAAAAGAGTTCGAGGAGCCTGGCAAGCTGCTGTGCAGAAAACCAGGCCAGCCTATTAGTGTGCAGGCAACTCTGGAATGAACAGTGTGTTCATTCTTAACAAGTTTTAAAACTTAGCATCTAGGCTGGTGGGAGAAAGAAGGATTGTGAAGTTTGACTTGGTTGTTCATTCTGGAAGTCTGCAAGATGATGGCGTTTCTGCTGTCTTGGCTTTTATGAGGAAATAGGGCCTTTTTTTAAAAAAAATTAAAGGTAACTTTGCTTCTTTGTTTATTTGTAGAGTCTCTTCCAGGATACAACGTTGCGCTCTGCTTAAACATCGCCATTAAAAACAAAGCAAGCAACGATGAGATTTTCACTATTTTGAAGGATGTGCCCAACCCTAATCAGGATGATGATGATGGTGAGAACTTCTGATAGCTGTAGTCAGGTGCTCCTAGTTCTTTCTCTATTTAAGCTTATTTCATTGTTCTGTAGAAGTGCTACATTGCAACGTCGTCTTCTCTGAATGCATAGATTTAAACTTAGTTTCCATCATTCAACAAGTGTACAAAATATTGAGGAAACTGCATGACGTGAGGTAAAAAAGATGGATCATTTGATATGGAATGACAATCCCATGGAATTTTTGGCTTTCTTTGGACAGCTGACCCCACCAGTCATTCGCTCTCTGCCTCATACACACAACAGTTTAGCTTTGCGCAATGGCTGTTGTTTATATAGCAACATCTGTATTTGGTGCTTTACAAAGAATGGCACAAGAGACGAAAACAGAAGCAGAGAAAAATTGGGGAAGAAAATGGCTCCTCTTTGGTTTCATGTACACACACTTAGGCTTAGTTACACACAGAGAGAGATCATACTTGCCTTTGGTTATTAAAAAAAGGCAGAAAAATGTAGGTGCTGAATCAAAGGCTGTACTGGAAGTACTGACTCAAATGTAACTTTTATTTTCCAGATGAAGGCTTCTCTTTTAATCCTTTAAAAATAGAGGTGTTTGTTCAGACGCTGCTGCATTTGGCCGCAAAGTCATTCAGTCACTCCTTCAGCGCTTTGGGAAGGTAAGTATAACCACAAAGTTGCCAGTGCAATCAGTAGCACACTGCTACTGGCTCATATAGGGATGCGGGTGGCGCTGTGGGTTAAACCACAGAGCCTAGGACTTGCTGATCAGAAGGTCGGCGGTTCGAATCCCCGCGACGGGGTAAGCTCCAGTTGCTCGGTCCCTGCTCCTGCCAACCTAGCAGTTTGAAAGCACGTCAAAGTGCAAGTAGATAAATAGTTACCGCTCCAGCGGGAAGGTAAATGGCATTTCTGTGCGCTGCTCTGGTTTGCCAGAAGCAGCTTAGTCATGCTGGCCACATGACCCGGAAGCTGTATGCCGGCTCCCTCGGCCAGTAAAGCGAGATGAGCGCCACAACCCCAGAGTCAGCCACGACTAGACTTAATGGTCAGGGGTCCCTTTACCTTTACCTTACTGGCTCATATAACCAGTTTTAATTGTTTTTTAATTTATGAAGTGCCTGCCTGGAATTGATTCACGAGGCAGAAACTGCAAGACAGTTTTGCGAAAACCTTTGATTAAAGTATTTATCATTATTGTTTACTTGTAGGGAGAGATGAGATGCATATTTCTTTTTCTATCATACTAGCAGTCAGCTGAACCTATGGGCGCCTTGATTAGCAGGACTATCTGCCCTTGTGTGGTACTCCTGGTAACAGACAAGCTATCACTGCTGCGCTATCTTATTTTACCTGTAACCAGCAGGTGGGCTGCGGAGGAGATGCTTGAGATGAGGTGGAGTGTTCCCCCAAATCACCTTGTTGGTTGACAACAGCAAGCGCATGTTGGATCCCTGTGGGAGACTGTCAGAGCTCAGAGTCCTTGCCTCCTCCCATTCTGAAAGAGACTCTGCTCTGTATAACTTGAAAAGGAGGGTACAGAATCATCTAGCTTTCTTCTCACCCTCTCAGCCTTCTCACCCTCTCAGCTGTAGGTCCAAAGTGAGCTGCAGCCCTTGTTCAGCAATCAGCTTTTGAATGTCAGGTCACAGCCAATGAAAGAGCAGGCAATATACTTTACCCCTTAATGGCCTTTCATTGCTATCTTTCCCTGTTCTGATAAGATTCCGCGAAGTCTTCAAAGCGCTGGCGGAAAGCGATGAAGGGAAGCTCCATGTGCTCAGAGTTACGTATGAAGTGTGGAAGAATCAGCCACAGGTGAGAGTGAATGGACTTATAGGTTTCCTCCTTTTCCCACTCATCCAAAAAGTACCTTTAAGCTCCATCGATTGATTTCACTGTAAAGTGTGTGCTGCTGCACCAGGCCCTAAATCAGGCTTCCTCAACCTCGGCCCTCCAGCACTGGTGGAGGAAGAGGAGTGTGTGGCTGCCCTCGCCCCCGCAGGCAGCACGCCCCGCCCCCAGAACGCGCGCCAGCCCTGCCCTCGCCTGCTCTCCACCCCCCAGTGCTGGAGCATGAAGCTCCGCCACTGCCCTCCAGATGTTTTTGGCCTACAACTCCCATGATCCCTAGCTAGAAGGACCAGTGGTCAGGGATGATGGGAATTGTATTCTCCGAACATCTGGAGGGCCGAGGTTGAGAAAGCCTGCCCTAAATCCGTGGGAGATTATTTCAGTGTTGCCTTTCGCTTTCCACTGCCCATTTTGCAGTTCACTTTCTCTTGCAGGCTCTGCATTGATTGTACATTAGAATATATCGATGATGCGTTTGAGATAAGATATATGATGTATTAAATTAGTGCGGCTTATATTTGGAGCCAAGCGCCAGCACTGGCTTGGGGAGCAGGGCACAAAGCGCCGGCCGTCCCCCATTCAGCGCGGTAGTGCCAGGAGGCGGGCCGCACCCGCAAATAAGCCTTGAATTTTAAAGGTGCTGCTTATTTGCGGATGCGGCTTATAGTCGGGTCAATACGGTAATACAGTCATACCTTGGGTTGAAGTAGCTTCGGGATGAGTATTTTCGGGTTGCGCTCTGCAGCGACCCGGAAGTAACGGAGCGTGTTACTTCTGGGTTTCACCGCTTGCACATGCGCAGACACTCAAAATGACATCACACGCATGTGCAGAAGTGGGTTGCCTTCGTTTCAGGATGTGAATGGGACTCTGGAACGGATCCCATTCGCATCCAGAGGTACCACTGTACCTTTTTTGTAGTATTAAACAACATTCCACATGTATTTTCCCTGTAATCTTCACGATAGTTCATTATCACCGCATGCAGCAATGATTCCCAATCTTTGAATAATTAGACAAAGTGCCCTAGACACCTGTTTCTGTACAGCAATTAAGCTGGAATAAACCCTGCATGCAGATTTAACCATTAAAGGTACTATTTTGTTACTTGGAGTGTAGTTTCCTTTAGGTTTAAATCGCAGGTAGCAGGGATAACACAGCTAATATTGCCTCCCAGTGCAGAGACTTCTCTCTTAAGTGACACACCTTGAACTCTCTTTTCTGACTCGCACCAAAGCACAGGGGAGTAAGCTCATCTCATGGTTTTGGTTTTGCAACCTTTTTTATTCTGAATTAAATTTCAAAAATAAAAAGTGTACCATAGCTTTCAAAAATCTAGGAAGCAGCATTAGATTATGCTTCCTGAGTTGTCACCACTATAAGATAGTTGAGCAGGAGAGACAGGGGTGTGCCCTTATTTTGCCTAATCTGTTCTTTTCAGTAGCAAATAAGCACCTGCTTTTGATAAGCTGATCCAGAAACCCTTTGCTTCCCTTTTCACGCAGATGATTGCTGTGCTGGTGGATAAGATGATTCGCACACAGATTGTGGATTGTGCTGCAGTAGCAAACTGGATTTTCTCTCCAGAGCTGGCTCATGATTTCACTAGGTAACTAGATGTAAATCGCCCTCTTCCACCCCCCCTTTTTTTAATTGTTTGGGTTGTGATTTGAATGATGCTAGCAGCGGATCATCTTTTAACTTTCTCAAAATATTCGCGTTGAGTAAACAGTCTTTCACTCAGCTTTTCAAAACTCGCACGAAGAAATTACAGAATTTTTGGTAATTCAACCATTTCTGTTTATGGCAGGGAGCACAATCCTGGTGTGTTGGGCCCAATTCAGACACATTATGCTGCAACAAACCTGGATTTGCCAGAGCGTGTGAATGACAATAGGCCACAGCCAGTGCCAGTTCTTTCTCATGTACATCTACAATGCACTCCAGGTTGCAAACAGAATTGTTACATTCATGCTTGATACTTCAAGAGATGTGGTTTACAGTACAGTCAAACCTCACATCCCGAACGCCTCTGTTTTGGAACGATTCGGTTTCCAAACGCTGAAAACCCGGAAGTAAATGCTCCAGTTTTCAACCATTTTTTGGAAGCTGAACATCCAACACAGCTTCCGCTTGAGTGCAGGAAGCTCCTGAAACCAATCGGAAGCCGCACCTCAGTTGTTGGACATTTCGGAAGCCGAACGGGCTTCCGGAACAGATTATGTTCGACAACCGAGGTTTTACTGCACGTCTAAGACATCATTTATGAAATGCCCCTTAAAATGAATTGTAGGGAAGATCCATTGATGGTACAGGTTGTTTATTCCTAATCCACAGCCTCCTGTATCTTGCAGTTAATAGCCAGCTTTACAAGAGAGCATATGCGATGTGTACATGAGCATTATGACTGAAACGAGCCATATTGTATGAACTAGAGTGCCTGTTTCTTTCTCTGCTAGGTTTTATATCTGGGAAATCTTACACTCAACAATCCGTATGATGAACAAGCATGTGGTGATGATCCAAAAGGAGCTAGAGGAGGCCAAAGCGAGATTAGCCAAACAGCACAAACGTGTAGGTAACCATTTTCCAGGGCTGTGAAAAAAACGTTACTTGACGTAAAGATGTGTATAAACAGCAGTACTGTAACTCTTTTCCACCAGCAATAAAAACGAAAGAATTGTTATACTGTGTAAAAGTCCGGCACTCTGTTTTCAGCAGCAGCCAGCCAGAGGCTTCTGTAAACATCATCTTGTGTTTGTCTCCATCATCTGATACATTGCCTCTGAAAAATGGGGGATAGCCTGGCAAATAGCCATTGGTAGACCTCTCTTCCATGGATGTGCCCATTCCTTTTTCTTAAAAGCCATCGAGCAAATAGCAATCACCACATCTTGAGGTAATATGTTGATTATGAGTGTTATGTCTGGCAGACCAAAGGACCAAATTAGGCTGTTACTTTCATTGTGTAGCAAGCAGCTACACCTGAGCTTTTTCTTTATTTAATCACAGGCCCAATTGACTGATTGTGGATCAGGAACACATACAAGGAGGAGAGGTTTACTCCTTTCCTTCCTAGCAGCGATCCTGACTAAAATTTCTGCACCCTAGTCTAGCTATGAGGCTTACATGAGAAGTTCCCATTGATGCCAGTGCAAGCTTTTGCTTTTGTTAAGACTCAGACCCCCCTGCCTTGCACATGCTGGTTCCTGATGACATTGGCCACCTCTGCAGCTGCAACATTGGGCAGTAGCCAAACCACTTGTTCCATCAGTGCAGGATTTATTTTTGCACAATGCACACATACACCTCTGACACACCCTGTGCATTCTCCCAGATCTGCTCCGTGGGGCTGGGGGAAACCCCAGAACAGAGTTAGGGGGCTCAAGGGGAGAGGATGTTCTGTCGCCCAGCCAAAAGTCCTTGCATTGATAGAAAGTGTTCAGTGAATACTGGCCTAAATTATGCTAGGAATCTAATAGGACATGCAGAGATCAGAAATTCTTGCAGTGACTTGATTTTCTCATTGTATTGTGTACCACTGTCACAACCCCCGTTCTTTCCCTGAGAACCCCAGAGCAGTGGTTTCCCATGTGGTTTCCTGGGCTGGGTCAGCTTATCTTTACTGTAGAACAATATTTCATGGCTTCAGGCAACACATGCAGCAGCACCTTTTTATTTTGTTAAATCTTACATGTTGCATTTATTCTTTTAGTAAATGCTGTAGATGCATGCTAAAATCATGGCTGTAGCTCACTTCAAGCTGGAAGAGAGAAGCTTTCAGCGCTTTGGTGGGACAGGTCTCTGTAAACTAAAAAAGGGAACGAAACAGAATGTGCCCTAGCTAACCTTTTGGTCTCGGCGCGCTTATGACTCCCCTGTTAAATGTTAACTATTCCTCCCCAGCGAGACAGTGATGACGATGACGACGACGACGATCGAAGTAGTGACAGGGAAGATGGACCCCTTGAAGAGCAGATAGAACGCCTGCAAGAAAAAGTTGAATCGGCTCAAAGTGAACAAAAAAACCTCTTCCTTGTAATATTCCAGGTAAATGCAGAAATATTCATTGGCTTTTAGAAAATGAGTTACCCTGTTTTTCCGTGTATAACACGACCCCTAATTAGGGGGACTCAAATTTATGAAAACGGGGGAAGACGACCCCCGTTTTAAAACATTATTTTAGAGTAAAAAAACCTAGTCTTATACATGGAAAAGTACGGTAATAGAAGAAGGGCTGTTGAGTGTTGGGGAAGCTATGAACCTCAGCTTTGCAAAACTTTATAATGCGTATTTTAACCCTTTAAGTTAACCAGTTTTACTGTGGGTGTTTTTGGTGTGAAATTGCTTGAGATATTTTATGGGAAGCGATTCATAAATGGAACCAAATAAATGATATGAAAAGTTTCAAGTAGAGGAAGCAATTCCAAGTATTTGGGAACGTGACGAGGAATTCATTGCAGTGCTAAGTTAAAGTCCCTGAACTGTACTGCTAGTTGTACTAGCACAGGGGTCAGCAAACTTTTTCAGCAGGGGGCCGGTCCACTGTCCCTCAGACCTTGCCGGGGGCCAGACTAGATTTGGGGGGGGGAAATAAAAATGAACAAATTCCTATGGCCCACAAAAAACCCAGAGATGCATTTTAAATAAAAGGGCACATTCTGCTCATGTAAAAACACACTGGTTCCTGGACTGTCCGCGGGCCGGATTTAGAATGCGATTGGGCTGGATCCGGCCCCCAGACCTTAGTTTGCCTACCCATGTACTAGCAGAATGGCTTGTGCTGGATAAGCTCTGGAAGGCAGCATGGCCTCATAGCTGTGGTTAAGCAACAGATTGCTGTAGCCCCGATACTGTTGCACAACCAGCTTCAAGAAGTGAAACTATTGTGCTGGCCTGTTCTGACGCTCGTTGAACCCGGGAAAAGATCTCTGGAAATTAGCAATGAATTCTGTGCTGAGTGGCGCTGTTCTGTCATGAAATTTCCATTCTTTAATTCAGAAATGCTATTTCTCACATGTCCTCATTCTCTTGTCTTGTCTGTGGACGTTGACTTCCCTGTGTTTGAAAGATGTTGCTAATATTGCCCTTTCCAGCGCTTCATTATGATCCTCACGGAGCACTTAGTGCGATGTGAAACAGGAGGCACTGATGTGATTACACCTTGGTACAAGAACTGTATAGAGAGGCTGCAGCAGATCTTCCTACAGGTAGGTCTCGTTCCTTTCCAAAGTCACCAATGTGGTAACTAGAAATTGCATAGAAATGTGGTCGCACAGAAATGATAAGTACTTGCTTGAGGTAAATGTTCAGGAGGAAGCTATATTTATATGATAGTCCATATAAATGGGCTTTTTCAAAATCGTTTATACTAGAGGCCACTATAAACCTGAGGAAGGTTTCACTTACTCTTTCTATACAGAAGCACATCTTGCTTGTCTTAAACCGACTGATTGTTCCTGTCACTGTCGTTTATGATTAAGACCAGGGGTCAGCAAACTTTTTCAACAGGGGGCTGGTCCACTGTCCCTCAGACCTTGGTGGGGGGCCGGACTATATTTTGAAGGGGGGGGGGGGAGGAATGAACAAATTCCTATGTCCCACAAATAACTCAGAGATGCATTTTAAATAAAAGGACACATTCTACTCATTAAAAACACCAGGCGGGCCCCACAAATAATCCAAAAATTAAAAGGACACATTCTACTCATGTAAAAACACGCTGATTCCTGGACCTTCCGCGAGCCGGATTGAGAAGGTGATTGGGCCGGATCCGGCACCTGGGCCTTAGTTTGCCTACCCATGATTAAGACTGTCCAGCCCTTCAGCCATTTTTTATACTATTCTTCTCCCTGTTTCTGGCTGCTCTTCTCAGGTTCTGTTTTTTTAAAAGTGGAATGACCAGAATTGCAGGCGACATTCTCGGTGTGTTTTATCTATTCATAATAAGTTTCTGGTGTTCCTTAGCTGCCGAGTGAATGTAGGGGGACTGTGATTTCTCTCACTATGTCATGCCAAGTAATAAGTAACTGAGGCGGCTCTTTTCTGTCTGCAGCATCACCAGATCATCCATCAGTACATGGTGACGTTGGAGAACCTTCTCTTCACAGCAGAATTGGATCATCATATATTGGCTGTATTTCAGCATTTCTGTGCATTGCAGGCCTGAGAAACTTCGTTTTTGTACAGGACTTAATTGACTTCACCTTTTTAAAACAAAAATGGGGAAATTGATGAGGGAAGAGGAGGAAAGAAGCTTTTAATTGGAAAACAAGCTTGCCGTGCTGTCGTAGACGGCACTCAAACGGGGCAGTTCTTTTAGCAGTAGAGGCCTAACTCTGTTTTACAACTGCTAGGTGACTGGGATGGAATAATGTGTGGATTTCTAATTTTGAAATGGTTTGAATGCTGGCTTCATCGTGGCATTTGTTTTGTCCCCTTCTGTTGTTTGTATAAAAATAAAAATAGGGAATAAATAGGATTGGTTACCTTTGCTTGGCCCTTACATAAGAATGAATTCCCTCATTATAATAATGTGAAGCAAGCAATCAAGGCTTGTGAATCTGAAGAGCAGCTTCCCAATGAGTAAGATTAAACTCTCTGAGGGACAGGAGCATAGGACATGTGAAATGCTAAACAGGTCAAGCCTCCAGAGTAGCCTAGAGTATATGTTTGTTATCAAAATTAATTTTCATGGTTGTATGAAACATGGTTGAAATACAATCAGAATATGTTAAATCTGCCTATTGTACTCATTTTGGGTCGCAACGAATAGGTGAAACGTCTATTTGGGTCGCAAACATCCTGTAAGAAATAACTACAATATATAACGATTTCTTAGTGCTTCACATATGTTCTTGATGGAGGGTGGGGTGGGGGTTGAGACTCCTATGACTTCATAACAGTGGAAAGTGTGGCGTTCACCTACTTAGCAGAAGTTGGCAGCCCAAGCTCTGGAATGTGTTCTGCTCCAGCCACCGTTACAGGGTAACTTTCTGAAAAAAGCAAATTGACTGTGAGCTGGACTGGGAAGAACCTTGTCTCCAGACCATCTCACTTTGTTAAGAAGAAAGCAGCCTGGTCTGCTGTAAAAAAATTATAAAGCATCGATGCATGTTGTACATTGTCCTAAATGCTCATACTCGCTCAGGAATTTGGCCAGGATGAAGTGCTGAGTTAGAAATGGCTTTGCAAGACATCTTGGTCACACCCCTCTTGGCTCTGGGAGAAACAACCTATCCAGATCCACCACAGGGCTTAACTGTATTCCCACATGCCATGAACCTGTTTCTCTGCCCAAGGACTGGGTGAAAAAGACTTGGTGGTTTTTCCCGAAGACCTCACATTCTGCAAATCAGTGATCCTGTTGTATTTCTCAACTATATCATCTTTGCCATGAACAACTATAAAGGAGAGGCAAAACTTGGGAGTGATGGTAAAGACTGGACAGGCTACTGTCTCATATTAGAAAAGAGTATTTTAGCAGTCCTAAATTACGGGTCTTAATTGTTGTTGTTGTTTAGTCGTTTAGTCATGTCCGACTCTTTGTGACCCCCTGGACAAGAGCACGCCAGGCACTCCTGTCTTCCACTGCCTCCCGCAGTTTGGTCAAACTCATGCTGGTAACTTCAAGAACACTGTCCAACCATCTTGTCCTCTGTCGTCCCCTTCTCCTTGTGCCCTCCATCTTTCCCAGCATCAGGGTCTTTTCCAGGGAGTCTTCTCTTCTCATGAGGTGGCCAAAGTCTTGGAGCCTCAGCTTCAGGATCTGTCCTTCCAGTGAGCAGTCAGGGCTGATTTCCTTAAGAATGGATATGTTTGATCTTCTTGCAGTCCATGGGACTCTCAAGAGTCTCCTCCAGCACCAGAATTCAAATTAAATTAGCTTTTCCCTAATATTTGACTAACTCAGGAATGGAGTCTGACAAATTAAGACAAGAAACAAAGTATTAGGCTGCATTGAAAAACTGACACTTGCCGGATCCGGATGGTATCTTACAAGGATTCAGAATGAATTTGTCATCTTCTAACAAAATTCTGTAACTTGTCTCGGAGGTTTGCCTCCTGAGGCAATTCTCACAGGAGTGTACATCAGTATTTGCAGTCCAGGTGTTGCTAGGTATTCCTACCTTTCCTCATTGCACAGAACCATTTCCCTCTGATTAATTTCCCCAAGCCCTTAATTTGCATCTGGTTTCTCTACACAGCTTGTTACTGAATGCCTTCACCATTTAAGTTGTTTCTTACTGAAAAGCCTGAGATTGTCTTGGCTTAAAAGCCCTTGCTGCGGTGGACATAAAATCACTGCTTTGTGTACGTATGTGAGATGCCACTGGATTCGCACTTGAGCTGCCGCTTCTCAGCTTTCATTTTAACTAACGAAAGTTACATGTACTTAGTGTGCTAAGGACTGGGGGCTAAATAAGATCTCAGGTGGTTAATGGAAGGGGTCCACTGGCTTTTCCTCTATCCAGCAAAAGTAGAAACCACACACGTGCATAATTTAAGGGGGGCCACTTCCTGTACTTCCAACTTTTGTAGAGCGTGACCAAGCCCTAGTAAATTACTTCAGTAGCATCTTTAGTCCTAAGTGAACAAAATGCTATTGGGATGAACACCCAGTGGAAGTCCTAACACTTTGTATCACACTATTAGAATATCCAGCAGGAATTACTGAAGATAATGTGGTGCAATGAAAGATAAAAAAGGGATGAGAATACCATTGTTTTCATTTATTTTATTTTATTAGCAGTGATACACAATACAATTCAATACTCACATGATTCAGCAGGCTGCACAGTTCTGTCATGAAATCAGATTTTTAACATTGCATTTCAATTGTGGATGAGGAAGGCTGCGTGTAAAAAAAGTCGCTGAGCACTTAGTTCATTGGATTAAAAAAAATTACAAAAGGTACATTTTAATGTAACACTAAGAACACACTACATTTTTTCATATGTTAATTCATGACCACACGTCGTGCAGGTTTTCTTGTATAGGTCTTCATCTATCATTTCTTCATCTCCGTAGTCATGTTGATGAACGCTTGTATCTTTTTTCCATACGCTACTCCTTACAGCTCGGCGCAATTCTAAAACAAAATGAAGAAGAAAATTATTCAAGGCAGACCAGAAGCCTCCAAGTTTTTCTTTTGTGTCCTGGAGATGTGCTCCTGCTTTCAACCACGATCCCTGATTTGTATATTGTAATCGAGGATTTGTAAGAGCAGAAAAACTGCAGAAGTCTTCCCAACATTGGAAGTTCCAAAACAATTATACCAAACTGAAATATTTCAGAGGACCAAATTACAGAGAAACTATCCCAAGGATGGGACTAACTCCCTCTCCCCCCCCCCCGGTAGGTAAAAAGATAAAGGACCCCTGGATGGTTAAGTCCAGTTAAAGGCGACTGGGGTGTGGCGCTCATCTTGCTTTCAGGCCGAGGGAGCTGGTGTTTGTCCACAGACAGCTTTCCGGATCATGTGGCCAGCATGACTAAACAGTTTCTGGCTCAACGGGACACTGTGATGGAAACCAGAGCGCACGGAAACGCCGTCTACCTTTCCGCCACAGCGGTACCTATTTATCTACTTCCACTGGTGTGCTTTCGAACTGCTAGGTTGGCAGGAGCTGGGACAGGGCAATGGGAGCTCACTCCGTTGCGGGGATTCATACTACCGACCTTCTGATCAGCAAGCCCAATAGGCTCAGTGGATTAGACCCCAGCGCCACCCGCGTTGTACAAGTACCCAGTAAGCTGTTCAGCGTGATAGAAGATGAAGACACCTGTTGTTTAACTGGTAGGTTTGTGGGGGTGGGGTAGTCAACGCTCAATTCACACTCACCTTTAACTTTCTTATCAAACTTCTTTTGTTTCATCTTCTCTCTGTTGTCTTGTCTGCTTTCCTTCGCTTCTTCTAACGCTTCTTCGCTACCCCAGATTTCAAGAGAGCGCTTGATCACCTGCAGAATAAGACATTTGAACAAACAAAAAAGCGGTCTCGGAGTTTGATCTCTGTTGCAGCGCACTGTGGTCTACGCCCAGAGGCTTGATCTGTGTGGGCCTCAAGCCTGCATGGATCTGTTCCAAGGGAATTCCTCTGGTTCCCTCCACACTATAAAAATGGGACACAAAACTATGCAGATACCCACCTCATTCATTTTATTCGTGTTGGTACAGAAGTAGTGTGACATTTAATAAACTAGATACATAACCTGTATCCAGCAAAGGCATTTATAACAATGCTGCCCTTCTGAATTAACATGTAAAAGGGATTCCTGCATGTAAAGGGAGGGATGCTGAGGAATGTACACAAGTGTTCAGAATAGGTAAAGGTAAAGGGACCCCTGACCATTAGGTCCAATCGTGGCCGGCTCTGGGGTTGTGGTGCTCATCTCGCTTTATTGGCCAAGGGAGCCGGCGTACAGCTTCCGGGTCATGTGGCCAGCATGACTAAGCCGCTTCTGGCAAACCAGAGCAGCGCACGGAAACGATGTTTACCTTCCCGCTGGAGCGGTACCTATTTATCTACTTGCACTTTGATGTGCTTTCAAACTGCTGGGTTGGCAGGAACAGGGACCGAGCAACGGGAGCTCACCCCATCGCGGGGATTCGAACTGCCGACCTTCTGATCGGCAAGTCCTAGGCACTGTGGTTTAACCCACAGCGCCACCCACGTCCCTAAGTGTTCAGAATAGGGCTTGGCGATAGCAGCTTTTCAACATCGTGATGTATAACCAGCCAAACACTGTGATGTTGAAAAGCGAAGTGAGGAACGAGCTGCATTAGGCCCAGTCCCGTGAAGCACTGGGGTGAAACTGCCTCAGCTCCTTGGCAGGAGTATTGGCAATTTCACTCCAGTGAGCCAATGCATTTTGTTCCTCCACACGGGGCACCAGCGGCAGAGGGACTCCCTCTGCCCCCAGTGCCCGGGCACTAAGGGAAGAACAAGCTACATTAGCTCCAGCACCTCGCAGCTTGTTCTTCCCTCGGTTTGAGGACCAGAGCGCGAGGGCAGCCTCACCTGGCGGTGTGTCGTGGGTGAAACCACCACTGCTCTCTCACCGCCAGGTACCCAATTAACTTTTCTGGAGGGTCACACCCTGCCTTTTGTCTTCACTACTGCAAATAAAAACTGGGTGTTTTTTTTTATAGAGAGATCACACATCATTGAAGAAAGCTCCGTACCTGTAGCTTTAAGTAAAGTTTCATGTCACCCCATCGCGGATTATGAGGGTTTTTCTTCAGGATAAATCTTAGCACCGGTTCTCTCTTGTCTAAATCGCAGTCTTTCAGAAGATACTCTTGCTTGGCTTCACTCCTTGTGATGAGTTTATGCTTTTCTTCAGCATCTCTGAAACAAGGTCCCATTCAGTGAAACTAAGACCGTTATTATGTATGAGCTGCTATTTTCTGAGCTGTAAAGCAGTCCGTCAACAATCTGATATGGGAAGGTGCGTTACACAGAGTTAGTCCCCCGGTCCATGAGATCTTTATTGCTTACATTGACTAGAAGCGGTTCCCTTGCTCTGCCAGGAGATGGTCGGGCAGGAACCCAAGACCTTCTGAGAGCAAAGAGTGGTCTCTCTCACTCAGCCATGACCCTTTCCCTTCAGTCCTATGCATAAACACACACAAGTAAATCCTACTTGGGAGGGTGTTCCACAGGGCGGGTGCCACTGCCAAGAAGGCCCTCTGCCTGGTTCCCTGTAGCTTGACTTCTCGCATTGAGGGAACCACCAGAACCCTCTTGGTGCTGGATCTCAGTGTCCAGGCTGAATGATGGGGGTGGAGATGCTCCTTCAGGTATACTGGACTGAGGCTGTTTAGGGCTTTAAAGGTCAGCATTGGATACAAGCCATTATTTCCCCCTTTCTTTATTTGCTATATACCTGCAATTATCGCACGTTGCTAGATCAAAGTGGTTCATGAGGTAGGAATCCATGAATTCTTTACCACATTCTTCACAAATAGTGTAATCAAATTCTAACACAGGCCCTGTTTAAAAAAAGAATAAACAACAACAGGGTGTAAGCTGTTAAAGTGCATTCAAGATAGCAAAAGTATTTTTTTAATTTTAAATTTATTTATTGATATTTATTGATATTTATTCAGAGCTGCACAATGGGTATCCCATTGCAAAGTATCTTTTTATAATGCACTGATATAAAACAGCTACTTAGTCTAAAAAAGAACAAAGGCAGAAAGGAGAAAAGACAAGAAAAAGGAAAACCTGAAGAAAGAAAGAAAGAAAGAAAGAAAGAAAGAAAGAAAGAAAGAAAGAATAAAAGGACTTCTGACTCTCTGTCCTGCAGCTAAATATAGTATTTATGCATGCAGCCTTCATATTCCTTTTAACATTCTTTACATTCCCAGCCCTGCAAGACCAGACTGTTAGATAATTATGAACTGATGCACAATACAGTGGTATCTCGGGTTAAGAACTTAATTTGTTCTGGAGGTCCGTTCTTAAACTGAAACTGTTCTTAACCCGAGGTACCACTTTAGGTAATGGGGCCTCCCGCTGCCGCCACACGATTTCTGTTCTCATCCTGAAGCAAAGTTCTTAACCCGAGGTACTATTTCTGGGTTAACAGAGTCTGTAACCTGAGGCGTCTGTAACCTGAAGCGTCTGTAACCGAAGGTACCACTGAACCACTGTTCCACCACAAGGTACCACTGTTCATCAGCTCTTCTAGAAGAACACATTGCAATGTATGCTTGCACCAGCCTTTCAGACAAATATTTTTATGTCTCTGCAAGCAAGGAATTTCGCTTTTGGTTCAGTTCCCATTTTCCCCTATCATGGCACCTTCCACTAACTACAACAGCAGCCGTTTCCTCACTGCCATATTTACCAGGGAGATGCACAACTTTCTCTGCTGTGTTTTCCTCTTCCTCCTCCTCTTCAAGAAAGAATCCTCCCCCGGTATCGATTATCTTTGGAGGTGCTTTCACTTTGGAACTTCCTGCAGAGACAAACCACAAAAATAAACTTTGCAATCAGTACCTGACACTAATGTAATAAAGTCTATTGGTAGCTGAGGCAGCCATGTCTAACCTTGCTCAAATGTTAAGAAGCAGCCCACAAGCCAAATAAAATAAAATAAAATAAAGGAGTATCTATTGAAATCCAATACATTATTATTGCATTGCTTTAATATCCTATTATATCCTATATTTCATCCAAGGTGGCATCCTTGGTTCTCCCTCTCTCCATATTATCCTGACAACCCTGTGATCAGGCTGAGGGTTGGTCACTGACCCAAGGCCAAGCTTCAAGGCCATTTGGGGATTTGAATCCTGGTCTCCTAGATCAGGATTTCCCAAACTTGGGTCTCCAACTGGTTGTTGGTTTTTTGGACTACAGCTCCCATCATCCATAGCTAGAAGGACCAGTGGTCAGGGATGATGGGAATTGTAGTCCAAAGACCTATCCTAGATCCTAGTCTGACAATAACCACTATGCCACACTGGCTCTCTATACATTTTAGAGATCCCCATTCACTTTTAAGAAGGCGTTGGATCAGATTGCTAGAACTAACGAGGAAGATGGGCCTGAGGTCTCTGAAAAGTCTCCTTTTGGGTTGTCAACATCAAGGATCACCCCAGGTATTTTCTATCCCTGGATCATAACTCCAAAGCCTAGTGGCAACCACCTAAGATTTCTGCTTTGTAGCATTACAGATTGAAGGCTTTCCTTTCTTGCCTGGATGTTTTTAAGGAACACTGCATTAGCCTCCTTCAGGAGCTCACAGACTTCAGCATCACACAGCCACAAAGGAAACCCACAACTTCCCATCATAATGTGCCCTTTACTTTCCTGTATACTTTTGCTAGCCATATGCACAATAGGGCGGTTCATAAAAAACTTTTTTTTGAAAATGCCTGCTCCAAAGGTCTTGTCTTACTACACTAGGGATTATATAGCTAGATCTGAAATTTCAAGAAAATAGCTGTTTACTTGGTCGTTTTCCTACGTCGTGAAGGCTGAAATTTCATTTCAGTGGAGCAGGGTCAAGATATTAACTGATATACATGAAATTTCAGGTTGTTTTTGTTGTTTAGTCGTTTAGTCATGTCCGACTCTTCGTGACCCCATGGACCAGAGCACGCCAGGCACTCCTGTCTTCCACTGCCTCCCGCAGTTTGATCAGACTCATGTTTGTAGCTTCGAGAACACTGTCCAGCCATCTCGTCCTCTGTCGTCCCCTTCTCCTTGTGCCCTCCATCTTTCCCAGCATCAGGGTCTTTTCCAGGGAGTCTTCTCTTCTCATGAGGTGGCCAAAGTATTGGAGCCTCAGCTTCACGATCTGTCCTTCCAGTGAGCACTCAGGGCTGATTTCCTTCAGAATGGATAGGTTTGATCTTCTTGCAGTCCATGGGACTCTCAAGAGTCTCCTCCAGCACCAGAATTCAAAAGCATCAATTCTTCGGCGATCAGCCTTCTTTATGGTCCAGCTCTCACTTCCATACATCACTACTGGGAAAACCATGGCTTTAACTATGCGGACCTTTGTTGGTAAGGTGATGTCTCTGCTTTTTAAGATGCTGTCTAGGTTTGCCATCGCCTTTCTCCCAAGGAGCAGGCATCTTTTAATTTCGTGACTGCTGTCACCATCTGCAGTGATCATGGAGCCCAAGAAAGTAAAATCTCTCACTGCCTCCATTACTTCCCCTTCTATTTGCCAGGAGGTGATGGGACCAATTTCAGGTATAGCTATATAATCCCTAGTGTAGTAAGATAAGACCTTTGGAGCAGGCATTTTTATGAACCGCCCTAAATTGCACAACTGGCTCAGACTACAGAAGCTTCAGAGGGAAGCCCAATGTCGACAAGCTTGAGAATTTGCCCTTTGGCCACAACATCAACCCTGCACTCCAGGGGGGTTGACTAGATGAGCTTTGGGGGTTCCTTCCCCTTCCAAAATTCTAAAATTTCCCTCTTCCCTATCCATACGCCTCTCTTACCAGCTGGAGGCTAACCTGCACAAGCTACCTGGACCTGTCCATCGTGTATTACATTGCAGTGCCAAGCGAACCTTCGCCGGTAGGAGGGTAGGGCCTAGTCGCCAGCCTTGCTTGCCTCAGCATCAGTGCCCGCTGGCGATTCCGCTCTATCTTTGCCCTCATCGCGGCAGAGAGTGCGGGTTTCTCCCCTTCAGGAGCAGAAGGTTCCATGGCCGGATTCACAGACGGAAACCTAGAAAGGTTAAATCGAAATAAGAATGATTTTTCTATCAAAAGTGGTGCTGGAACTCACCATGAACGCCTCCCCTCTTCTTTTTTTTAATTTAAAAAATTTTTAAATTTATACATTTCATTAGTTTTACAGTCAATTTAACATTTCAAAATTTGACTTCCTCCTCTTTCTGCGGTTCCTTAAAGTCATTATTTAATATCTTCTTCATATCCATTCAGCTTGCTCGTTTAATAATCTAAAGTAAATATATACTTTTACAAAACTGAAGGTTATTATATTAATCCTGCTAATTTTCTGTGTTTACAATTTATCTGTAAATATTCAATAAACTATTTCCATTCTTTTATAAAAAGTTCATTATCTTGATTTCTTATTTTTTTCAGTAAGTTTTGCCATTTCTGCATAACCCATAAGCTTTTGTATCCACTCCCTTGTTCTCTTATAATGGCAATGGCGAACACTTGAGAGGTGCCGGAACAGAGTTGCAGCAAGTTCCAGCTGAAAAAAAAGCCCCAATATTAATAATGATAAGAGAAGAGGTGGAAATCATAAAAGCAGCCAAAAGGATTGCTAGCTACCAACCAGGGGAATAGGCAGCAGGTGTTGGTCCTATCATTCCGGACCTCTGGTCCAGCGAGTTAGGGATTCCATGCATCTCCATCTGCCAACTTCATGTGTCTGGTAAAGTCCTCAACACCTCATGTGCCAATAAATTTCTTAGTCTCCAACAATACAGTTCTATGCATAGCTACTCAGAGGCATGACTTCTGAAACTGAATTCAGTGCAGGGTGGATAAAAATCAATGAGGTTTTTTTTAAAAAAAATCATATATTTTAAAAAAATTAAATCTGATATTTTTATTTAAATTGGATTTTTAAAATAAAATGCTTTTGGAGGAAAATATCTTTCTAAAGATAGCTTTCTATTTAAGTTACATTACAGTCTAGGAAATAAGGATATGTTTTAAGTTTTTCACGTGTGATGAAAATCAGTCTAAGTTTTTTTTAAAAAAAAAATGTTTAACCACATCAGTTAACAAACATGGATACATATGCTATAACGTTATTGTATTAGTGAAATAAATTGTTATTAAGGAAACGATTATTTTTTCCTTCCAATAAAGTACAGCAGAAAAGTTGTCCATAGATAAACAGTTAACTTACTAAACCTCACAATAATTTCATAATATATGTATTTCTAATAGTATAACCAAATCAGTCATTTTTGTTATAACTGTAAAAGCTACTCTGAAAAGTTATTGTTCCAAAAATGAAACCTTCATCTGGTTGTAAATATTAAGATTAAACCAGCAGGAATGCCTTTCTGTACAAAATAAAATTATTTCAAATCAAGTCTTACTGACTAGTGATTTAAATGAAGATTTAAATCGTGATTTAAATCGATTTGCTTTAAATCAAATCCACCCTGATTCAGTGGGACTTTCAGGTAGAAGTGGGTGTGAGATTGCACCTTGAAACGAGACCTTTCCTAGCATTTGTTCCATCAGGCAGAAGATCTGAAAGCAAATGCTTGTTTTGCGCTTACCAAACCGGTAGATCATCATTTTATTCGTATAATTCAGGCCATGCTCAAAGCAGCTTACGGCACGGGAAAAAAATTACGCAATTACAAAAGCAAAGCAGTCACAAACAATAAGCAGAACTAATCGAAAAGTCCACAAAATGGAGCAACTGCCACGTAATAAGTAGTTAAAAGAAATAAAGGCACAAAATATTAATATCAAATAAAAGAATGAGTTAAAAAATAAAATAAAATAAAAGCATGAGATTTTTAATTTTTTTTAAAAAAGATGCAAAATATGAATAACAGCAGAAACAACCACAAAACCCAAGAAACAATACTCCAGCCCCGATCAAGCCACAGGGGAAAGGCGGACTTGCCTCTGCCAGCCGCTTTCAGCCCTTCTGCAAAAGTGAGAAGCGCCCAAAACATCAATAGGACCCGGAAAAAGGAACCTTACCTGCCCACACAAGGCTTGGCTTCTTGAAGCCGTGTGCGCATGCTCCTGGAGGGAAGCCGCCCCTTTAGAAGCGCTCGGCTACTTCCGTGACTGTAGAAGTACGAAAGTTTAGAGGGGGCCGTGCATAGAGACGATACTTCTTCGTTCCTACTCAGAGGCCTGTTTTGTGCGTGGTTTTTTTAAAAAAATGTACTTCGAGGCAGAAATGAGAGCATAGCTGTCAACTTACAGATTTGAAAATAAGGAACCAGCAGCCTCGAAAATAAAGGATCAGCAGCCAAAATAAGGGATTTTGGCTTAGCTTTTACAGAAATCTGCCACTGATGGAGCCATGCTACTTTGGCAGCCACTGACTGTGTTTTGCAGGGGGTTGGACTAGATGATCCTAAGGGTCTACAACTCCCACCAAAGAAGAGGGGCAGACAAAACTGAGATGGCAAAGCTTCCAGGCAGAATCAGAAACCAGGAAGAGGACCTCTTTAATAAAGAATGGGGAAAGTTTATAATTTAGTTGAAAAGCTATTGCAAAGAGTTACATACATTGGTAGGATTGACAGAAAACTTGTAGTAAAAATTTGAACTATGGATGACAAATGATTTATAAAAATAGAGTTAGGAAAGGGATGCAGAGGGGGAAATCACTACATTAAGATTGGTTGGAGGGGATGCTAAGCAGCATGTCGGGGCTGCGGTTGTCCTGGTGCGAGGAGTTCCATCGGCCCTTCCCCGCCTGAGAGAGAGAGAGAGAGAGAGGGAGAGGGACTCTCGCCCACGCCGCCCGTCAGCCCGGCATGAGGCGGTTGCGGTGCAGCAGCGGCTTCCAGTCTTCCAACCTTTGCTTTGTCATTTCCACGTTTCTTTTTCTTTCCTTGGTTTTTCAAATTTTATTTATACTTTTCAAGTTTATACACTTCACTAGTTTTATACATTTCACTAATTTTACAGTCATTTTAACATTTCAAAACTTGACTTCCTTCCCCCTCTTTCTGTGTCTCCTTAAATTTATATTTAATATGCTCTGCATATCCAAATTAACTTAATTTGCTCATTTATTCATCTACTTTAAATATATACTCTTAGAAAACTGCAGGTTATTACAACAATCCTGCCAATGATCTAACCTGTTTACAAATTATCTATAAATATTCAATAAACCATTTCCATCATTTCCACATTTCTTAAGCGCTAATGTCAATTTAATTGATTCCACCTGCTCCCATAAGCAACAAACCAATTCTGTTGTACTTAAGTTTGCACTCCTCTTTCCAGGCCTTTGCAAATAAAATCCTAGCTAATGCTGGTATATATAATACCTGTGTGCGAATCTCTTCTTTTGTTATCACTTGGTAATTTGCGTTATTAAAACACAGCATAACAGGAAATAAGGTAGGTAGCCGTGTTGGTCTGACGCAGTCAAAATATATATAAAAATAAAAAATTGTCCAGTAGCACCTTAGAGATCAACTAAGTTTGTTCTTGGTATAAGCTATTGTGTGCATGCACACTTCTTCAGATAACAGGAAAGTTTGTCACCATGTCCTCCTCAAACCTACTTTCTTCCTTGACATTTCTTCTAATGATCATTTCATGATCAAATCTTGCAAGGAAGGTAAAACAAATGTGCAGCACTCATGACAACAGACAGCAGAGTGCGCTAAAAGCGTTCTGGATTTGTACATCAGTTATCATACAAATGTAGAATTGATGGTATAATAGCCTTAAACTGCAGCCCTGTGCCCATTTAGTTGGGAGTAAGTTTCACTGAGTTCAGGAGTAAAATTGGTGCTGGATTGGACAGCAATTGTATTTAGGATTGAGGTTTATTGTTTGTTCTTGTTTGACCTGACGTGAGGAGAGAGGAAATACATTGTTTGACTAAACTGGAAGTTGAGAGTACTGAATTCAAAAGATCCAAACAGAGGGATTCAAATGCAATGGGTCATAAGATCAGTTCAGTATTCTAATACATGAATGCTTGTAATCAGACAATGTTACTCATATACCTTAATGGTGATCATATACTAACCAGCAGTTCAATGTGAACTAAAATAATCCAGATTTTTAATGAAAACTCATTTATCCCATTCAACATAATGGCATTGCTTTCTGGCTTCCAGAAAGGTAATTTGGAAATTAGTCTAATTGATGTCAATGGAACATGTTTTCAACTACAGTTTTTGGGTTCAGAGTGCAAATTGCCTTAAAAGTCCCAGCATCACCAACATGTGGATTAAGTTATTTTGGAATTAATTACATAATTACATAATGTGTCATGTTTTTATATACATTGGAAGCCACCCAGAGTGGCTGGGGCAACCTAGTCAGATGGGCGGGGTACTACTACTCCTACTCCTACTTGTACTACTACTAATAATAATAATAACTTGGCCTGCCATACAGGGTTTCAGTAATTATTCGTCAGATTTTGTGTGCCATTTGCACACAGAAAACATTTTAAAATTTCTGTGAAAGGGGGGGGGAGGTGATTTTTTTTTTTAATTAATAACAACAGCAGTTCAGAACCAGCAACTAGCAGAATTTTGAGTGGTTCTGCTCATCAGAGTTATACAGCATGGATTCTGCAGGATCTGTTTATACAAGATATTACCAGAAAGTTCAGTGAATAGTCACAGAAATCGGACAGCAAGAAATATTCGAACATACAATTGACATCAGAAACCCACGAAATGCTCACAATTGTGTATAGAGATGAAGCTGTAACTCGAAAGACAGTCAAAACAAAAAATTTTTTTCCTTCCAGTAGCACCTTAAAGACCAACTAAGTTAGTTCTTGGTATGAGCTATCGTGTGCATGCACACTTCTTCAGATACACTGAAACAGAAGTTGCCAGATTCTGTTTCAGTGTATCTGAAGAAGTGTGCATGCACACGAAAGCTCATACCAAGAACTAACTTAGTTGGTCTTTAAGGTGTTACTGGAAGAAAAAAAAATTTTTTTTTTACTATGGCAGACCAACACGGCTACCTATCTGTAACTCAAAGACAGTGTATGAGTGGTTTAAGTGTTTCCGTGAAGGGGGGCAAACCATTGAAGATGACCCTCAATCTGGCAGACCGTTGATGAGCAGAATGGCGGCAAATGACAACAGAATTCGTGAGTTATTGATGCGGGATCGGCGTTTGTCTATCTGAAGGATGGCGGAAGAATTGCATATTCCACGTGAAATTGTTGCTGAGGTTACTGAGTTGGCCCACCCTCCATATTCTCCCAATCTGGCCCCACCAGGATTTCTTTCTTTTCCAAAACTGAAATCTGCACTGAAAGGGCACAGATTTTCCAACATTTCACACATCCAAGCTGCTGCTGTGATGAGGGAACTGAAAGCAGTACGAAAAGAGGACTTTTCCAGAAGTTTTCAACAGTTCTACGCACATTGTCAATGGTGCATTGTATCAGAGGGGGCCTACTTTGAAGACTTTGAAGATATGTGTGTTCAAATATTTCTCGCTGTCCAATTTCTGTGACCATTCACCGAACATTCCGGTCACACCTTGTATGCTCTTGAGCCCAATTCATTGTTAACTTACAAAGCCCTAAGTGACTTAGGACCCAAATACTTGAAATAGCATCTCTTCCTATAGCAGCCTGCCCACATATATAAAGATCTGCAGGGGAAGCCCTTCTTGATGTCCTGCCAGTGCGTGAAGACATGAGATAGGGCTTTCTCTGTGGTGGCACCTAATTTATCAAACTCCTTGCCCTTGGAGGTACAACTGGGACCACTGTCAATTTGGTCCCAGTTGAAGCCATACCTTTTCACCTGGGATTTTGGAAAAAGTCGATTTGACCTGGCCAGCTATAGATTGATAGAGGTCTGTTTTCTGGTATTGCTAAGATGACTTACTTTTAGTTATTGCTTTCATGTTATTTTATGGAAAGTTATTGTTTTAAGGCTGGTGCCTCTGCAGCAAACTGCCCTGTGATCACAGTTGACGAAGGATGGCTTAGAAATTGAATTAATAAGATAAATAAACGGTGCCTATTCCAATATATTTTGGCTTTGCTTGCCACCTGGTGGGACGGCTCATTTTGTAGTCTTTCTGCTGTCTTTCTGCTTCATTTATCATCTCCCACCTATTGTCTGTGAACTTGGCTGATAGATGGGCAATTAAGGAAGCACAGTCAAGTGTTGAAAGCTCCTGCCCCAGAACTGAAAAGCCGAGGTATGCGAGTAAAACTGAAGTGTAAATATTCAAGGGCAAAAAAACTGGCACTCTTCCCTGACAGGCAACCTTAATGCAAGTTTGTTATTTTTGTTATTATCACAGGAGACGACAGGAGGACATGGCAGGATGTGAGCATGCCTTGTGTCTTTTTTTTTTAAAAGAAAAAAACACCACTGTGTGGCTTGTCATTATTATTACTGTTATTCAACAGGGTTTTACATCCCAGCGTAATCACTTTCCAGTAGATCAGGGGAGGTGCTTCAACATCTCTGGACAAGAAAGTGGCAGGAGGTTGAGTCAGGTAAAAGCTGGGATTCACTTGTGCTGTTCCCTCCCTCTCCATCACACACATGAACCCTCGCGTCAGTGCTTGCTGTTCTGCCACCAAAGTACTCAGCACGCTCTCGTTGTCAGCTGGTAATCCGGGAAATAAGAAAGCTGTGATTTTCTAGTCGAATCACTGCTGCCAAAGATTGCCTTTCAGTCTCCCTAGACCAAAACTCTTTGGGCATTGTGACAAAATGCCACACAGGTACTGAAATGCAGGCATCCCAGCATTTTAACTGCTAAAAAAAAACAAAACAGCAACTCCACTCCATGCTTTATCTATACCCCAAGGTCTAGGAGCTGACATCCACAGGATCTTGGCCTTCTCCCTAACATGATGTGTGAGTAGACCAGGCACACATCCGCAGCGGGAGGTTTAGTGTTATTGTTTTTTGGCAAGAGAGATCATTCAGACCTTTGGTCCCCTCTTGCAGTTGGCCGTGGTACAGTCCAGCAGAGACACCCAGGCCGATGGAACACAGCAACTCTTCGCAAGATCAGGACCAAGGGCATAAGCCATTCCTCTCTGTTCCAGGCTTTATTTCAATTCTCTCAATTCCAGGCTTTATTTCTCAGAGTATTCTGTATGAATGAAATCTTTAGATTTCCAAATGAGCTTTTACTTTAAGCTCATTTCTTTTGGAAATCACATATGTATACCACAATGGCAGTTCCATGTGGGAATGTTCAGGGTTGCAGGAGAGGGTATATTATTTATTAATATCCTTCCTAAGTTCCTTTACTTAGCAGAGTGCATTCCCCTTTACACAGCAGAAAACTAGTTGCAAATTCGTGTGAGTTTCTTAAGACAATATGCAATTCAGTCTGGCTTGTCCAGATTGAATTGGGTTCTAATATTTTCCTGGCCCAGCCACTAGTCACATGCAAGCAAGGCTGCTCCAGGCCAGGAGGAACAGGCAGTTTTAACTGGCTGGACCAAACATTCCCTTGCATGTCCACTCTAGCAAAACAAGGAATGTTGTATTTGACAGCTCCCAGTGGATTACATCCCACATTCCAAAAGGAAACTTTTGGAAGGTAGCAGAAGCTTTTCTTTCTTTCTTTCTTTCTTTCTTTCTTTCTTTCTTTCTTTCTTT
>JAXCMG010000032.1:7259996-7282068 GCA_034642415.1 Podarcis siculus | reverse complement strand
TTTCTTTCTTTCTTTCTTTCTTTCTTTCTTTCTTTCTTTCTTTCTTTCTTTCTTTCTTTCTTTCTTTCTTTCTCCTTTCCTGAGGAACTGATCAAGTTAGAACACAAGTTTTCAGAGAGCCAGTGTGGTGTAGTGGTTAAGAGCTGTAGTCTCGTAATCTGGGGAACCGGATTCGCCTCTCCGCTCCTCCCCATAAGGCTGCTGGGTGACCTTGGGCCAGTCACACTTCTCTGAAGTCTCTCAGCCCCACTCACCTCACAGAGTGTTTGCTGTGGGGGAGGAAGGGAAAGGAGAATGTTAGCCGCTTTGAGACTCCTTAGGGTTGTGATAAAGTGGGATATCAAATCCAAACTCCTCCTCCTCCTCCTCCTCCTCCTCTTCTTTTTCTTCTTCTTCTTCTTGTGAGTTGGGATGTGGTCTACAGTGAAACATGTCAACTGCATCACCTCCCATTCCTTTTCTTTAGGGTGTTCTTAAAGAAAGAAAAGTTGGGGAGAGACAAGCAAATGCAGTGGCAAAAATCTTAAAAGCGGGTACTGTGTACAGGTTTTGATTAAAGACAGGCCCCAAGTCTGAATAAGCTAAAGACTATTCGTAGAATCATAGTTGGAAGGGACCCTGAACATCATCTAGTTCAACCCCCTGCAATGCGGGAATATGCACTTGGATTGAACCTACAACCTTGGCATTATCAGCACCATGTTCTAACCAACTCAGCTATCCATCAGCACAGAGCTATCCTGCTGCTCTTTGCAAGGGACGAGGAATTTCTGCTGCTCCAGATGTTGCTGTACTACAACTGGAGGACGAGAGATTTCTGCATCCTTGCTCTTAGCAGACAGGAATACACTTATTCCTTTAATTAGTACAAACATAAAATTAGGGGATAGCAATGCAGTGGTATCAACAGAACAGCGGATCAACAGAACCACGTTAATAATGTATGGGCTAAGCCAATAAGACCAGGAGGGGAGGTCTTACAGAAGCTGAGAAAAGCGACAGGCCATATTATCTGCTAACATATTTTGGGCATCTACAACATATCAACACTGTCATGTGCAAAACACTGACTAGCATTTTGTGGATTTGCTGAAGTGTGGCCTTTGTTTGCAATTCTGAAGAGTACAGCTGTGGCCTAACTTCAGAAAATAAATTAGTAGCTGGCTAATCTTACCCCATTCATGTACTCCTTGGAAAAATGCCCCTCCCCTAATTTTGATGTAGGGTTTTGGTGGTTTTTTTTTTTTTTTTGTCAACAGCATGAATAAGCAGAAAACTGAACTTTGCCACCAGTACAGGAATCTATTGTTTTATGAATGACAGATTGAAAGGAACATGAAAAAACAGCAGCCCAGAGGCTGTCAGTTGTGTGAAAGCATTCCTCCGTTTGACTCTGGGTGGTCCTCTCAGAGACTGCCATGATTTCAACGCACTTCATCACAAAAGAGGGTGCAGCATGTGTGTACAAAAGGAGAAACATTTAATTACATGACTTTGAAAAGCCAGGTTATTGACTACATGATTGGTCTGCAAGTTGTATGCATTTGACTGCAGAACTTTTATTTTAAACAAAATCAATTCAGTACATGTGGAAAACAAAAGAGCATGATCGCAATAATTATATCAGTGAAGTGACTAATAACTTGACAGGCTGTGTTTACTTTACCCTGTTCGTCCTGGCACTTGCTCATCTCTTGTTATACTTAACTCTTCCAATCCTATACTGCTCAGTAATTTGTCTTTTAATTTGTCTTCTATTATCTTTTCCTTCCTTCCTCTACCCCTTTTTTGTCCTCCATTATTGAAATGTAGAATGCAAGCTTCTGGGGGCAGATAATTTCCCCCCTTTTCCTTAAATGCTACTTATGATACAATATAAAGGTAAAGGTAAAGGTACCCCTGCCCGTACGGGCCAGTCTTGCCAGACTCTGGGGTTGGTGCGCCCATCTCACTCAAGAGGCCGGGGGCCAGCGCTGTCCGGAGACACTTCCGGGTCACGTGGCCAGCGTGACATCGCTGCTCTGGCGAGCCAGAGCCGCACACGGAAACGCCGTTTACCTTCCCGCTAGAAAGCGGTCCCTATTTATCTACTTGCACCCGGGGGTGCTTTCGAACTGCTAGGTTGGCAGGCGCTGGGACCGAGGAACGGGAGCGCACCCCGCCGCGGGGATTCGAACCGCCAACCTTTCGATCGGCAAGCCCTAGGCGCTGAGGCTTTTACCCACAGCGCCACCCGCATCCCTATGATACAATATAAGCAACAACAATTTTAAAGCATTTTCCCCAAATGACAGAAGCATCACTTCTTTTCTGGATTCGCTTCACTTTACTCTGACACCAAAAGAGATCCGTGCATGTATTTTCCAAATCTCACAGCAAAATGCTACCGTCTGCAACAGAAATCCAGTGGAGCCTCGGTTTTCTAATGTAATTCGTTCTGGAAGACCGTTCGAGTTCTGAAACATTCAAAAACCAAAAACTCAATAGCCAACAGCTAGGCTTGCACTCAACAGAAACTGCTTGGCATGTTCGACTTCTGAGGCGTGTTTGAAAACCAGCGCATTTAGTTCTGGGTTTATAGCGTTCGAAAACCAAAATGTTCATCAACGGATCAACATTCGAAAGCCAAGGTACCATTTTAGCCCAATTCCTATATTCTCCCAGTGCCTTGCTCTTCCCTTTGCTTGATAGTCAAGGGGATTTTTTAAAACGACAACACTCATGCTTTCATTTTATATTTCTGTAACATCAAAAATAATTTAAATTAAAAACACAGAGTACAATTATGACTGTCGACCATTCAAAATGAAGTTGTTTCAATTACAGATTTTGCTACGTTTTCTTGGTTTCTGACTTTCTCTTTAGGAAGGACATTTTAGGTGTTACTTTCAGTCAGTACTCTCCATAGCTTGACATGAGATGCTGGAGACAGTTCTTGTTAACAGACTTCAAAAACAGCAAAACTGTCACATCCGGCCTCTGTTGTATTGCTGCAGAGTCTGCATCCCATATTACCGGTATCTCAAACCAGCCATGCCAAGAAAACCTGAGCATGCTGCTGCCATGAGAAGATACAACACTAATAATAATAATAATAATAATAATAATTTATTATTTATACCCCGCCCATCTGGCTGGGTTTCCCCAGCCACTTTGGGCGGCTTCCAACAAAACACTAAAATACAATAACCTATTAAACATTAAAAGCTTCCCTAAATAGGGCTGCCTTTAGATGTCTTCTAAAAGTTTGGTAGTTCTCTTTGACATCTGGTGGGAGGGCGTTCCACAGGGCGGGAAGGCCCTCGGCGCTGGACCTCAGTGTCCGGGCAGAACGATGGAGGTGGAGACACTCCTTCAGGTATACTGGACGGAGGCCGTTTAGGGCTTTAAAGGTCAGCACCAACACTTTGAATTGTGCTCGGAAACGTACTGGGAGCCAGTGTAGGTCTTTCAAGACCGGTGTTATGTGGTCTCTGCAGCCGCTCCCAGTCACAAGTCTAGCTGCTGCATTCTGGATTAATTGTAGTTTCTAGGTCACCTTCAAAGGTAGCCCCACATAGAACGCATTGCAGTAGTCCAAGCGAGAGATAAACAGAGCATGCACCACTCTGGCGAGACAGTCTGTGGGCAGGTAGGGTCTCAGCCTGCGAACCAGGTGGAGCTGATAAACAGCTGCCCTGGACACAGAATTGACCTGTGGCTCCATGGACAGCTGTGAGTCCAGAATGACTCCCAGGCTGCGCACCTGGTCCTTCAGGGGCACAATTACCCCATTCAGGACCAGGGAGTCTTCCACACCTGCCCGCTTCCTGTCCCCCAAAAACAGTACTGTCTTGTCAGGATTCAACCTCAATCTGTTAACCACCATCCATCCTCCAACCACCTCCAGACACTCAGACAGTCTATGTGAACAATCTTGACTTCCTTAAGCCTTCCCATCGATAACAAAACAGCATGGTTAGGGACTCCACTTTCGTGAGTGTCGCCTCAGAGATTGTTTTAGTGTCCATCTGCTGTAGCATGAGCTACACTTCTTCCCTCTCTCCTGTGGAATAATGTCACTGCCCCAGTATTAGCAGAGGAAAAGGGGAGCGGGTGGCGTTGTGGTCTAAACCACTGAGCCTCTTGGGCTTGCCGATCAGAAGGTTGGCGGTTCGAATCCGCGCGATGGAGTGAGAGCCTGTTGCTTTGTCCCAGCTCCTGCCAACCTAGCAATTTGAAAGCACACCAGTGCAAGTAGATAAATAGGTGCCACTGTGGCGGGAAGGTAAATGGTGTTTCCATGTGCTCTGGTTTCCATCACGGTGTTCTGTTGCCCCAGAAGCAGTTTAGTCATGCTGGCCACATGACCCAGAAAGCTGTCTGTGAGCAAACACTGGGTCCCTCGGCCTGAAAGTGAGATGAGCGTTGCAATCCCATAGTTGCCTTTGACTGGACTTAACTGTCCAGGGGTCCTTTACCTTTTTTTTACCTATTAGCAGAGGGAAACAGATTGATGCTGCATTTGATGATCTGAAAAAGTTGGCATAACCTCCAACATTTCTCTGGTGAAAACAGGGACATCCTTTTTAACAACAACAACAACAACAACAACAATGTATTATTTATACCTCACTCTGGGCAGCTTCCAACATCTATAAGAGCATAATAAAACATTAAACATTAAAAAAATCCCTCTACAGGGCTGCCTTCAGATGTCTTCTAAAGGTTGCATAGTTACTTATCTCCTTGGCTCGGGGGTCGCATAATTCCATAGCCCCAACATTTTTTCTGATGAAAATAGGGATGTCCTAAGGAAAACCAACCTAGCAGTTCGAAAGGACCCCCGGGTGCAAGTAGATAAATAGGGACCGCTTACTAGCGGGAAGGTAAACGGTGTTCCGTGTGCTGCGCTGGCTCGCCAGATGCAGCTTTGTCACGCTGGCCGCGTGACCCGGAAGTGTCTCCGGACAGCGCTGGCCCCCGGCCTCTTAAGCGAGATGGGCGCACAACCCTAGAGTCGGACACGACTGGCCCGTACGGGGAGGGGTACCTTTACCTTTACCTTTAAGGAAAGCCAGGACATTCTGGGATCAAATCAGAAACTGGGATGGCTTCTGTAAATCCGGGGCTGTCCCTGGAAAATAGGGACACTTAGAGGGTCTGTGATAGTCTTTACTTGGACTTTGTAGTTTTAATGCATGTGCTCATTCTACGTGCCTATTTTATAGTTTTGTTTTTCATCTTTTAAATTTTGCCCATTGTTATCTCTGTTTTTTATCTACCTTATAAAATGAAATAATAATAATAATAATAAAAACCTGCTGCACAAGGCCTCTCCATTCTGATGGGCATGTTCACTGTGGGCGCATTCAAAACAAGGATTCCGTTTTTCAAGGCCCACTTCAGTCCTTCTCACAGTCGACTAATGTGCCCCAGAGCAAAGTTTGGGAATCACTGTGTGACATTAATCTGCCCGTCTGTTTCAAGTCATTTGTGAGTCTTTGCAGCTGGATCAAGTGAAAGCCCAGAAATAATAAGCCGCTTGCCTTGGCTGTAAAGCAAGAGCTGCGCTTGGAGCCAGCCTAATTTTGATAATGCATCCCTAACCCATCTCAGACCCTGATCCAACATGACTCTTCCAGTGAAAGAATAAGGAATGCTAGAACCTACAATAAAAAAACAACAACAACCAGGAGGAGGAGTAAAGGAACCTGTCTATCTATTTATGTCATGTGGAGCTTAATAAGCAAATGGAACGATAGATCTGACTAAAGCCAGATCAGAGGACATGATATATTCTGAATTAACTGCTAATGACAGCAGAAGCTGTTCCTGTTCCCCTCTGTGTGGCTTTCAAACCAGAGGCAAGGAAAAGCAACCCTAGAAGTTCAGTGTCAACCTTTTATGGAGGACTTGAATAGAAAATATTGTCTATTACTATTGTGTTACTGTTGTGAGGCCTTCCTGTTTCAACCATTATCTCATACCCTCCGACATTTCTCTGTTGAAAATAAGGACGTCAATAATAATAATAATAATAATAATAATAATAATAAAGGTGCCTCACCCATCTGACTGTGTTGCTCCATTACCCCAGCCGCTCTGGGTGGCTTCCAACATATATAAAAACATAATAAACATTAAAAAACACCTTTCCTATACAGGGCTGTCTTCTAAAGGTTGTACAGTGGTGCCTCGGGTTACATACACTTCAGGTTACAGACTCCGCTAACCCAGAAATAGTACCTCGGGTTAAGAACTTTGCTTCAGGATGAGAACAGAAATCGGCCCCATTAGCTAAAGTGGTGCTTCAGGTTAAGAACAGTTTCAGGTTAAGAACGGACCTCCAGAACGAATTAAGTACTTAACCCGAGGTACCACTGTATAGTTACTTATCTCTTTGGCTTGGGGGGCACATAACTCCGTACCCTCCAACATTTCTCCACTGAAAATAGGGACATCCTAAGGGAAAGCAGGGTATTCCGGGATAAAATCAGAAATTGAGGCAGCTTCTGTAAATCCAAGATTGTCCCTGGAGAATAGGGACATTTGGAGGGTCTGCTACATGATCAACATCCCAAAACAATCAGACTTAGCACCCATACAGATCCTCCTCTACCCCTCGCTACAAATTTCAGAGGAGAAACAGCATATGTTTGTGTATTATCCTCTGGGAGGCTAATAGCACCTTTGGGTGGGGAAATTTGAGTCCGGGAATATGTACAGAAAAGAGAGTTCACCTTCTCCTCTTTGCAAAATGAGCATCTTATGCAAAATGGTGCCCATTTTTGTGGTATGTCAACCATACACCCCGGATTCACAAATTGTTATAAGATTTTGCTGAACTACAAAGTGAAAATAACAGCAGCTTGAGGGTTTTGTGACTCTCTTCTCCACAGATGGTCAATATTCCCATGCCAGCTGAGGCTTATGGGAACTGAAGGTCAATAACAAAGGAAGGGGCACCATTTTGGCTTTGCCTCAGGTGCCGTGCATCCTAACTACAATGGTTGTGTTGGATTGTTTTCATTCATTTTTCCAGGCTACAATGGAAGAGAATACATAAAAATAAATATATTAAAAATTAGCATACTACTACTACTAATTTATTATTTATACCCCGCCCATCTGGCTAGGTTTCCCCAGCCACTCTGGGCAGCTTCCAACAAAATATTAAAATACAATAGTTTATTAAACGTTAAAAGCTTCCCTAAACAGGGCTGCCTTCAGATGTTTTCTAAAAGTCCGATAGTTGTTTATTTCTTTGACATCTGGCAGGAGGGCGTTCTACAGGGCGGGTGCCACTACTGAGAAGGCCCTCTGCCTGGTTCCCTGTAACTTAGCTTCTTGCAGTGAGGGAACCACCAGAAGGCCCTCAGCGCTGGATCTCAGTGTCTGGGCAGAATGATGTGGGTGGAGAGGCTC
Source organism: Podarcis siculus (assembly GCA_034642415.1). Lineage (NCBI taxonomy): Eukaryota > Metazoa > Chordata > Lepidosauria > Squamata > Lacertidae > Podarcis > Podarcis siculus. The sequence continues at coordinate 7,274,661 of JAXCMG010000032.1, read as the reverse complement.
CTTCAGGTATACTGGACCGAGGCTGTTTAGGGCTTTAAAGGTCAACACCAACACTTTCAATTGTGCTCAGAAACGTACTGGGAGCCAATGTAGGTCTTTCAAGACCGGTGTTATATGGTCTTGGCAGCCACTCCCAGTCACCAGTCTAGCTGCCACATTCTGGATTAGTTGTAGTTTCCAGATCACCTTCAAAGGCAGCCCCATATAGAGTGCATTGCAGTAGTCCAAGCTGGAGATAACCAGAGCATGCACCACTCTGGTGAGACAGTCTGTGGGCAGGTAGGGTCTCAGCCTGTGTACCAGATGGAGCTGGTAGACAGCCGCCCTGGACACAGAATTGACCTGCGCCCCCATGGACAGCTGTGAGTCCAAAATGACTCCCAGGCTGCACACCTGGTCCTTCAGAGGCACAGTTACCCCATTCAGGACCAGGGAGTCCTCCAGCATAATTTAACATGCAAAGGGAGGCAACCTTCCTGATCTTCAGAGCCCAGAACGCAATGAGTCATAACTCTAGAAGCCAGTGTTATACCACCCAGGACGTTAGGCAAAGTGAAGTGCACATCCTTTGGCCAAAAGAAAAAGAAAAAAGTTTCCTTTTGTGTTACACAGTGAAAATGCATTGCTGTGAATGAGACATAACAAGCCCTCTGTTGGCTTGGCCCAGAGACCCATCAAATCCACGATTCTTTCCCCAGTTGTGGGCCCGCTGGATATTTTTGCAAAGCTTAAACACCAGGCTGGATGGAAACATCCGCTGTTACTTCAAGGTATACTGCCTGTGAATATGGGACCTCCATTTGACTCTCCAAGCCTCCATGAATTGGTCCGATTCAGTTTTGATGCTATCTAAGCCAGTGTTTCCCAACCTTTTTTGGGCAAAGGCACACTTGTTTCATGAAAAAAATCTCGAGGCACACCACCATTACAGCCCCGTGACGTCAGCGCGCAGCGTCACGCCGGGAGGGACGCACGAAAGTGTAAGTTTCAATTTTCCCCCTCCCCCTTGCCTTCCTTCTGTGCCAACCGCCAAAAAGCCAAGAAAAAAGCCAAGACTTTAGGGCAGCAGGTCGACACGGAAGAAGCTCCTACCTAAGGACAGGTGCGACGGCCGTGTCCTCTTCTGCCACACTTAGCAGCCCTGCCTCACGGTCGTGACTCCCACCCTGATTTCTCCCCGCAGGTCGAGCGGCACAGGCAGCCCAATGTGTCCAGCCCAGACACAAGCCCCGCTTCCCCACTCTAGATCCTGAATGCGACCAAGTGCTCTCGACTTCCGAGCAGGGTGGGAAAGAGGACTCGCATCTGGTAGCCTCCGGGCTCCTCGCCTGCTCGAGGGATGGCATTGCAGGCAAGCTGCCGGCCGTCGCCGTCGCCATCGCCGCCCCCTCATGCGAGTGGACCTGCCTGGAGTGGTGGGCCAGGGGAGGCTCGCTCTCTGTGGGGATGTGGCCTGCACGCGCGGCCCCGCTTCCTCCTGCCCAGGGCTGAGCTCCTTACCCACGATCTCGGTCTCGCGCACGCGGATCCCACTTATTCCGAAGCTCGTGCCACTAGCCGGGGCTCTCACACCGTGCCAGGGCGAGGCGGCGCAGCCCACTGACGTCATCGCGGCTCGCCGCCGCCCTCGACTTCCCTGTTCCCTCCCCTCCCTCGGGTCGCCGTGGTTACCGAGGACTGCAAGCTGCTCGGGCGAGCGTGGGGCATTAAGTGGGAGAAGGAAAATTAAAATTAAAACTCGCCTGAAGGCCGCCTCTCCAGATATCTTTCGAATTTTTTAATTTTTCCCGCGGCACACCAGGCAACGTCTCGCGGCACACTAGTGTGCCGCGGAACACCGGTTGGGAAACACTGATCTAAGCGAATAGCTTCCATTATCCCTTGTGGCCGTGAAATCTGTAATTATGAGTTGTCTGGAGAACTGCTTTCTTTTTGCTCTCTCTTTTATCTGAACCTAGTGCTGACACATTTAATTAGGTGGTCCCAACTCTGTGTACTATGGGTAAGGGAGAAATGTGTCTGCTCTTTCTGCATCATTCAAGATTTTGAACACTGCCCTACCTTTCCCCCCTTACTGTGCAATCCTAGATACAGTGGCACCTTGTTTCTCAAACACCTTGGTACTCAAACAACTTGAAACTCAAACACTGCAAAACCAGAAGTAAGTGTTCCGGTTTGCAAACTTTTTTCAGAAGCTGAATATGCTCCATTTTGAGTGTTACGCTGAGGTCTGTCTGTTTTTGCTATTTATTTTGTGTTTTTGTTTTTACGGCTCTTTTTGTTTTGTTTTTGTGACTGTGTGGAACCCAGTTCAGCTCCTGACTGATTGTGTGACTGCAGTACATTGTTTATTGCTTTTGTTTTATGGATCAATAGTAAAATTCATGTTAAATTGCTGTTTTGGGGGTTGTTTTTAAAAGTCTGGATTAATCCATTTTGCATTACTTTCTGTGGGAAAGCACACCTCGGTTTTGGAACGCTTTGGTTTTGGAACGGACTTCCAGAACGGATTAAGTTTGAGAACCAAGGTGCCACTGTATAGATATAGATAGAGAAATCTTATCAAAAGCAAACTTCATTGAGTTCAATGGGGCTGGTATAAGATTGCCACGTTAGTCAACTGTTTTTCTAAATTAAAAAGTTCCAAGTGTTTTAGGCATCCTCCCGTGTGTGTGTGTGTGTGTGTGTGTGTGTGTGAGAGAGAGAGAGAGAGAGAGAGACAGAGAGAGATGCATTCCAGTGCCTTTATAGTTATAATTACCGGTAACCTTTCTGGTGCCTTTTCCAGCTTTTTTAGGTGGGTAGCCATATCTGAACCCACTATCCTAAAGGTGACTGAATTATAGCTTTAAAGCAGGACTGGCACATGTTCCATATCTGGCCTCCAAAGTCATTTTTAGAAGCCTCTATTCCTTACACACAATTGGTTGCTATGTCTGGGTATCTTTATTTTATTTTGACCCCCCCCACACACAATTCCGCCCCCCCCCCACAAACAAACAAAACATCAAGCTAGAAGCAATCACAGCCACAAAGGCAGGAAGAATAAAATTGCATGCTAGAAAAATAATAACCACCCTAATCACAGAAAGCTTAAAAAAGAACGAGTGGTACAAAATATATTCCATAGTGCAATGCAAGGTTAATGTTGGTACCAAACACACCAGATAATCATGAATGTTGCCAAATAAACTCCTATTTAGTGGGAATGTGCCAGCCATGAGATTGGTCATATAAGTCACAAACAGCCCCCAAGTGAAAGCAAAGTCAAAGGGGCATTTTTATTTTAATGTTGTGGTTGTTGCAAAGCAGCAGGTGGCGCTGATCAGGCCCACAGCTTCTGCTGCTTGTGAGCTGAGAGGCTTTAAGGCTGGCAGACGATGGGAATACAAATGCCCCCCTCTCATCTCTTCATCATCTGATCAGTCTGTAAAGCAGCCTTTGTCAACCAGGGCTGGCAGGAGGCTGATGGGAGCTATGGTCCGAAACATCTGGAGGGTACTGGGTTGGTGACTGCGGCAAAGCAGGTGACAAAAGGGTGGGGTGTGCAACTTGGCAACCGCAAAAGAAGACTACACATGCACCCAGCACCAGCCCCTGATGCCGCAGTGTCAGGAGTGAGCCAGCAACATAGCTGTCAACCGTCCCTTATTTGGCGGGAAAGTCCCTTATCCCAGCGCCGTGTCCCACTGTTGTCCCTTATTGATGATGTCCCTTAAATTTCCCGGGTTTCAAAGGAAGCAGCTCCTCTCCCTCCCTCCCTGCCGGCCAGGGAGGAGGGAGGCTCCAGCTGTGTTGCTTGGCTGAGTTGCTCACCCAATAAGGAGTCTAAGAACGACTGGGGGGTGGAGCTTGCATGCCTTGTGCCAATCAAATCGGCCGCGTTGCCTGGGGACTCGCCTTTGCTCAGCGCTTCCCAGCGGAGAGGTGATGTGGTTTTCCTTGCTGCATCCCCTTTGCCAGGTTGCTGCACTGTGGGAACCACCACTTGAGGCTTCGTTTGGCTACTGGCTGGGCTTTCTGCCTTTGGCTCGGAGGGGCTCAGAAGTTGAACATACCTGTGCTTGGAAAATCCCTTATTTTGGCTGCTGATCCCTTATTTTCGAGGCTGCTGGTCCCTTATTTTCAAAACTGTAAGCTGACAGCTATGGCCAGCAGTAAATCCCAGGGTGCAAGTTGGAATTAACTCTTTATTAGCAAAAACACAATCGGCACAGGAGTGTTAGGCCTAATGAGCCCAGTAGCTCATCTCTGTCAGGTCTTGCCCCCATGAAGCGGATGCTGAGACTGGAGATCTCCCTGTCATTTTATCCAATTCTGTGTAGTCCATTCATTTTGTCTGCCATTCTTCTTTCGTCTGTATTTCTTCTTGCTTCCATTTCTGGGCCGACAATACTCTTGCTGCTGTTGTTGCGTATAAAGACAATTTAACATCCTGTCTATTAATATCCTCACTTATAATACCAAGTAAAAATGACAGGAAGGATTCGAAACCTGCGGGACCAGAGATTTACAGAAGATTGGAAGAAATATACGAACTATTTGAAGAACAACTGTAATCAACAAATTACGCAAGTAGGACTACAAGAAGTTTTGTAAGGAGAAATATATGGAATATTGCAAAGAAGAGAAAGAAGAGAGACATTAGTTATGATATTTAAATGTAATAGTGAAAGTAAGAAATGTAAATTAAGTGAAAAGATTGGAAAATTTTAAGATGTGATTGATGGAAGTCAAAAATATTGTATAAGACATAAAAGTATGTTTAATAATTGTTGAAAATGTTATGTTAAAAAAACCTAATAAAAATATATATACAGTGGTACCTCGGATTACATACGCTTCAGGTTACATATGCTTCAGGTTACAGACTCCACTAACCCAGAAATGTTACCTCGGGTTAAGAACTTTGCTTCAGGATGAGAACAGAAATCGTGCAGTGGCGGCACAGCGGCAGCAGGAGGCCCCATTAGCTAAAGTTAAGCTTCAGGTTAAGATAATAATAATAATAATAATAATAATAATAATAATAATAATAATTTATTATTTATACCCCGCCCATCTGGCTGGGTTTCCCACAAAACTTCCAACAAAACAGTAAAATACAATAACAAGAACAGTTTCAGGTTAAGAACAGACCTCCAGAATGAATTAAGTTCTTAACCCGAGGTACCACTGTATATAAAAGAAGACAGGAGACCTTCACCTCCCCACAGCTGTCTAAATCCACTCCTCTCCAGGGTTTCTTCCCCCCAACAATTGGAGACTGCTCCTGGGTGTCGCTAATCTCTCCTCCGCCCTGTTCACGTCTCTTCTGGTACTGGGAGACAACAGGGAGGGGGAGACACCTGTGACGCTTCACCAGCCAGACACATCTCCATGGGTGCCAACTCGCCCTCAGGATTGTGGGTGCCCAAGCACCCATGGCCCCCTGGATTTGGCCCCTATGCTTATCTCTTCTTCTTGGCCTCTCTCCTCCCGTCCTCCCGCGGCACCCCTGGCCATCATTCAAGGCACCCCAGGGCGCCACGGCGCACTGGTTGAAAGCCACTGCCTTTAGGGATGAGAGAGAATAATATTTTCTTAGCAACCAGGGGGTGCAAAGAGCTGGTATGCCATCGTGTCTACAGATCATATGCACACTTACCTGGAGATAAGCCCCCTCAGTGGAACTTAAAGGTAAAGGTAAAGGGACCCCTGACCATTAGGTCCAGTTGTGGCCGACTCTGGGGTTGCGGCGCTCATCTCGCTTTACTGGCTGAGGGAGCCGGCGTACAGCTTCCGGGTCATGTGGCCAGCATGACTAAGCCGCTTCTGGCGAACCAGAGCAGCACACGGAAACGCCGTTTACCTTCCCACCGGAGCGGTACCTATTTATCTACTTGCACTTTGATGTTCTTTCTAACTGCTAGGTTGGCAGGAGCAGGGACTGAGGAACGGGAGCTCACCCCGTCACGGGGATTCGAACCGCCAACCTTCTGATTGGCAAGTCCTAGGCTCTGTGGTTTAACCCGTGGAACTTAGGTCTGAGTAAACAGTGCAAGACACTGACCCCTTCCTTTGACTCTTGTCTCTGCCATTAACTCACCTGGGGGCTTAAGTAAGTCATTCATTCTCATCCTTAACCTCCCCAGCCCCAACCACGATGTGGGGATAATAATACTGACCTACCTTGCAGGGTTGTTGTAAGGGTAGTACAGGGTTTGCTTTGGTCACTCAAACTTCGTCTAACTTGCTTCCAGTTATGATTTGATATACACTTTGTCATAAGTGTAATATACGAAAATCTGCCCTTATTCCCTTACGGGGGACACAAGAGCCCTTATAGAGTCTTTGTAGGTTCTCCATCAGTCGGACAAAATAACAGAGGCCAACCAGAGAATATTGAGAAGCAAAGCAGCTAGTAAGCCTGATCTTTATTGAACTGTTGCAACAGGGTGCCCCCTTCACACACAGGAGAAGGAGGAGGACCCTGAACGGTGTGCCCACCCTTATATAGACATTTTAAATTGCCCACCCTGGAGTCGAAGACCACCCCCAGACACATCATACCTACATCACAGAAAGGGCAGTCTACAACAGAAATCTGAGTGCGTTGTTTACCTCCTGTCTGGCAGGTTACCTGTTAATGCTTACTTGATTGGATACCCTGGGGAGCCTGGCCAGTCTTTTCTAATGATAAATACTTAGTTCCTGAGCCAGGTCACAGGCTTACCCTATTCATACACAGACATACCCTTAAGACAGGATTTGTGAATGAAAAGAGAATGGGGAGGCTTTTCAATTTTCCTTGACGTTGCAGAGAAATCATTTGGTCAGTTTGGGAGTCAAAATGGTTTTCAGGGCTATTTTCCTGTGCTGCTTCAGACATGTGGTTTATATATTTATGTATGCGTTTGATTGGTACATTTATGAACATTTATTACATATATAAGACCTTAATTTTTTTATTTCATAAGCCACCCCGAAGGCCTTAGTTGCCGCTGCCTTTAATGCCTTTAATGAAGCCTGTCTTGTTAAGTGCATAAGCTTGAAGTGATGGGGTCGTTTAATAAAAAAAAACTATAGCTGCTAAATTTAATCACACACCCAGAGAAAGAAAAGTGTGAAAGTGGCAACTCACCAGATCCAAGGTTCCTGATAAGTGCATGTACTGACTGGTTAGAGAGAGATTATACATAGGCTTGTCTCCGAGACTTTTTTTGGCTGGGGGGGGGGCAGGGGGAGAGAAGGATCTAATTAGAGAGGACTGTGGGGGAAATGGCTGCGCCTACATTTTTCTGTAGCCCTCTTGTTTCAGCTGTTGAAATGTAGGATACACATTTCTGTGTACTTAGTGAAGTCTGACTGACTCCAAATAAGTGCAGTGGTTCGGAACAGTGCCTTCTCTCGCAAGCATTTGATCAAACTGGTTTTATTTTATTTTTTAATCCTTGGAATGTAATTTCAGCTCGCAGAGCACACCAGGCAACTGTGCCACAAACATGGCCTAAAACGAAGCACGTGGGTGCAGGTTTGCGAATTGCTGCACCCTTAGCCACTAGTTAAAGGAACTTGAGAAAACACGCTCCTGCTTTGTAAATTTAAATCACTTTGGGCAATCGGAAATTCTAGCTAAAATGCTAGGTAGTGGAGTCAGCTGTTCCATAGCAGATGGAAGAAATTTGTTTTCAAGCCCTATTTTCAGTCCCTGTTTTCCAGGGATAGTCTTGGATTTACAGAAGGCATCCCAGTTTCTGATTTGATATGGAGTGTCCTGCTTTTCCTTAGAATGTCCCTATTTTCATCAGAGAAATGGAGTTACTGTATTTTTTGCTCTATAAGACTCACTTCCCCCCTCCTAAAAAGTAAGGGGAAATGTGTGTGCGTCTTATGGAGCGAATGCAGGCTGCGCAGCTATCCCAGAAGCCAGAACAGCAAGAGGGATTGCTGCTTTCACTGCACAGCGATCCCTCTTGCTGTTCTGGCTTCTGAGATTCAGAGTATTTTTTTTCTTGTTTTCCTCCTCCAAAAACTAGGTGCGTCTTGTGGTCTGGTGCGTCTTATGGAGCGAAAAATACGGTATCTGACCCCCAAGCCATCTGGAGGCAGTCCTGTATAGGGAAGTTTTTAATGCTTAACGTTTTCTAATGTATTTATATATGTTAGAAGTCGCCCAGAGTGGCTGGGTCAACCAAGTCATATGGGCGGGGAATAAATAATAAAGTTGTTGTTGTTGAATAGGACATTTCTATTTTTAATGGGAAAATGTTGGAGGGTATGGTAATATGCTGCTAGGCTCTTAGACAGCCACTGTATTTATAGTGCTATTCTTCGAAAGTGCGCTATTTCACTATGGTGGGCTTTGTTGAGTATTGATACTTATCTGTGTTCTTTATACCTGTATTTGTACTTAATACGATTTAAGGCTGTTAAAATCCACAGTCCTTAATGTGCATTTGTAAGGACTATTCCACTCTATTCAGAATAGCTTATACAGCACTGAAAGTCAGAAATCACAACAAACTTGCGTCACTGCAAAAACCTTTCTTCAAGCAAGTGGGAGGGAGTATTCCTCAGAAAACAGTCACACGATCAGTACATGTTTTGGGTTACTCAGTTTTTCAGAACTTGATTCATGCACGAAACTGTTAATAGCTCACTTAAGATGTTTGAAGTTTTGTTGCTGGTTTAAAAGAGATGTTATATCCTGAGTTACGGCACCCGCTAAAAAGGCTGTGCACAAAGATATAGAAAGAAATAGAGGCAAAACCCACTGCAGACTTTATTGAGCACTTCCAGTTTAAAGCTGAACTAATTTCCAGTGCAAAGTATATAGCGTTTTCCCTATAGAGAAAGGTCTAGAGCGATGTCAGTTGACACCCACGAGGAATCATAGCAAAATACACCTTTTAGATTTTACTGGAAGTTTGGGTTGTCACTCTCAAAGTATTCTGTCGCTACACTTTTGACTCTGAGTAACAGAGGCTGTATACACACCGTACATTGATGATGAAATCCAGCATCGCTTGAGCTCTGCGAGTGCAGCTGTATCCAGATTGAAGTGCAGAGTGTTTGAGGACCAGGACATTTGCAGGGAAACCAAAATGCTTGTTTACAAAGCTATTGTACTGCCAACCTTACTGTGTGCTTGTGAAACATCACTTATAAACACCATCTTCAACTCCTTGAAAGATTCCATAAACGATGTCTCCGAAAAAATTGACACATCACTTCAGTGGCGTAGCGTGGGGGGTGCAGGGGGTGCCGGCCGCACCGGGCGCAACATCTGGGGGGGGCGTGCTCGCACTCGCAGCTCTCTGCCCCTGCCGGGTTAGGGGGTCAAATTACTTGCCTTGCCCCGGGTGCTGACAACCCACGCTACGCCACTGCATCACTTGGGAAGACAGGCGAACTAATGCCAGTGTACTGGAAGAGGCAAAGATCACCAGTGTTGAAGCAATGATTCTTCAGCATCAACTTCGTTGGACTGGTCATGTTGCTCAGATGCCTGATTATCGTCTTCCAAAGCAACTACTCTATTCCGAAAGTGTAATGCTGGTGGTCATCAAAAGAGGTTTAAAGACTCTCTCAAGGCAAATCTTTAAAAATGTAGCGTAAACACCGACAATTGGGAAACACTGGCCTGCGAGCGCTCCAATTGGAGAACAGCCTTTACCAAAGGTGTCGTGGACTTTGAAGATGCTAAAACTCAGGACAAAAGGGAGGAATGTGCTTAGAGGAAGGCACATTTGGCAAACTTTCAGCATGATCAACTCCCACCTGGAAACCTATGATGTCCCCACTGTGGAAGGACGTGTGGATCCAGAATTGGCCTCCACAGTCACTTATGGACTCACTGTTAAGACTGTATTCATGGAAGACAAATTTACTCAGCTACGAGGGATCTCCAAAGAAGAAGAAGATGATACATTTAAAGCACTCCATGCAAAAAATAATCCTAGGGACTATAGTTTACTCATCACAGAGCTACAATTCCCAGCACCCTTAAGAAACTGCAGTTCCCAAGGGTTGGGGGGGAGATGCTTTAAATGTATGATGTGGATGCAGCCTCTTTTCAAAAAGAAACAAGTAATGTTCCAAAATAACATCTGCAGCATAAATGCATCTAAAGAGTATAGCCATGTGTGTGTGTTGTGGTGTGTGTGTGTGTGTGTGTGTGTGTGTGTGTGTGTGTGTGTGTGGTGTGTGTGTGTGTGTGCACAGTCTTTGCAGAGGATGCTACTGCAGTCCCAAGTGAATAAACTTCATTTTCCACCAAGACTGAGCCTGGCAGGGAATAATGGTACCTATTACTTCCATGCCCTTGATGGCTTATTCGCCTGGGGCACAGCCAATCTGACTCTTACCTAGTAACTAAGGGGGGTAGTGTTGATGCAACTAGCCTGTTGGAGAACAGGCTAGTTGCATGCCCCATCTGTAAGCCTCTGGGCAACCTTCTTCCTTGGATTTCCCCATCCTTCTGGCTGCCACCTCCTGTGATCCTAGAGCTGTTTTCCTCAACCTGGTGTTGCCCAGGTGTTTTGCACTATAACTCCCATCAGCTCCAGCCAGCACCTGCCAAGTATGGAATTCAAATATGCACTTAAGGTAAAATTTAGCTTATATAGTCCATGCCTCAAACCTAACAGGTGAAATCACCAGGCAAGTTGTTCTCTCTGACTATTGAAAGAGCACTTAATAAGTGCTAAGTTGTTGTTCACTATAGTCACCAGTAAAGGACTCTTTCAGCTAAGCAGCTGTTGGTTACTTGGAAGATTGTGCAGTAAGAGGTAGGTCCTATATGAATTTTGTGCATTAATAAAATGTGTAAATCACTTCAAAAGGATTCAAGGAAGAGATGCCGTAATATAACTATCGGATTTTGTGGTGGCAATGTGGTCTCTAACAGTGATTGGCTGAGATGCCTAGCTGTCACAAAGGGGGTAGCAATCAGGAATGCCTTTGACTCCAATTGGCTGAGTTCTTTCTTTAGATCTCCGATTGCTGTTGGCTAAACTCTTGTCATCTCAACAGCTGCCAGTGGATGAACTGGTCCGACTTTAGAGAAGTAAAGGGCAGACAGAAGGTCCTAGGGAAATAAAAGCAGAAGAATCAGAGGCCTAGGAAAGGGGGGCTGGAAGGAAGTTTCCTCCATTCTGGGGCCCTCCAGGTGTTTTTGACTATAACTCCCATTGCCCCAGTCAGCATGGCCCTGTTGCCTGGGGCTGTGGGAGTTGTCTGAAAAGTACCCAGGTTGAGGAACACTGCTTTAGAGAAATAAGGAGAAGAGAGACAGCCCAAAACAAGGCATGTGAGAGGGGTCAGTGCTATTTTTCTAGAAAAAGAGGTGCTGGAACTCACCACGACACCTCCCTTGTTCTCTTATAATGGCAATAGTGCCCATCTGAGAGTTCCAGATAGTTCCAGCTGGAAAAAAGTCCTAAGAGGGGTGAACATGGCCAGGATCTGCAGAGATGTTGGGAAGGATAAAATGCCACTGGATTAAAATATCTAGATCAGCCTGGTGCCCTCTAGACATATTGGACTACAACTCCCATCAGCCCCAGAGAGCAGGATGTGCCGGCACTGATGGGAGTTGTAGTCCCAAACATCTCGAGGATGGCAGGTTGGGCAAAGGCTGACCTAGATGGACTTTTGCAAGGTAGAGAAGACACTTTCCATCCCTTTTATCAAGAAACCAGAAGCCTTTCTTCTTGGAATAATAGGCTTGGAATTGCCCAAGAAAGATGTTAAATTATTTTTGTATGCCACAACTGCTGCTCGAATTTTATTAGCTAAGAATTGGAAAACACAAGAAGTACCAACAGTGGAAGACTGGCAGATAAAGATGATGGATTTTTTGGAGCTAGCCAACCTGACTGGAAGAGTCCATGACCAGAAGGAGGAGGATTACCAGGAAGAATGGACGAAAATTAAAGACTACTTAGTTAAATATGTTAAGTTAAATTAATTGGAGAAGCTTGCAAATACCAGATAGGCTTAGGATTTAAATATGTAATGTGATGAATTAATATGTTTAATGCTGAACTGGAAAGGGGGAAAAAAAGATGTTAAGTGATTAAGTTAATTTTATAAGAATATTGGTTTTGAAAACCGTTAAAATGATATACACTGAAATTCAGCCAGGGGGGTACAAGGAAGTCACTTAACAGTGTTACTAAGTTTGGTTTAAATACAGTTGAGATTTATGTTTGTTTGTTTGTTTGTTTGTTTACATTTTTTTGGAAAATCGATAAAAAAAATTGAAGGAAAAGAGAGAGAGAAGACATTTTCCATCCCTCGAACTGCTTGGATTGCTGTGGGGTGAACTCTGTGTGCCCTCCAAGTGTCCACGGGGCTTGTGCATGAGCCACAGCAATGAGGAGGACCTGTGGGCGGTGAACAGAGCCACACCTCACGCTCATCTCCCTGGCAGCAGGCAGGCAAGGAGAGGCTGTTCAGTCTCTAAGGGATTAAGGCAAGGTCTTGAAACCTATCCAGCCCATTCAGAGTGATGGGAAGGAGGGTGCTTCATTGGCTGTGCCGTCCGCCACAGGTATTTTAGGAGGATTATTCACCGAAGCGCTTTGTCCTGATGTCATGGAACAGGAACACCCAGGCAACCGAGAGAGTCAGATTGTTTTACTCTTGGAGTCTGAGAGTGCCAGTCCTAGTCCTCCATGCCATCTCCTCTTTGTCCTGACATAATGGGAGCATTAGAGCTCCCCTTTTCTGACGGAGGGAGCCGTGTTTACTAACCATTGTCAGTGCATTTCCTGCAAGGTGCACCCGCCCTTTATCTGATCCACAATGCATGAACTTTCTGACTCCCAGGGATACAATGGAGTGGATTTCTCCGCAGAGCTCGCGTGCATTTTTCTTCCCCTGGAAGGGAGGTTTAAGAAAGAAGCACGTGGTTTTCCTTGTCATGTGTCACGCCGGGCATGTCACGGACAAGTTCAGGAGCAGAGGAGCCAGGCTTTTAAGGCTCGAAGAAACTTGACTTAGGGGAAGTGCTGGAGCTCAATGGTAAAGCCCTCTTTGTTCTACACAGAGAAAAAAGCAGCCTTTGGGGCTCCCACAGCCTCACTAGATCTGGCTGCTCTGTTGTTTTATCCCCCCCACTTCCTCTCATTCAATCCCCTCCAACTGCTGGCCAGAGTTCTCAGAGGGAAACATGACACTACAGTCAATGGCGAAGGATAATGGGAGTTGTAGTACGAGAGAATCTGGGTGGTTCAGTAGATAGAGCATGAGATTCCTAGGACCCTCATACCTACGGGACTGCCTCTCCTGGTATGTCCCATGGAGGACCTTACAGTCTTCAAACAAAAACATCTTGGAGGTCCCGGGCCACAGGGAGGTTAGGCTGGCCTCAACCAGAGCCAGGGCTTTTTCGGCCGTGGCCCCGATCTGGTGGAACGCTCTGTCACAAGAGATTAGGGCCCTGCAGGACTTGACATCTTTCCGCAGGGCCTGCAAGACAGAGCTGTTCCACCAGGCCTTTGGCCAAGGCACAGCCTGACCCCCTCCTTTGGTAATTCTTCACAGAACGCTAGCCCAATGATTGCCATTAATTTGATTTTTAATTGATTTTAGAATGAATTGATTTTAGAATGCTGTGTTACTTTTATTGTTGTTAGCCGCTCTGAGCCCGGCTTCAGCTGGGAAGGACGGGATTTAAATAAAAAAATATTATTATTATTATTAATAATAATAATCCCATGGTCATGGGTTTGAGCCCTACTTTGGACAAAAGATTCCTGCATTGAAGGGTTGGGCTAGATGACCCTTGTGGTCCCTTCCAACAATTCTGTGATCTATGATTCTAGGAATGCACCGCAGGTATAGAATAGGGGCAAGGAGTCTCTGACCCACAGGGCTAATTAGGTCGACCAGACTTTCCCATTTGGCCCGTGGAGCCATTTTGGCTGAGCCACACCCACCTGTTCTACACCTGTTGTCAGGTGCGGGGCAGGGAAGGGCAGGGCTTGGCTGAAAGGGTGTTTGCAGGCACTGCCAGTCAGCGGACATTCCTCTTAAAGCACCCACTCACCCTACACTTTGAATGGGGCTTCTGAAGATCAGACAGACTCCCAAGATCCAACAACCCCCCTTCCCAGCCTTAACATCAACAACAGTTGCCCCAGTAAAAGGTCCAGGTTTTGTTTGAATGGAAAACCTCCTCTCCCACACTTTCTCTCTGGTTGCAGGTGGTTTTTGCACGTTTGAAAGAGCTGGCATCGAGGCACGGCTTTCCTTTAAGGGGAAAAGCCGCCTTCAGCTGAGTAAATAAACACTCTGGGTTGGAACATGAGCAGAATGTTGCTTTTTGAGGTCCACGTTCTTTCCTAGAAAATGCTTGAAGAATCCTGCAAAAACCAATATGAATCATCGGCCGAATTCCGCATAACTGAGAAGCCATTGCTTTCCCCATAGAAATCAGCAACATTTACTTCCCCACCATGCTTGTTTAGACAGACCCAGGAGAAAGAAAGCTAAAGAGGGGAAGGGGGAGTCACAGACCTGCATGTACGGGCAGTGCAAGGAAGAGCTGCTTTGCCAGCGAGAAAGCTGTGATGCCTCAAGAATGTGGGTCAATGGGGGATTTCCTCCCAGTGCAAACTCCAGCTTCAGAGTAAAGGGAGATGGGAAAGGTTTCTCTCAATATTTTCTAAGCTCT
>JAXCMG010000032.1:7222745-7252044 GCA_034642415.1 Podarcis siculus | reverse complement strand
TCTTCTTCTTCTTCTTCTTCTTCTTCTTCTTCTTCTTCTTCTTCTTCTTCTTCTTCTTCTTCTTCTTCTTCTTCTTCTTCTTCCAGGGGTTGGCAAGCTTTTTTGGGATGGGCCGGTTCACCGCACCACAAACCTCCTGTTGGGCTGGAGTGCATGTGCGCATGTGCTTGCACATATGCACACGGTAGAGGGGGCTTCTCTCTCCCCCAGCCCCTCCCGTCCCGTCCCCCTGCCTACTTAGGGTGCTGCTGGAAATGCTCTTGGCCAGCTCAGCCTTGCCCCATTCCTCCTCTTGGCCACATGCAGCCGCCGCTCGCCCATTGGCCAGGGCCTCAAACCTTAGCAGGCGATTGGCCGGCGATTTGCTGCACAAGGAGGAAGGAGGGAGGTAGTTCCGCCACAGTGAGAGGGGGGGAATGTCGGCAAAAAAACGATGCCCGCACAGAGGAAAAAACACCATGGAATCCCCATTCCGATCCACAGAACCGGCCATGGATAGTTGCCGACCTCTGTTGTAAACTGCTTTGATATATTTTTATGACACAGTGCGTCGACAAATATTTTTATAAATTAAAAAATTAAAAGCATCAATTTTTTTTTTTTAAAGAAAACACACACACATGTAAAACAGTTCCATATATAAATACAACTTCAAATTCTATGAATAGATGCCGGTAGGCATAAAAATCTATGCTTAAAAGACTTTCTTCAGGTGTTCAATGTGGCTAACACAATTTATTAAAAACTACGTAAGTTGACGCTTGTTTGTTTGTTTTGCAAAAACTGAAATGCAAAAGCAGCCAGACATAACTCTTAATCTCTGGGTTGTGGGTTTACAAAAGATTCCTGCATTGCAAGGGTTTGGACTAGACCAGGGGTCAGCAAACTTTTTCAGCAGGGGGCCGGTCCACTGTCCCTCAGACCTTGTTGGGGGCCGGACTATATTTTGAAAAAAATAAATAAATGAACAAATTCCTATGCCTCACAAATAACCCAGAGATGCATTTTAAATAAAAACACACATTCTACTCATGTATAAAAACAGCAGGCAGGCCCCACAAATAACTCAGAGATGCATTTTAAATAAAAGGACACATTCTACTCATGTAAAAACACGTGATTCTCGGACTGTCCGCGGGCCGGATTTAGAAGGCAATTGGGCCAGATCTGGCCCCCGGGCCTTAGTTTGCCTACCCCTGGACTAGACCCTTGGAGCCCCTTGTAGCACTACAATTTTAAGACTTAATCTCACCCAGCGGTGTAGCTAGCCGCTCGGGTGCCTGGTGTGGGGGCTTGTCCTGCAGCTGGGGGGGGGGCGATCCGCCTGTGGGGGTGGGGTGAGCTGCTTGTGGGGGGTGGGGCAAGCCTCTCCAAAGCTTGGAGCCTCTCCACTGCCTCCCCCTCAGTTATAGGGCGGCTGAGGGAGAGGCAGGAGGCAGACGCTAACATTTCAGGCAGCGTGGAACCTACAGGCACCTAAGCCACCGTGTCGCTCCTAAAAAGTTTTGTGAGCCCAATTTTATTTTATTTTGAACTCATTTTGTCTCACACACACACATCCCCCCCAGTGATGACACCCGGGGCGCACTGCATCCCCCTTCCTCCCCCACTGATCTCACCTGCAATAACAGGAGCAGGAATGACAGCAGGAATCACAGCTGTGCACCATCAGAATGAACACACCCTATAGAATCCATACGGTGATCCATTTTCAAACTTGAGTATTGCGCAGAAGCAAAATCAATATATTTTGGAATATGAAGGTTCTGTGCAATATAAGTACCCATGGCAAACCTTCGTGAGACAAAGCCAGGTTTTTGAAGAGAAGGAAATGGCCAGCAACCCCCACGCAGCTGCCATTTGGGAAACGATGGCATTTCCAAACTTGCCATGGGCTGTGAATAAAATAAATAAATGAGTCATCTCCAACAATTCCACTTCAGCCCTCCATTCTCCAAAAGGCAAGGCATCCAGAAAAGAATTCTAAATTCCCAGTGGGTGAGATGGTGAATGGAAAGAAGGAAGCTTTTGCTCTCTTGCAAAATCAGTAAGCCTCAAAGGACGAAGGCAATGTCTCTGCTAAGAAAGCAGGGCGCTCGGTTGCGACAGAGACAGTAGGAAACACGCTTGAGAAGTTCTGTCTCTCTGCAGTGACTGAAATCTCGTAAGGTCTCAAGCCCATGACTTAACCTGACTCTGCACTGGGAGACAGGGATCACTCAGGGACACGAACTCTTTGGGTCAAAAAATATAGCGCAAGAAATGAGAAATATTGCAAGGATGTAAGAAAGGACATCAGTCAAACAGTTATTGGCCTTTTAGGCCAGCATTGTGGCCAGATGGATTTGCCCTCCTTTCTAGGGAAGCTGGCAGGGTGGGCTACTGCCCCAGAAACAGCCTCCCGGTGGCAGAAGCAGCACTGAAAGTTGCCAGGGATGTCATAGGTCACGGTGTTACCTAAGCCACCTTTCCTGCTGCTGTGTCCGCACAATTCTGTCCTTGCTGCCATCCTGCCATAAAGGTAAAGGTAAAGGGACCCCTGACCATTAGGTCCAGTCGTGGCCGACTCTGGGATTGCAGTGCTCATCTCGATTTATTGGCTGAGGGAGCCGGCGTACAGCTTCCGGGTCATGTGGCCAGCATGACTAAGCCGCTTCTGGCGAACCAGAGCAATGCACGGAAGCACCATTTACCTTCCCGCTGAAGTACCTATTTATCTACTTGTACTTTGACGTGCTTTTGAACTGCTAGGTTGGCAGGAGCAGGGACTGAGCAATGGGAGCTCACCCTATCGCGGGGATTTGAACCACCGACCTTCTGATCAGCAAGTCCTAGGCTTTTTTTGGCCATGCCCACCTAAGCATCTCTAAAATCCTGATGCACCCCCCCCCACCATGACATACAATTCTTATTATTCAAAAAGTGAACTCCTATTCATGTGGAGGCCTGGGCAGGCCGGGTCGTCCTCTTATATACGTGCTGGGATTGTCAAGGCATCTGACCCTCACCTGAATCTCATAGCTCTCCTGTAGCTGCCTCTGATTAGCCAAACCAATTAACCAACTAGAAGGATTGTTGTTAATAGTGCCAGTTTTCCTTTAACTTGATATTGCTGGATAGTTTACATGAACTGCAAAAGCATGTTTAGTTTGCTTTCTGTTTCCACCCTGGAACTTTTCTGTCCTGACTGTGACAAAGGTGACCTGTGTGCTTGCTTGCCTCGCTCTTCTCAGACCTGCTCTCTTTTGGCCTGTATTTTGGAGCTTTATAATTTAGGAAGACTTTGGGAGAACTGGTTGACAAGTCTTATCAGTTGCTGACGTATGAGCGGATTTTATTTGCTGCTATTCTGTGCTTCTGGTGCACCAGGGTTTACACCAGTGTAATTGAGTTGACCAGGATGCCAGAAGGGATACAATTTATGAGCTTTCTCCATTATCTGCACAGCAGGGGGTGTTCAGTCAATGGTGCAAAGGCTGAGCTGAAGCATTCCCTGCTGGTTACCTGCTTTCAGTAATAGGGGTCACTGTTTGGTAGTACCCAATTGTTTAGCTGTCAGATTCTAGAGCTCCCTATTGGTGGCTCTTAGGTAATGTGTAGTGTAGTGCTTATGTGACTGTGAATAAAAGGTGGCTGGGCTCATTGTCTCAGGGTTTGGGGGGAAGAGGTGACAAAACTGATTTCCAATAAGTGCCCCCCTTTATTTCCATAAGAAGTTCTTGAGTCTGTACTCTGAATGGTGAGACCAGGGACATAGAAGGTGCAGGGCTTGTCAGTCCAACCCCTGCACAGTCTCATCAGGGCTGACCTTAAGGCAATTGGGCCAAATTGGGCCCTGCGGGCCGCTCCTAAAGAAGCCCCTACACCAGGGCAATCTAGATGGATTTTATTTATATCTATAAGATTTTGCAGACTTTGGCTGTGAACTGGGGCCCTACCAAAAAAAAAAAAAAAAAAAAAAAAAAAAATTCAAGTTGTGCCCTACTGCTTCAAATTTGGCCCCACTGGGTAGCCCTGAGTCTCATAGTTGCTGGGCCTGAGTTGCCCTGCCCTCGCATGAAGTCTTGGGTTTGCAATTTTTGGGAGAGGGGAGACTGCCCGCTGGGGAGCGGAGGGACTGGCGAGGCCCCCTAGATTTAGAGGCCCTAGGCTTCAGCCTACTCAGCCTATACATAAATCCGGCACTGGGGTGAGTACCCGTGTGGGGTTCCTGCATCTCTACACATTTGGCTGAACAGAGGCAGGAGTCACATGGCAAGGGGTAGCCAAGGGGATGGTTTGCACAGCCACTTCCTTGTATAGCCGCACCCCCTGACTTGCCCAAGGTTCAAAATCCCGGCCACCACAAAAAAAAAACCAGAATTTTTGAAATCGAAAGCTCCACCAGCAGCAAAACGAACATATTTTGTGCTGCCTGCCTGGGACTGCAAAAACAGGAAAGTGAACAAGCACCGGAAGGAAGACCTGGTGGGAATGCAAAAAGGTGAAATGTTTCTGGGAGATCATATATAATGAGTTGAAAAAAATGTTGAAATATACATTTATAAAGAAACCAGAAGCATTCCTACTGGGAATGGTGGGAAGTGATATAAATAGAAAAGAATGTAAACTCTTTTTATATGCAGTAACAGCAGCTAGAATATTATTAGCCCAGAAATGGAAGCAAGAAGAATTGCCGACGATTGAAGAATGGAGAATGAAGTTGATGGACTATGCAGAATTAGTTAAACTAACAGGAAGGATCAGAAACCGACGGGACCAGAAATTTACCAAAGACTGGAGCAAATTTATGAATTATATGAAAAGTATTTGTGATGATCAAACGACGTTTTTAGGTTTGCAGGAAGTTCTGTGAGGAGTATTGTTGGAAATATTGTAAAATTGGAGAAGGGGAGATGATATGTTAAGAGAGGTAAAGACAATATAAAATTAAGTAATGCATAAAAAGTGATTAAGACGGAAGATCATCGGAGGTGCTGAGGGAAGTCCAAAAAGAATGTATTTGTAATAATTTGTGTGGTATGTTTTATAATTTGTATGTTAAAATTAATAAAAATGTATATATATATAAAAAGCACCGGAAGGAAGACCACACTATGTAGCTGGTGGGCTGTATTAGTTGCGCAGGGCTCAGCTAAGAAGTTCGCTGCCACCAGAATGACCTTTCCTCTCTCTGGAACCTCAGATACATATCCAGAGTTTAATGGAATTTCATGAAATGAGTTCCGATTCATTATTTCCGTGACCTCAGCTACTAAATTGGAGCCTTGCAAATCACTAATTGCAAAAGGAGTATTGAAAAGTATTGTTATGAAAGGATTAGGCTCCCACAATAGAATCTCCCCGTTTAACTACAGGAAACAAGTCTTGCTTCATACCTGAGACATTGCTTAGTGGAAGGCGTTGCCATGAGAAGTGGATGCTCCTTGTAAGTTCAACCTCTTCTTCTTTTCTTCCTTCCAGCGTTGCATGAAGGGCACTTATAATTGATGGGGTTTGACAAATTCTGTTCGTGAAATAGCCAACCCCTTGAGGTTTTGTAATTGCATGAAAGACACATCTATTCATTTCGTTCATTTTTTCATCAATATTGAGTAAGAGAAAGTGAACAGATTTATATTGTTTAGGGAATGGCTTCTATGTTTATCCCAATGTTGCCCAAGATTCTGACATTCATTTCATTTTCATTTATTAGACCTGAAGGTCTCCAGGCAACTTACAACAAAAAGATATACAATACATAATACCTGGTGGGGGGAAGAGAATGGGGGGAATCATATAATACATTAATCCATTAATATTTCATATAACATTCTTTTTTCAATCATCTTTTTTACCGGTATACAGTGGTACCACGGCTTACATAAGCTTCAGGTTACATACGCTTCAGGTTCCAGACTCCGCTATCCCAGAAATAGTACCTCAGGTCAAGTACTTTGCTTCAGGATGAGAACAGAAATTGTGCTCCTGCGGCGCGGCGGCAGCGGGAGGCCCTATTAGCTAAAGTGGTGCTTCAGGTTAAGAACAGTTTCAGGTTAAGTACGGACCTCCAGAACGAATTAAGTACTTAACCCAAGGTACCACTGTAAATCAATTTACATAAAACCTAACAAATACATACAATACAGTACATTACATTACATACATTACATATAATGTAATGTTGGGTGTGTATTATAACATAACATTCTTATTTATTTATTTTTTTAAAATACTCAAACAATAGAAAAGCACCAACAGGATGACTTCGTTGGAGTGGCTACGGAATCCCAGCCAGATGGGCAGGGTATAAATAATAAATCATTATTAATATTATTATTATTTTACAAACCTATGTCTTCCCTTCCATGTTCTAATGCTGATTACAAAACCTCACTGTGTCATCAGATAACATCAGTGATTTTAATAAGGTCACGAACCTGCCTGATGTTTAATCCTTCATGTAAACATTTGCATTTACGTGAATGCGCGAAAATAAAAAGTAGAAATTAATAAAGTGGTGGAGTTCATTTTGGCCAAGAAATAAGTCGCCCTGATGTGGGTTACTGTTGCTAACAGTGTCTAATTTGCAGAGACCAGACGTTTGTCTATGGAATGTATATAGACAAGTGTGTTATTAGCCCACGTAATGAAATATGTCTATAAGATGCCTCTGTAACTGGGAGGAACAAAAGTCAGGTATGAGCGTGGTTATTCACAAGTTGACATCTTGGTTGCAAAACACAGTTTGCAATTAAATGGTGCGTGGGCACAAACAGGGTTTACGCTGCAATTGCCTGTAGTCTTATATGACCTGGTCATGAACTGTATGGAACATGAATGATTCCATAAAAGCCTCCTGAGAACTAGAATCTTATCCCATCCCTAATCCTTTCTTTCACATTGTTGCTCAGATGGGAAAAGGTGACTCTTAAATACACTGGGGAACCAGTGCCAGAAAACCTACCAGGAAACTGCTTGGTGCAGAATTTTCAGAGAGACTCCAACATTTTATCTGGTTAGCTTAACTGGCAAATCCTAATTCATTGCCAGCGTATCTTACTGAATGTTCAGTTAAGCTTTCCACTACGAAGACTATAATGTATAATCTGTATGATTTATGAAGGATGAAGAATTCACAAATTCTTATTTTTATTCAGCTTGTGATTAGCAATGGGGGGGAAAATGTGACTGGCTCGTTGTTGTCATTTTGTATGTATATATCTCAGATACATTATGCATGCCCCAGAACCTATTGAAGCTGGAGAGCCAAAGCAGTGTGGAATACTAAGCTGGACGAACGGGACCTGATTTCAAAGCCCTGCTCAGTCAAGGAGCTCATTGGGTGGCATTAAAGGTAAAGGTAAAGGTAAAGGTACCCCTGCCCATACAGGCCAGTCGTGTCCGACTCTAGGGTTGCGCGCTCATCTCGCTCAAGAGGCCGGGAGCCAGCGCTGTCCGGAGACACTTCCGGGTCACGTGGCCAGCGTGACTAAGTGGCATCTGGCGAGCCAGCACCAGCGCTGCACACGGAAACGCCGTTTACCTTCCCGCTATAAAGCGGTACCTATTTATCTACTTGCACTTAGGGGTGCTTTCGAACTGCTAGGCGGGCAGGAGCTGGGACCGAACGACGGGAGCTTACCCCGCCGCGGGGATTCGAACCGCCGACCTTGCGATCAGCAAGTCCTAGGCACTGAGGTTTTTACCCACAGCGCCCAAAGTGTTGTGAGATCTCATGAAGTTCTCCGTTTGCTAGGAACTGACTGTTAGGGAAGACCCTAGTGTTGCCTGTTAGGGGTGAAAAGTATAGCATTTAACATCCAGGTAATATACCTGAAGGTTGAAGACTTATGGAAAGTAGGGAGAGTGAATAGCAAAAGTGCTTAAGTCTCCTTCATTCTGGTTCCTCACTCTGAGATTTTCCTTCTTCCCTGGAGACACTATGAACAAGGCTAAACCCTTGAAACTTCCGGCAAACTCAGACCTGGCAAACCTACAACCAAAGCTGTCAAAAATAGGGATGTTGTGAAGAGGAACTTGATGTGTGTTCTGCCATGACCTTCTTGGAGGAAAATTAATATAGATTAATTGAAATAAATACGTTTTTCTTCACCATGAGAGGTCAATGGCCAAGTAGTCTGTGAAAACAAAGTTCAAGCCGAGGAAGCCTGTGAAATCTACTAGCAAATGAGACACGTTTAACTTGGAGAATATACATTGCGTAGTGGCTAAAAACAGCTAGAAAGACCTTATTTCGTATCTCACCTCAGCTGGGAATTCACTAGGAGGCAAGCCATACCCTCAGCCTAACTCCATCATCAGTTGTACAGGAATAATAGCACCAACCTATCTTATGTGGTTGCTCTAAGGATTTATGGGATGCTGTCGACTCTCAAAAAAAAAAAGCTGTAGATGGATGCTAGGCATCTTAAATAATATCTCTGGGAGTCTGTCTTCTCACAATTTGCTTTGCTGGCGGAGATAGCTCAGAGAGAGAGCAAAGGAATCGACTGTGGCTCTGGACACACTATGTGGAGATTAGAAGCACAGTCTTTCCCTCAAAGAATTCTGGGCACTGTAGTCTACCCCTTTGTTGTTGTTGTTGTTTAGTCGTTTAGTCGTGTCCGACTCTTCGTGACCCCCTGGACCAGAGCACGCCAGGCACTCCTGTCTTCCACTGCCTCCCGCAGTTTGGTCAAACTCATGCTGGTAGCTTCGAGAACACTATCCAACCATCTCGTCCTCCGTCGTCCCCTTCTCCTTGTGCCCTCCATCTTTCCCAACACCAGGGTCTTTTCCAGGGAGTCTTCTCTTCTCATAAGGTGGCCAAAGTATTGGAGCCTCAGCTTCAGGATCTGTCCTTCCAGTGAACACTTAGGGCTGATTTCCTTAAGAATGGATAGGTTTGAACTTCTTGCAGTCCATGGGACTCTCAAGAGTCTCCTCCAGCACCATAATTCAAAAGCATCAATTCTTCAGCGATCAGCCTTCTTTATGGTCCAGCTCTCACTTCCATACATCACTACTGGGAAAACCATAGCTTTAACTATACGGACCTTTGTTGGCAAGGTGATGTCTCTACCCCTTACAGAGTTACAATTCCCAGCCGTCCCTAACAAACTGCAGTGCCCAGAATTCTTTGCGGGAAGGAAAAGTACTTTGAATGCTATAGTGTCATATGTATGCAGCCTGCACTTAGAGACTTGGAAACCTTGAAATGCTCATTCACTACTGTACTTCCCCCTGTTTCAGGAGCCATCAAAAGAAGCAGCTACAACCCCACTCGTCCTCATCTTAGACTCCCATGCCTTGTAACTAAAAGACAAAGACTGTCAGACTTAAGAAGCCTGGAAGCAAAGGGTCAATAATGAACGTGGGTACGAAACCAGAGAGTGTCACCATTCACTGTTTGATTAGCATTTTCCTACTTATTTATCTGAAGTCATGTTTTTCTCCTCTCTTTTATATATATATACCTTGATGAAACTATTATATTGCCCAAAATTGGTTTTTAAAAGAGCAGACAGACAGCATCTTGCTTTTCAGTCAGTGACAGACGGATCATTATCGCTAATTAGAAGCCTGTACGAACACAATCCTGTGCTGGAGGAGTCAGAACTTCGAGGAAGGTGCGGTTGCCAGGGCTTGTGTTTGACATGTACAGGTACAAAAGAAAAGGTGAGTGAGGCTTCCAGTTTCCACCCACTCATCTCTGGAACACGTTGATGGAAGAGAACAATGACAGGCCATGAGCTGGTTTCTAATATCCACACTGACAGCTCTTTGGAGATCCTGACGTTGAGTGCAGAAAAAGCTGGCAAGGGGAGGCCCCATGCAGCCAGATGGAAATGTTTAGGTTTTAAAATTGTAAGCCGCTTGATTTTAGACAATTTTTTTGGTAGTGATTATTAAATATAATAGCAACCACCACCACCACCACAACAACGACAATTTAAAAAAACAACATAGCATGTACTGTATATGGCACATCTAATGCCCTTTTAAATGTGTTGTGGAAGAGAAGAATTATTAGGTTGACTTTGTTTTTGTTTATATTGTGTATTCTGTGCTTTTTGTATTGCAATTTTATGTTGTGCACCGCCCTGAGATCTATGGGTATAGCGTGGTACACTCAAAGCTTGGTTTTTGAACGTCTCGGCTGCCAAACGTTTTGGAAGCCGAACGCTGAAAACCCGGAAGTCAATGCTTCGATTTTCAAACGCGCCTTGGAAGTCGTACGGCTTGCTTCTCCATTTCCCACACTGACTGTTCAGTTCCCACTGAACTTGCTGACAACCCTTCGATCCTTGGTTTTCTAATGTTTCAGAAGTCAAATGGACTTCTGGAACGGATAACATTCGAAAACCGAGGTTCCACGGTATACAAATTTAATAAAGAATATTTTTTTTAAAAAAAATCAAGTGTGCATTATTATTCTGATAGTGTGTGTGTGTGTGTGTGTGTGTGTGTGTGTGTGTGTGTGAAGTCCTAACTTGTTTAAGACAATGTCTGAGTGAGCCAGTGTGGTGAGCCAGTGGTTAAGAGTGGTTAAGAGTGGTTAAGACCACTTGGTGAGCCAGTGTGGTGTAGTGGTTAAGAGCGGTAGACTCGTAATCTGGGGAACCGGGTTCGAGTCTCCGCTCCTCCACATGCAGCTGCTGGGTGACCTTGGGCCAGTCACACTTCTCTGAAGTCTCTCAGCCCCACTCACCTCACAGAGTGTTTGTTGTGGGGGAGGAAGGGAAAGGAGAATGTTAGCCGCTTTGAGACTCCTTCGGGTAGTGATAAAACGGGATATCAAATCCAAACTCTTCTCTTCTTCTTCTTCTGAGTTCAGATTTGAATCTGGGGCTTTTTTTTTTTTTTACACACTATCCCTTTGAAGAAGATTGGGGGGTTACAATTCGATGCACAGTCTTTATATTTGACAACTCCCTGAGGATAGAAAATTTCACAGTAGCAGAAGAATATAGAATCCCTGACTGGCCATCCTGTCACGCCATCCAGACTCAGTCAAACACGCTTGCCCTCTTTACTTCACTGTAGCTGTGAATTACATTTTGTAAGCAATGGCAAGCAACTTTTTCTTTTTTTGTTCCCGGTGATTATTGTAATACATGGGTGGTTCTCCGGTATTGTGTCCTCCATGCACCACCCAGACATTATGATAATCACCTAGAAAAGTCACCCCTCATTGTTTCTGGTTGTGTAAGCCCTGTTTGGTTGCGTTTGGCCGTGCCAAGTGATGGAGGTGCCGTGCAGCCTGATTTGCCATAACCTAGACAGTTTTTCTTGGCTAAATACATCACTAGTTTCCAATTGCAGAGGCTAAAATATTCTATGCTTGCTGAAACAAAAACAGCACAAGCCTGTACAAGTCTACTCAAAAGTAAGTTCGATTAAGTCAAATGGGGCTTACTCCCAAGAAACTGCAGCCCAAATAGATAATGGTAGAAGGCTGGTTCCATTAATTTCCAAAGTGCATGTTGGGTCATGCTAGTGTGGGGGGTCAGAGTTGCCTCTCCTCGAAATAAGCTCCCAGTGCATCTCTGCGTGAATCAGTGCTCTGGGCTTGCTTCTTTGTAGTCCAGGAACCAAAATGCAGCTTCAAAATCCACACTGCCTCAAATTTTGCGATGCAATTCTCCAACCAAATAAATGTGTGCTTTAGGAGAAAATGTGCATTAAAAACACATAGGTTATCTAAAGTAGCGTGTAAACATGTGCTATCTTTGGGGCAATTGCTTACCCAAAAAATGTACCGTATTTTTATGCTCTATAAGACTCACTTTTTCCCTCCTAAAAAGTAAGGGGAAATGTGTATGCGTCTTATGGAGCGAATGCAGGCTGCGCAGCTATCCCAGAAGCCAGAACAGCAAGAGGGATTGCTGCTTTCACTGCACAGCGACCCCTCTTGCTGTTCTGGCTTCTGAGATTCAGAATATTTTTTTCCTTGTTTTCCTCCTCCAAAAACTAGGTGCGTCTTGTGGTCTGGTGCGTCTTATAGAGCGAAAAATATGGTATTTTGGGAGAAATGTTCGATAAAATTTCGTGAGGACTTTTGAAGAAATGTGTGTCGCAAACAGATGTGCACATGCATCTAACTGAATTTAAGACTGGAATAAGAAGAAGCCCACAGGAAGCTTAATGTCCACATTAAACATGAGTGAGCCCTCAGGTGAGAGGAGGAGATGGCAGCTGTGCTCCTTTGAAGGCACTTTCTGGAAGCCAAGTGAATTATGGGGCTTTTACAAGAGAAAGAGGGGTGCAGGAGGTGCTTATGGTTGGACCACACACACACACCGTACACAAGTTCTGAGAGACAGGGTTCAAAATTGATTAACCAGCCCATTATTTGGCTGCAAGCTTCTAGCCAAGTACTCCAAACCTACATGCACTACAAGGTCAGCAACGAAAGCTCATCTTGCTTGCCTACTGCCAGTGATATGTGTCTCAAAGGCAGAGGTCACTTTCCACAGCACCAAATTGGCTTTGGAATCCATTGAGCTCCACCAGACCTGGCTCCCTTTTTCCCATTCGCTTTCCCCTCTTTGGACTCCTTTTGCTGTTGATCCTATTTTAGCTATTTTGAGTGGGCTCAAAAATCATAAAATTGTAGAGCTGGAAGGGTAACCTAGTCCAACCCCCTGCGATGCAGGAATCTCAACTCAAGAGTCCATGACAGATGGCCATCCAACATTTGCTTAAACACCTCCAAGGAAGGACAGCCCACCACCTTCTGAGGCAGTCTATTCCACAGTTGAACAGCAATAAGAATAAGAATAAGAATAAGAATAAGAATAAGAATAAGAATTTATACCCCGCCCATCTGGCTGGGTTTCCCCAGCCACTCTGGGCGGCTCCCAACAGAATATTAATAATAATAATAAAGCGACAAAACTTCAGACATTAAAAACTTCCCTAAACAGGGCTGCCTTCAGATGTCTTCTAAAAGTCAGATAGTTGTTTATTTCCTTGACATCTGATGGGAGGGTGTTCCACAGGGCAGGTGCCACTACTGAGAAGGCCCTCTGCCTGTTTCCCTGTAACCTCACTTCTCGCAGTGACGGAACCACCAGAAGGCCCTCAGAGCTGGACCTCAGTGTCTGGGCTGAACAATGTGGGTGGAGACCCTCCTTCAGGTATACTGGGCTGAGGCACTTTAGGGCTTTAAAGGTCAGCACCAACACTTTGAATTGTGTTCCGAAATGTACTTGGAGCCAATGTAGGTCTTTCAGGACTGGGGTTATGTGGTCTCGGCGGCCATCCGAAAGTTCTTCCTGATGTTTAGCTGGTATCTCCTTTCTTGTAACTTGGAGTCATTGATTCAGGTCCTAGCCTCCAGAGCAGAAGAAAGGAAGCTTGCTCCATCTTCCACAAAACAACCCTTTAGATATTTGGGTTCATAGCTCCTCTCAATCTCTTCTCTAGGCTAACCATACCCAACTCCCTCAACTGTTCCTCATAAAGCTTGGTTTCCAGACCCTTTATCATCTTGGTCATCCTCATTAGTTGCTGTGTCTCCCAGTAGTTTATCTCTCAGTATTTTATTGTATGTCTGTTTTGAGTTGCCTCGAAACAGGCAGCATATAAATATTTTGAACCAAGGGTAACCAACAATATGGCAACCTCCCAATGGTGCGGGACTCCAGCTCCCATCAACCCTGACTACTGGCCATGCTGGCTGGGACTGATGGGAATTGGAGTCCAACACCATCTGGAAGGCACTGCGGCCTTGCACAGCCAGGGCTTAGGTTTCCTTTGCCTGCCATTATATTGCACACCATAAAGGCAGCCCAGAAAGAAGAGAAAAATGCACTCACCCTACTAATGGCAGGTGGAAGAGATTATTGCTGTTTTCCTCTCCTCTTTTTTGCATAAAACACCAGGAGCTACAGGCTGCCAAGCATTTGAATACAGCAATTTGTTGTTTCTCCCACCCCCCATTCTTTCGGCTGTGCGGCAGTTAAACTGTCATAAGCCAAGCCGCAAAACATCTTGCTGCATTGTGGCAGCTGAACTTCTCATCTCCACCACCTCTTTCTGCCAATCCCAGAGCCGGAGTGACTCATTCCATTGGGATTAACTCTTCTTTCTCTGTCCTTCTATTTTGGTGTTGCCCAGACTAGTTTTTCGCTTTAAAAGACATAAAGCAACACTCCCCCAGGTATAATGGAAGACTATTACAAATGACTTGAAGAGCTTCACGTCCCAAAGCTGGCAAAAGACCATATTTCTCTGCTTTTACGTCCTTCACTCGCCTACCTGGCCGGACTGACAGCATCTTATTTGCATGGCTTGAGTGTCTCTTTTGCATGGTGTTTATGGCATTGTTTCTGCAGAAGAGATTTGCGTGTCGAGGTCCCCACGCCATCCCCCAAACAAAACAAAATTCACACTGATTTTTTGTTTAAGGTTTTTGGCATAATTTTGGCCACAACTTTATTAAATTACATACATGTGAGTGGTTGCTTAGGCCAGTGTTTCCCAAGCGGTGTTCCGCGGCACATTAGTGTGCCGCAGAACGTTGCCTTGTGTTCCGTGGGGGGGGGGCCCGGGGGGGGGGGGGGGGGGGGGGGGGGGGGGGGGCGGGCGGGGGGCGGGGGGCGGGCTCCCTCCCGCATCCCATCGCCGCTCGCTTCGGCCCGCCTACTGGAGCGGCGATGGGATGTGGGGGGGGGCTCGCTCGCCGCCCCGCGTGTGCTCGCCGCCGCCGCCCCGCCTCTCGCCGCCGCCCCGCCTCCCTCCCACGGCACACCAGCCTACCTCCGTGTGCCTTTGCCCAAAAAAGGTTGGGAAACACTGGCTTAGGCATTGGTTAGGACCCGCCTGGGGACAGAACTGACTTCCGGATTCCAGCAAAAGCCAGTAAGGGGAAACAATGTTGGGAAGAAATGGAGCTGCGCCACAGGCCCTCACCTCTCCCCGCATACTCCCAGGGGCTTGCACAGCCCAAACCCGATTCCAGGGATTCGGACGAAAGCATGGCGAGCCCCTGGATTCCTTTAACGGAATTCCTTTGCAGCAGCAGCATTGGAGGGGCAGGCCCAGCCAATCCCTACCCCTCCACCAACCAATTTTTATAACCAATGCCTAACCGCAACCTTACAAGTTGTGACGATTTGCTACGCAGTAGGCAAAAACCAAATGGCACCAGCCAATCAGCCAAATGGACAAAATTCCTACCAGGCCCCTGCCCCAACGGCAAACGACCCCATGACGGGCATAGCAAGGTCAACGCAAACAGCCCTAAATATAGGGAGGGTGGGCGGGTGATCTGATGCGCGCAGCGAAAGCGAAGCTCAATCCTGCGTGCATTGCATTTAAAACCTCTGATCCCTCCCCCAAATGGGAAACATCAAAATTACTCCAGCAACTCCGGAAACCAATCATTGCCAAAGACCATCTATACTTGCCCGCCTGGCAACAGAGGGGTGGCCTGGCAGACCCCCCACCGCAACACGTGCTCTCTTTGAATGAGAACACGCTTTCGCCAATGGCAGTCAAAGCGGATCCCAGATGCAGAGTGTCTGCTCCTGAAAGGTCAAAAAACGTACCTCCTTGGCCATGTTAGCCTGGAATCTGCTTCCCCCTCCCATCCCATTAGCTGATTTAACAGGAATTTCAGGGAATCCATTTCCTATTTATGACTTGTAAATGGCCACCTGTATTCCAGAGAATCCCTTTTCCTTCTTTAAGTTCTAAGCAGGAACCTCTGGCTGTGTAGACACACCATACATTTAATCCTAGGATCTGTAGTATAACCCTTCACAGATTTACAAATCCCAGCACCCTTAACAAACTACCCTTCCCAGGGTCTGTGTGAGGAAGCCATGTGCTTTAAATGTGGGCTGGATGTGGTTTAAATGTATGGTGTGTACACAGTCTCTGGCTCATCTTTTAGAAGCTCAAGCAGAGTCAGCTGGGAGGATAGAACAAGGTCCACAAATTGCTGGCGCCTTTACAGTACATACAAACAGGCAATGTGGTGTAGTGGTTAAACACAGATCTCCCCACTTTAACTGTTAAGAGTATTGGACTGGGGCTGAGTACACAGCTTCAAGCACTGCTAGGTTGCTCTTTTCTTCACTTTGGATCAAAGCTGGTTTGGACAAAAACTAATCAAAATGCAGCATTTCGTAAGGAATGACAGGATAGACACAGGATAGATATGCATTGTTGCTAACATTATGTGTACATGGCTTCTCAATCCAGGAGTGGGAGCACACTGGTTGCAAAATAAACAAGTGTGTATATACAGTCTAAATGGGGGTGGGGGTGGGGGAGACATGTGCAAATCCCTACATAGGCCCCATCTGCACAAAACAGTTCCATCCCACTTTAAACAGTCCTGGCTTCACCCGAAGAATTCTGGGAACTATAGTTTGCTAACATTGTTGAGAGTTGTTAGGAAACTCCTCCCCCCCCCCGCCTGAGGTAGTTCTCAGAGTTACCTGGGATTGATTGTTAAACTCCTCCAGGAATTGCAGGTCTGTGAGGGGAATAGGAATCTCCTATCAACTCTCAGAACCCTTAACTACAGGGTTAACTTCCCAGGATCCTTCGGAATGATATTGCTTCAACATACCGTGGTACCTCGGGTTACATACGCTTCAGGTTACAGACTCCGCTAACCCAGAAATATTGCCTCGGGTTAAGAACTTTGCTTCAGGATGAGAACAGAAATCGCACGACGGCGGCGCAGCAGCAGTGGGAGGCCCCATTAGCTAAAGTGGTGCTTCAGATTAAGAACAGTTTCAGGTTAAGAACAGACCTCCAGAATGAATTAAGTACTTAACCCGAGGTACCACTGTATAGTGCAGGGTGGACTTAGTAATGAAACTTACTGGATAATCTTGGGCCAGTCACTATTTTTCAGCCTAACCTACCTTACAGGGTTGTTGTGACAATAACATGGAGGGAGGTGGACCATGCAATCTGCCCTGAGCTTCTTCAATGAAAGTCACGGTATGCGGTATGTGTGATAAATAAGAAGAAGATATACTTTCAAGTGTAGAGTGAAAATAGTACTGTTCTGCCTAGCTTTTAATTTGCGAGCTTTGACTCTGAGACTGTAGGTTGTTGCTTTTAGCATCTATTGTTATGCTAATAGTTGCTTTTAGGGATAATTGTACTTAATTATGATTATAGAGATGCTTTTAAGACTTATTTATAATCATAGTGGTTGCTAATTTTTTACTGTCATTAAGTGCCTGGGGCATTTCAACAGCAATAGAGTAAATTAGATTACACAGGAAGTGCAGAGGAAACACCCCCTAGTGGGAAAAGTTTAATGTGGCAAAAGGGGTCTGTGAATCACGAGGGTAAAGGTGCGTAGCCCACAATCTTCCACACCTCCAAAATACTTCACATTCCTTCTCTGGATTCCCTAAGAAGGAGGAAGGTTCGGGAAATTCTCAGAGTGGTTTAACAATCAATCCCTCTTCCCAAGGAACTCTGAGAACCATGCCTTTGTGAGAGGAATCGTTTCCTAACAACTCTCCTAGTACGCTTAACAAACTTCTTCTTCTTATTTGGCAATCACTCGTAGCCGAGTAAGGTTGTCTTCCATAAACACGGTTTTAACAATGGGTCCATAAGTGACTGTGGAGGCCAATTCTGGATCCACACATCCAGTTCCCGGGAGCCTATGGGGAATTCGTGACAGTTTAATGTGGCATGATACTGCTTTAAATGTGCCGATGAGGCCTTTGTTCCTGTTGCCCTCAGTGGTTGGAAGGCAAGTTTCTGAAGTGGAGAATCGGCTTCTATTCCTGTAGGCTCTCTGTGGAATCTGCAGCCCTGATTTCACAGGGTTTTCTTGTGGGTACTGAACTTTCTCAGATCCACAAGGCTCCCTGCTTCAGACAGTTGCTCTCCGATTCATGGGGAGCGGCAGGGACACCAATAGGCAGGCACACAGCTTGCTGTTGTATCTCTGGATTTGAATTACACCTGAGTAGGCCAGTGTGTCGGGGAATGGCTGCACACATACAATGTGTGTACACGAGGACACATTCAGATGGACACCCTCACCCAGAGACAGAGAGCTGTTTCCAACATTACAATAAATAGGGAAGTCTTTGCATGTCGTTCCAGAGCTGCAAAGGGACTGTGGGGTTTATAAAGGGATTCCCCCCCCCCTCTTTCCCAAAAATAAACATTTGCCATGGTGAAGATGTTCTCTGGCAAAAATTTGCATGGAAAAAAGACATGCCTAGATAAACAAAAGGTCCTAAACCGGTTGAAAAGAAACCAGATCTCAGCAGCTGGGGTTTATTTTGCGTACGTTCTTAAATCATTTCCCTATTATTATTGCTATGGCAGGATAGGAAATCGCACAGTTGGAAATCATATGGTAACCACTTAAACAAATGTGTACTAAATGGAACACACCTTGGGAACGGGGAGAAGCAAAGATGAAATGAAATCAGTGTGGTGCAGCAGCCAAAATGCTAGGCTGGGCCAGGTTTAATGCCCTGACTGCCTGCAGAATTCATTATGTGACAATTATGAAACCATTTATCACCCTAACCTACCTTCCAAGTTTGTGATGAAGCTAAAATCCAGCTCCAAAGTCATGGGGGAAGTGAAAGATATAAATTAACGCAACTAAAATTGGTAGCTTAACCTTGCATGGCATGTGCTTTGCAGAATAGCGTATGCCCCACAGGAGTCAGCAGTAGTAGCTACATATTTATTTGTTTAGGTATAAGCCATAACAACAACAAAGACATTCAGAGTTGAACCACAAATTTGGCTCTCAATTTATTGGCAGCCAACACAAATAGAGAAACATACAAGGTAACGTACATTTTCCTTGTCCAACAGCAAAAAGCACACAAACTTACTTGACGTTACAACATTTCTCCTGCGGCTGAACTCGGATATTTAACTCCAAATTGTTAGGTTCCCGATGGTGTGTCTTAACACATGGATACAGCCTATAAATCTCAAGGAATAGATATCAGTTAAAGAAGCTCTCGTGGAAAGACTTTCCTTGCAATTTAGACATGGACTGGTCCTCCACCATCATCCTCTCTTGAAGCGTGCTTCGTATAATATTCCTGAAGAGTTACTCTAAACATCATACATTTATTATGGGATAATACATATGCCACTACTAACAAAGGCAACATTAAAAACAACAAGAATTCTGTATTTGGTGCCATCACTGTATATTGTGCTTTTATAGAGCAGCAAAACAATGAAAAATAAAATATAAGTCTCTGCCTTGCTCTTAGTCTAAATTATTGTCACATTCACCTATGGAATTAGAATTGTTACTCCAAACTTAAAGGTAAAGGGACCCCTGACCATTAGGTCCAGTCGTGGCCGACTCTGGGGTTGCGGCGCTCATCTCTCTTTATTGGCCGAGGGAGCCGGCGTACAGCTTCTGGGTCATGTGGCCAGCATCACTAAGCCTCTTCTGGCGAACCAGAGCAGCACATGGAAATGCCGTTTACCTTCCCGCCAGAGCGGTACCTATTTATCTACTTGCACTTGACGTGCTTTCAAACTGCTAAGTTGGGAGGAACAGGGACCGAGCAACGGGAGCTCACCCCGTCGCGGGGATTCGAACCGCCAACCTTCTGATCGGCAAGTCCTAGGCTCTGTGGTTTAACCCACGGCACCACCCGCGTCCCTTGCTCCAAACTTAGGAGTGTGTTAAACATGGATTGAGGGGTGTGTGTGTGTGAGAGAGAGAATTTGTCACTTGTTCACCCAACTAGTGTGAGTAAAATACTCCTTACTGCCCAGAACACAACTGCAGTACAGTCCTATACATTTTTACTCAGAACAGTCCAATTGAGTTAAACGGGACTTAGTCCCTAATAAATGGCTTTTAAAAGGGTTTGGGGGAACCTTTGGCCCTCCAGATGTTGCAGAACTACAACTCCCATCATCCTGAACCATTGGCCATGCTTGCTGGGGCTTTGGAGAGTTGTAGTTCAGCAATATTCAGAAGGCCAGAACTTCCTCACATTTGGTTTAGAACTGCAATCCTTGGTGAACCGGAGACATTTCAGTGGTTTAGAACAGAAACACTGACTCCCCCCACCCCCTCAGCAAATATGCACCGACATTTTACATGCTTGCAAAGAGAAAGACTACATTATTTGATTCCACGTTCAAAACACTGGAGGGGGAAATCCTCCTTTCAGGCCAGCAGGCAACAGGTTAAACTGCGTTTCAGGCACTGACCTCTGGAGCCTCCTAAAGACTTGCAAAGAGCGCAAGTCAAGCATAGCCCAGCAACTTTCAGCTTCAGATTAGGAAAATATTTTGCCTCTGCCCCAAAGAAGTCAAGCCCAGTTATTTGCATATCTGTTCCTGATTTGCTATGAAAAGGAGTGAATTGGCAACCATCGTGAAAAAAAACTAGGTTTCTCTTTTTTCTCAGATGTGGACAGTGGAAGTGGACTCTTTTGCCTTAGGGGTTTTCAGAAGAAAAGCTTGCCATGAATGTGAGAAGGAGCCGCAGAACCAGGCCTGCAGCTGGCCTTCTCCTCACAGTTAACTCACCCACAGGCTTCAAGTAAAGGCCCTTCAGATTAACATTGTAGTAATTCTGCCCTGTTGTCTTTGTCCATGGAGTTTTCTTGGCAGGGATACTGGAGTGGCTTGCCGGTTCCTGCTCCAGGTGGTCTGTATAGTTAAAGCCGTATAGTTAAAGGTCCGTATAGTTAAAGCCATGGTTTTCCCAGTAGTGATGTATGGAAGTGAGAGCTGGACCATAAAGAAGGCTGATCGGCGAAGAATTGATGCTTTTGAATTATGGTGCTGGAGGAGACTCTTGAGAGTCCCATGGACTGCAAGAAGATCAAACGTATCCATTCTTAAGGAAATCAGCCCTGAGTGCTCACTGGAAGGACAGATCCTGAAGCTGAGGCTCCAATACTTTGGCCACCTCATGAGAAGTGAAGACTCCCTGGGAAAGACCCTGATGTTGGGAAAGATGGAGGGCACAAGGAGAAGGGGACGACAGAAGACGAGGTGATTGGACAGTGTTCTCGAAGCTACCAGCATGAGTTTGAAGAAACTGCAGGAGGCAGTGGAAGACGAGTGCCTGGCGTGCTCTGGTCCACGGGGTCACGAAGAATCAGACACGACTAAACGACTAAACAACAGCAATTCTGCCATGTGCCCTGGTGTTCACAGTAGTATTTGTGTCACTTTCAGCCAAATTTTTGTACAAAGGTGTCTCAAGGCAACTCAGCACCTTGTTGATGGAACTGAAAATATTACCGTCAAACATTCAAGAACAGATCTGAGGCATGACTGACCAGGACATTCTCCATTGAGACTCTGCAGTTAGCTGCTGCTGCACCCTTGGCCAAATGTAGGCTTGGAGCTATCAGGAGTTCTCTATTGTTTACCAACTGCAAATTCTGGCATAAGTGTGCATGTGAGGAAATTGAGCTGACAGTGTTGACCCAGATTAGATCTCCAAGTCCTACATAGCAAACTTTGTATGCTCAGCATTTCTTCAGTCCAAGTTCAGCACATGCTGGCACTTCCCCTGCCCCATAAAATCCCCCCTTCTCTTTCTTTCATCAACCTGGTTATTGTTCGACACCTTTGTTAAGTCAACAGGCTTGATGCAGATGAGCCATAGCTAAAAGCATTTGGCTGGCGAGGCCTTTTTCAAAGCTCTAATCCCACCCACCCAATTCAGTTTGACAAGAGAAAAGACAAGATGTTTATAATGCCCCATAACTGATCCTGAGCCTAGCTAGTGATTCTGTGCCCCCACACTGAACCTCCAAGCCCCAATGTCTCAGGTCACTAGCATCGCGTGTGGAAATTTTTATTTAAATGATATTTGATACCTCTCAAACTTTATTGTATTAACAATCCACTGTCTCCAGAGTGTTGGAGAGGGTGCAATGGTCTGGGCAACTGCAGGCACATGTGGTGGAATTGTGCTCTCGAAATTAGTTTCTAATGAAGTTTCAGAAAGAGTCTGTCCCAATGCTCTGATCTGAATACTCTTGGAGGGAAGAGTGATGTAAATGAGATGAAAATGTCTTTTTCTTCTTCGGCGATCACTCTTAGCCGAGTAAGATTGTCTTCCATAAACACGGTTTTAACAATGAGTCCGTAAGTGACTGCGGAGGCCAATTCTGGAACCACACGCCTTCCACAGTGGGGACTTTGGTTTCTGGGCAGGAGTTGATCACGGTGTAGATTTGCCAAGCGTGCCTTCCTCTTAGCACATTTCTCCCTTGTGTCCGGAGTTCAAGTGTCTTCAAAGCCCACAACACCTTTGGTAAAGGCTGTTCTCCAACTGCAGCACTCGCAGGCTAGTGTTTCCCAATTGTTGGTGTTTATACTACATTTTTTCTCCTTTAGAAACACATTTGTAAAATAAATCCATTTAGAGATGAAAGATTCTAGAGCAGGGGTAGGCAACCTAAGGCCCATGGGCCAGATGCGGCCCAATCACCTTCTAAATCCGGCCCACGGACGGTCCGGGAATCAGCATGTTTTTACATGAGTAGAATGTGTCCTTTTATTTAAAATGCATCTCTGGGTTATTTGTGGGGCCTGCCTGGCGTTTTTACATGAGTAGAATGTGTGCTTTTATTTAAAATGCATCTCTAGGTTCTTTGTGGGGCATAAGAATTCATTCATTTTTTAAATTCAAAATATAATCTGGCATGGTCTGAGGGACGGTGGACCGGCCCACGGCTGAAAAAGGTTGCTGACCCCTGGTCTAGAGAGCATAATTTAGGTCCCAGAGCCAGCCATCTGTGGGACAGCATCAACCGTGCATGCTGTAAACAAGATTCCAACTGAAATTAAGCATTTGAGGTTAATTCATATTCAAATCCAGGTTAAAGGTCTTAATTATTTGATGGATATTAGATCTTTTTGGTTTGGCATCTTAAATTAGAATTCAAATGTTTATTGATGAGGGGACAGGTAAGGCTAGGAGGCTACAACAGGATCTAGCAAGGGATCTCCAACTTATTTTCAGTAGATCGTCAAGGGTGTTTGACCCACCCACAATTGTTCAAAAGCAGGAAATAAAATAATTAAATTATTTCTCTCCCCCCTCCCCTTACAGTACCCTGATGATGAAATGAAGAAAGCCAAGCAAGAACAGACTGTCAGCGCAAGGTCTGGGGCTCAGTTCAGTTCTGGTACTGAATATCACATTCTGAACCTCAGAATGTGCTCAGAGGCACCGTTGCCCTTTAATTCTAACCATTCTGTATTTTGCACGGGGCTGTGGTTGGCAGATCTTTGGGTTCTCGTTTTTAGAAAACCAAAGTAGGTCTGACACGATTGAAATCTGTGGAGAACACTAACAAAGAGGGGTGGGGGACAGGATTATATGAATATTTTGCTTCCCAGAGTAAAGGCTGCAAACACCGCTTTGAAATAAATGTTTGTTGTTGCCGCTGTTTTTAAAAGCAAACACTAAGCGCCCACTCATCGTAGCTAAAAGGGATTTAAATAACTGTATATTTGTCTATATTTAACGAGCAACGTGTCCAGCTCCGCAAGTCATACGCAATGCAACCATCTTAATGATAAATATGGCTCACGCACGCCTAAAACTTAATTCCTCCTCCTCCCCGCGCCTTGCAAAAAACCAAGAACTTTCCATTTGATCCGATCCCCGCTTCAGTTCCAGCCGGAAATCAATGGAAAAGTGGACTTAGGACCGTAGGACATTTCTGGAGAGATGTGCATTCCTATCCGATTCCTGTTTACTCCAAAGCAAGTCCCACAAGCAGCTTACTCCAGAGTAAGTAGACACAGGATTGCTCACTCAGAAATACAGATGTGAACTCAATACTGTAGTCTTTGCAGGGTCTTTCGCTCTCTTCCATCTAATGAATGGGACTGCAAAGTTCTTGCCCAGCGAGCTTGTTGATTAGTTTCAGTGAGCTGTTACTATTAATATTATTATTTATTAAATTTGTATACTGCTTTTCCTCCAAAGGTCACAGGGCGGTTCACAACGTGAAAATACAAAATAAGAACACAGACTACACAATAAAACAAAAAACGAACTAGCAACAACCGTTGAAAAACTGGCCAATAAACCCCACAATCATATATTTCATGATTGCAAATATATATATATATATATATATATATATATATATATATATATATATATATATATATATAATATTTCCCAGCCCGATCCTATCTCTGTTTACTCAGAAGTAACAGCCTATGAGGTTAACTAGGCTTTCTAGTGAGTAAATGAACAAATTGCAGTTATATACAACTAAGAGTAGACCTATCAAAGAGTAGGCCTAAATTAGTCTGTCTATTAATGTCAGTGGAGCTACTCTGATGAGGCCTAACGCTGGATAAAATCCCTAGATCTTTTTTTAAATACAAACATACAAACCCAGAAGTCAACAATGTCCGCGGTATGATTTATAGCTTGCTGATCCTTGATCTTAAACACACATCTTTGAAAATTAGATTCAGCAGAACACGGCCAGGATTTATTGCTTTTGTCTCTCCACCCCGACATAAACAATGTATTATTTAAAGGAACATGTAACGGAATAAAAACCGGTAACACAGAACACGACGTTAATAGTAGCGGAACTAGACATAACAATACGTTTTTACGCACCAACCACAAGAATAAGGCACCTTACAACGGAATAGAATTCAGTAAGATTTGCTTCTAAGTAGGGGGCTAGGATTGCGCTTGAAGGCTGCAGTCCTGTGCACACCCCATTTGAGTAAGGTGGGACTTACTTCCAAGTAAAGTGGGTGAGATCTGCTCTCACTTGGCACGGAAGGAACCCCATCAGAAATCGAGGGATTTCCTTTGGAGGAGTCTTTTTCAGCGATCCAAACAAATGCCTTGCGTCCTTTAATGTTGTACAATCCAGGAATCAATCGCCCAAACTTGACACAAAACGGGGTGGGAGGGAGCGGGGGAGACCTACGGTTATTGCTTCCAAATAAAAGTACTTAAAAATAGGGTGGCCATATTTTTATTTTAAAGAAAAGGCATTTTAAAAAACCACTTACGGTACCCTGACTTTTTGTCCAAATAAGTCCCATTGCAATCCATGGCGCTTCCTTCCCGTTGCAAAGAGGTTTTTGCCCCGAATGTGTTCGGAAAGCTTGTTTTTGCGCGCCTTAGAAACGGAGCGCATTTCGCCCGTCTGTTTCTGGGAAACTGAGGAGCAAACGAACGAAAACCACGAATTTCGTTTACAAGCTTTCTTTTTCATCTCAAAGTGACTTGAGTGTATTTCAGCAAAAAACACACACAAAGAAACACAAAAAACCGACCCCAAACGTTTTTTCCGACACCCCGCGACACAGCACTGTGAACTTGCGCTCTCTGAAGGAACCCCCTCCAACAGGAAAAAACAAAAACTTCGTGGATATTTTATTTTAGTTATAATATTCATTCTGCCATCCCCATGAAGTGCATCGCTACGAAAGGTTGTTCCCCGCCCCAGTTTATTCCTAGCGCCCTATTTTTTTTAAAAAAAATGAAGAAAGCGTATTTCTTACAGTGAAGTTGATGGGAAGGATTTCATTATCTTCAGCGCATTTGGAGACAGGGAGGGATTTAACAACCTGCAAAATAGCAAGATGTGCTTGCAAAAATAATACGGTATGAATTGCACTGCATTCTCCTCAGTGTGTTGGGAGGGGGGTGTAAATTGCAAAATAATGTATTTGCAAAATATTCTGCAGAATAATATTTGCGAACTTAATTTCGAAATAGCTTATTTGGGGCTCCCTGAGCAAACTAGGTAAATCATAACCTCAACTCTAAAGGGGGTTTTCTCAATAGAGACGCGTCCCTGGCCTTGGAAATGCAGGGTTAAAGGAGAGCGTCCTCGCTAGGTTTGTTCAGAGCAAACTGGTTAGAATAGAGAGACGTTCCTGAAACAGAAAGTAACCAAGTATATTCGTGTGAGTTACCTTTGAAAACAAAATTGGTTTTTAAACTCATTTTTTAAGAGATGTATGTATAGCACCGCTTAAAAGGCAAGTTTGTAAAATGCTCTGGGTGGGAGAGAAAAATCTATTTAATCTAGTCGTTAAGACTTGCCTCTTATTTAGATGGCTCTAGCCACCCATTTCGGCGTCATCTCTTGAGCTGCCTTCTGCAACAGCGGTCCTATATCCTTTTGTGTTTTTCCCCATATGTAGCAGATCTATCCAAATTCTAGTTTCTACTTGACATTTCTATAATAATTCAACCTCTTAGCTGATTAAGTTATAAAGGTTTGCACAACGGAATAACATTGGATTCATATAATTATTCCTAATTTCTTTCTTACTGGCCATTAGGAAATAGGTGAGATTTGCCCTTCTAAATCTGACCAAAGGGGCACGAGGCCAGCATTCTCTCAGGCTGAGATCCTGCGCACATCCCCCTGGAACTAAGGCCCTGTTGAATGAGGCGAGGCTTTACTTCGTAGCAAAGACGTGCCAGATGGGTATGACTGCAATCTTATGCACTAGGAACAAGTCCCATTGAAATAAATATTACTTTTGAATAAGCACTGATAGGATCAGGCTACACAATCAGCCCTTGGGAAGCTTACAAGCAGTTCTTAAGAGAGGCAGCCACTCCCTGCTGCTTGTCTTCTGCGTGGTATTCAGAGAGGTATACTTTATCTGAACATGGAAGGTCCATTTATGCACCGATCCTATCCATACTTTCAAGGGACCAAGCAGCACTGAGGTCAATGTGACCTGCTTCTGAATAAATATGCACACAGGCTTGCATTGTCAAAAGTCACCTGTATACTTCAGGATGTCTCCAACCTTATATTCAATTATGGTTCCTTGATTTTCATTTTCACTTGTTTTAATTGAGCCAAACACAAAGTCAGGCATCTCATTGGAGCAGACGCAGCTCAAGAGAGCCCTTTTCGGGGGTGGGTGGGTGCTCTCTCTAGCAATGGCTTATTGATCATTCCATGGTCCACATCTGTGACAGTAACTTTTCGATGCAATCACAACCCACTTACATCTACACTAGGGTAAAGTCAGTTGGTTTGATCCTGCTGAAACCAGTGTATGGAGCTCAGTAGTATGGATACTGGTTTGTTGTTCTGGGGTGTTGGTTTTGGTGAGGGGTTGTTTTATTGTAGCTAATTATTCCCACTGGACTGCACAAAGAAAAGAGAATATAAATATTTAAAATAAAATAAAAATAAAAGTCCCAGAAATTTCAATGGGAGAGATTCAAGCAGATGGTTACTACTCTTCACAAAACAGAAAATGTGTAGGATGCAACATAGCTGTTTGATGAGGAACTGTTTCCTTTCCTGTGCTGCAGAGTTCATCAACCTTGGAGATGTGAGCTAAGAATAGAATGAAAGGGCTCCCTGAGCAAGTGCAGAACTCACTAAGGAAAGAGTGCCTATACTCTTCAATGGCTGTGGCAGGTGTGTGAGCCTTCAAGATTAGACAGCAGCGTTTCCAAATGAATATTGGTTCAACTTCACTCCAACAACACTTTTTCTAAAAATTAAGCACCATTTCAATTCCTCATCAAAATTGATTTTTTTTGGGGGGGGGGAATAATAATAATAATAATAATAATAATAATAATAAATTTTATTTATATCCCGCCCTCCCCAGCCGAAGCCGGGCTCAGGGCGGCTAACAACAATCAAATAATCAAACAGTCAAATAACCAAACATTCTAAAAATATTTCATTATAAAAATTAATTAATTATCCATAATTGGATAAGATTACAGTGGAATTCTGTACAGCCTATGCAAAAGCGAGCCCCATTGAGTTTAATGGGACTTAAAAAGGTAAAGGGACCCCTGACCATTAGGTCCAGTCGTGGCCGACTCTGGAGTTGCGGCGCTCATCTCTCTTTATTGGCCAAGGGAGCCGGCGTACAGCTTCCAGGTCATGTGGCCAGCATGACTAAGCCGCTTCTGGCAAACCAGTGCAGCGCACAGAAACACCGTTTACCTTCCCGCCAGAGCAGTACCTATTTATCTACTTGCACTTTGACATGCTTTCGAACTGCTAGGGTGGCAGGAGCAGGGACC
Source organism: Podarcis siculus (assembly GCA_034642415.1). Lineage (NCBI taxonomy): Eukaryota > Metazoa > Chordata > Lepidosauria > Squamata > Lacertidae > Podarcis > Podarcis siculus. The sequence goes on along the minus strand of JAXCMG010000032.1, from coordinate 7,224,029 downwards.
GAGCAATGGGAACTCACCCCGTTGCGGGGATTCGAACCGCCGACCTCCTGATTGGCAAGTCCTAGGGTCTGTGGTTTAACCCACAGCGCCACCCGCGTCCCATTAATGGGACTTACTCCCTTGTAAATGAGTATGGAATGCCACCTTAGTATTTATACAGCATTTTTAGAATGTTCAATGAACTTTCCTTTCCTTAACTAAGTAATTCTTCTTAACAACCTTGTAAGGTAGGCCAAGGACATTTCTGGCTCTTGGTTCCTACCCTTGGGCAGCACACTACTTTAGCTCTCTTGACCACCTTGTTCACTTTGACCGAGAACATATTTTACTCGGCCAGATACACTTATCCAGATTCTAGCCAAATTAGATCCTAGATCAGTGGATGCAAAAGTCTGGAGAAACTGTTGCCCTTTTATGCAAGCAGAGCCACCGAATGAAACAGATTCATTGCAAGACATAAACACCTCATTTCAGACACTCGTGCCTTTAACATTTCTGCCCGAGTTTATATAGCATGTTGTTTCATGGCTGCGGTTGTACGTGGCCGTGGTGGCGGCTGATTGATGTTTCATGGGCATATTGTATTGCTGTTATTTCTGCAAGGTGCTTTGGGTGCTACGGCTGGGAAGCAGCATAAACATTAGCGCAATAAATAAATACATAAGCGAGCAAGGGCTCTGCTGGGTCAGATCAGCTCATTTCTAACAGTGGCTGGCTAGGGACCTCTCGGCATCTCACAAGCAGAAACAGCATGAAGGTGGTGTCAACACCCCACAACCCACACCGTTTGACACCCCTGCCCCACCAGCAATGGTTTAAGGTAGCCATCCTGGCTGTTAGCCTGTTGACAGGTCTCTTCTGTGTGAATTTTCCCGTCCCCTTTTAAAACCACCTTAACAGGAAGCATCGCCACCAAAAGTCAACTCTGCCCACAAGAGAAGTGCAGTTCGTACTTTCTTTTTGTCTGTTCACTGGGTCACTCACAACCCTTCTCCAACACACAGAATTCGAGTGCTATGTGAGAGAAAATATTCCATAACCTCTCTCCACAGCATTGATGATTTTGCAAAGTGAAATCTATGGGCTACTTTTAAAATGAGGCTGCATTTTAAATTGCAGTTTAACCAGTATTTTAAATTGTGTTGGTTTTTTCCTATTATGTTTTTACTGTAATTTTACTGGTGTTAGCTGCCCTGAGCCCGACTCTGGCCGGGCAGGGCAGGGTATAAATAAATAATTCTTCTTCTTCTTCTTCTTCTTCTTCTTCTTCTTCTTCTTCTTCTT